>JASFXZ010000019.1:4490825-5090825 GCA_032209605.1 Mactromeris polynyma | reverse complement strand
CAAAATATAGGCAGATGGGTAGGTAGGTCATTTTTTTTATTTATTGCTCTTAATGTTCATTTAACTTCAACTTTTAGTATGGAGCCAAAATATTTTTCCCGCTCAGACTTCGCAAAAAGTTATTTGAGTTGGGTAGGTTTAGCCAAACGAAAAAAAATTAAGGACAGCCCAGTATCTTAAATTCTCATCAGTTGTTATATGGCAACATGAAGCACTTGAGAAGGAAGCAACGCAAATAAACCAATGAATCTGGACTTATCCTTATCTTATACCAGTGTATTCAAGGTGTAGTTTTGTTTAAAAAAATATTGACAAAAGCCTAGTATGATGCCCAATAATTTTAGAATACCAAATTTTTATTTAAATTGCAATTTTCTTTGTTTCTAGGGAGATTATAACATGACCCCTGATCGTCATTTAGGGGCAGCTTGGATTGACAAATGTCGTCCCGATCTTCTTATCACAGAATCTACATATGCTACAACAATACGAGAATCAAAAAGATGTAGAGAGAGAGATTTCTTGAAGAAAGTTCATGATTGTGTTGAGAAAGGCGGCAAGGTAAGATTTTGGTTCTTATTCAATTATTATTCAATTATTGCAATTTTGTATGCATCCTTAGACCTAAAAAATAAAAGAAGTGAGGTGTTGTCCACCTGTATGTCAATCAACCGTTATTTGTAAGTTTATGTTATAAGTCATTCAGTGTTTCCAATTTCTGATGAATTATATAGACTCTATTATTTGGTTCTATTTGCTAGACTTGGCTGTCTCAATTGTTAGGTTACATTGATTTCATTGCCTTATGAATACATGCTAATCTATGAGGCTTATGAAATAAAGTGGTTTACACCTATTGTTAATTAAAAGGGAACATACTGTGTTATGTGCATGTATAAGTAATTATATTGATAATGTAATTCAACTTAGACATATAATTGCAATGAAGAAAAATTGTAGTTTTATTTTTGTTAACCATATAAAAAGTGTTCCATTGCAAATCTGCAGAAATCTGCACCAGTGTCATGTAAATAACATTGAAAACATGTCCACAAGTGACAAGAAACTATCCCCATTGCAAGTAATGTTTTTAAACAGAAAGTATCAGGTAAAAAACTAGACATTAAATATCTTGTCATTTTCATATATATACATTATCTCATAGCTCATAGTCAAATTAGGTTGTTTCTTCATATAAGCCATAATGATAATTTTATTATTTATTCAATGCAATACTCGAGTCAGTTTATTAGTTTTGAAGTGATTATGTATGCTTATATATATTTTCAAACATTGAATAAAAGCTGTATACCTCTGATTACAGGTGTTGATACCAGTATTTGCGCTAGGTAGAGCCCAGGAATTGTGTATCTTACTGGAATCATACTGGGAGAGAATGAATCTGAATACACCTATATACTTTAGTCTTGGTTTGACAGAAAAGGTAGGTAATCAGTTACAGCAATCTACTGCACAGTGATTTCTCTCATCTGTCTATTATATATGTAATGCAATCTCTGTTCCCCGCAGAAACTTAATCTATTTGTTTATGTGGAATCAATGTAAATATGCTGTCAGTTCTTTGGCTGTGTGCATTGCCTACATTCTCTCAGTGTTAGGTTGTGTAATTCTGTATGTTTCCATATTCATGTTTCCGGATGTATCTTCTTGGCACATCAAATTGATATGGGCTATCCGAAACCATGGAATATTTGAAATAAAATTTCGAACTCGAAGAATAAAAATGAATGAGGTCCGACTGTATTCGCTTGAAGGTTTCATTTGAGGCATGATTACTGATGTCTTACTAGATTCACTATGGTATATTGATATTACATTGTAACTGTATTTATGTAGGGTTCATATGCTGTAATGCAGTGTCACAGGTTGTCATAGTAACTATATTTTCTATTTACATGTGTCGCAATGACTGCCAGTAGATCTGGAGAGGGGAAAGCGAAACTAGCCAATCTGCACGTTTGTTAAAAACTTAGATTGAGTTGTTTTTCTTTCATTTCTTCATTAATGATGAGATGACACTTAAGCCACTTGGATTCCTCAGTCAGTAGAAGTCCTTGATTCAATCACTTCTCTCACAGAATGTTATTAACTCTATTATTTGAACTGAGAACGCTGTTGCAATATAGTGGCTTTGACCAGTCAATATTTTATCAGTAATGATTTTTTATTTCAGGCAAATCATTATTATAAGTTATTCATATCTTGGACAAGTCAGAAGATTAAAAATACTTTTGTGCGAAGAAATATGTTTGAATTTAAACACATTAAGCCATTTGATCGATCATATATTGAGAACCCCGGACCAATGGTTGTTTTCGCCACACCAGGCATGTTACATGCTGGGCTGTCGTTACAAGTGTTCAAAAAGTGGGCACCGTCTGAACAAAACATGGTAAGTATTTTGTGGATAAAACATACTGTTTCATTAGCTGACACATAATACATGGCCCATTCTGCAGGAGAACTTGTCTTATTGATGCTCTTATTGTTATTGGTTCTACGTCATTCACGCTCATGTCTTTAAAATGTTATGAAACAAAACAAATAGCCTAGAGTAAAACGGTTTTCATTTTCATGGTTCTAAATGTCTGAGGAAACAGAAAATATGAAAAACTGAAAATTGAAAATTTTGTCATTAAGCCCTGTTTTCCTGGAGAACAGTCTATATATAGAACAGAGCTTATAGCGCTACCTTCATGTGTGTAGACTGTTGGTCTTTTATTCAACCTCTTCAGAGCTACATTCTTTGGAGGTTCAGCTGTTGTGGTGAGGGTGGGGAGACATATTGATGTTGTGATGTCTATCTGTCTGGATGTCTCGAAGTTTGTTTAGACTTTTTCAGTGGTTGAATTTCAATGAAACATCACATGAATTATTAATACCATGCCTAGATGTGCATATTGTCAGCATTTTTTGGTCAAATTGTTAAAGGCAGAGTTATAGCCCTTTGTGGTATTTGGGGGAGGCATTTGTTTCCAAAGAACAAGCTCTAGTTGCATTAAATGTGATGATTGACATTGATATGAATACAATACCTTAATACTGTAAACCTGGAAACTTATGTTTTTCATAATGCTGACATGTTTGTGGCTGTCATAATTCAAGGAATTACATTATGATAATTACATTTACATGCGACGGCCAGTAGGTAAGTTCACATATATACTGCTGACTTCAAAGGTATGAATTGCTCGACTGTTTTACAGTAAATTATACACCTGGGATCCGTTTCATTAACATTCTTATCTTAACTCTTCTTATCTTAAATTTTCGATTTAAGAAGATTTTTAAGAATTTCCTAAACTGTTGCAGAAAGCATTTCTTAAAGTGATTTTTTGGTCTGTTTACATCAAAGATAAAATGACGGCCATATTTACACAAGAACTGAAACATTTTTTTTAGTAGCAAAGAATTTCTTAAAAACTTTCTTAAGCTAAGAAATTCCTTAAGAAGGTTTATGAAATGGCGTCCCTGGTATTGAAGTTGTATTAGTGATTGAGCAGCTGATATATAACTATTTAACATCTGCAAGTTTCACGTTACTTTATAGGTTATCATGCCAGGATATTGTGTGGCAGGGACTATTGGACATAAAATTCTCAATGGCGTCAAAAGACTTGAGCTTGAAAATAAGCAAACAGTGAGTATTGTAAAATTATAGTATGAGAACAGTCGGACCTCGTTTATTCAAAATCTTCTATTCAAATACTTGCTATCATCTGAAATGAATATCAGGTCCCTTCTTTAGTGCATAGAATGGGCTATTCAAAACCTTTTTTTTTCAAAATAAAATTTCGGACCGGATGAATTCCAATGAATGAAGTCCGACTGTAGGTACCGGTCACTATTTCTGAGAATTTGAAAACATTTTTGATGTTGGAAATTTGTGTGTTTGTTACATTCTGATGCCTGAAAAGTGTATGTTTAATTCCATTTGACAGCTATTGTGACTGAGTATTTTATGCAAATCCGTCTCTATTCAGTTTGGCAGATTTTTTGTCTACAGTGTAAGCTGTTCAATTGATCCCATACAAATCTTTGTACCGAGTCATAATACTTAGCAGTTATGTTGGTCATAACTGAATGTTCATGCAGTATTAATATAGTATGGCCATTGTATGGGTATGCTTTACAAACACATGTTGCTATGTATAGGTTTCTAGTTGCATGTCCTAAATGCCAAAGTATGAACTCACTATAAGAGTACTTGAAAGATATCGATATTCATAGTGCTAACTTTTCTTCAGTTACGAGCAAACTTATGTGTAATTGATTGTGAAACAAGTTAATACAACTTATACTTATCACTCTCCAGCTGCCTCCTGGGTTACTGACCAGTCTAACTCTAAGATTGTGAAGTTCATGGTTCCACCTCACCCAATTCGGGATTCGAACTCACAACCTTTTTGGATCAGGAGAGTCAGGCCGGTACCCCTTTACCACTATGCCTCCCTACTTTTTCATTGACAAACACTTCAAGTTTTTCATATTTGACATTGTTTTAATACACTGGGATCACTAGAGGTGAAAAGAGAAAAATAACTTCAAAAAATTCAAAACTGTTTTCCATAATCTTCTTTCTATTTTTGTATGAGTCACTAAAGGTGACATGGTCTGTCATGCTTTTGTATTGAATCCATGTAATGTTGTAGCATCTGAATGTACAAAGTTTGCCATGTGAATAACTAGTAACTAGGATAATCAGTAATTCCTGCATCTACGCAACCTCTCAAGTACAACACACTGTAGAAGACGTATATTGTGGCTTTTGTTAGCAGGTTGTGTCTATATAGAGAGGATGAATTGATGATAAATTGTCACTACAGGAAAAAACTACAAGAGAGGGCCGCTCTAAAGTGGATGCACTGTAGTAATTAGGAATTTAATTATAAGCTTTGTATGTGTCTTTGAAATATAATAATTTCTAATTCATAGTTAGATGTCCGCCTGTCTGTTCAGTACATGTCATTCAGTGCTCATGCTGATGCTAAGGGTATAATGCAGTTGATATCTTGGTGTGAACCAAAGAATGTTATGCTTGTACATGGAGAGGCTGCTAAAATGGACTTTCTGAAGAACAAAATACAGCAAGAGTTTGGTAAGTATTCGGAATATTTCAATCTTCTAGTTTTTTTAATCAGGTCTAATGCCAATTTTTCAGATATAAATTGTGGTGAGTTGCCCTCACTGTAAAAATATAAAACTGATATGCTTCACCAGAGTATTTGCTGAGTGAATAAATGGTGAAAAAAAGAGATCTTATAAAATCTATAATCACATGGATATAACATGATGATTTGATAACACCTTAAATTTAAAATGGCTAGAACATTAAGTTGTGTAAACTCAAACAATGCTCTGTACAGTTGTATGGGGATCACTCGTAATGCTGCAGGATAATTTTGATCAAGCAGTTGTATCTCCTTTCCTATGACGTTCAAGATGTGTTCAAGAAATGTGCTTTTTACTTTATTGACAGGTGATGTCAGCTTATTAATGTATTGTGATGTATGTTTTTTATATCCTTATTGAAAGACTCTTATGCTGTTGTTTTATTCTCAACATTGAAACAAATGATCACTTTACTCCCAATTTTCTCATATTCATGACTAAGCATAATATTATCCCACAGAATCAACACTATCTACCTCTGGAATGATCTTACTATATGTCTTATCTGTGTTCATCATATTATCAACAAATTCTCTTAAATTTTGTCCATTTTAGGTATAGACTGTTATAAACCGGCTAATGGTGAAACAGTTACCATAGAAACCTTGCATAATATTCCCATTGATATATCCCTTAGTTTGCTTAAAAGAGCGGCTTCATTTGCAGGTAAGTGTTGTCAATGTAAAACAGAAATGATCAAGGATTCAAAACATAATTATTATTCAAATTGAATCGGAGAGGTTATTTCGATTTATACTCCGAAAATAATTGTCAGTGTTTTCATTTAATTTCGTAATATATACACTTTTACACTGTACAATTATGACTTGTGTTAGCACAATAATAGTTTTACTCATATAACACATTTGAATCAACTTTCATATTCATTTAGTCAATGATTTAATATTTTTATTTACATGTTACTTTCAAGGCAAACATTAAAACAAATGAAAAATATAAAAAATTGTACTTTTTACCAGCACTTTAATTGTTAAACATTCAAGCTGTAGTATATGGTGCGAAATAGCTCAAAGACTGTAACACATAGAATGTACCGGGAGCAACATCAAGTCAAAATCTTTAACATCAATTGTCGCTGACGAGCAACAAAAGAAGGATTATTCATTTTTACTGGATAGTTGTTTTATTACTTGCGATTATCTGATATTTTGTGGGGCTGGCACAAAGTTACTGTAATATTTGTTACGTTTGTTGCTATTGTAGTTATTGTACTTCATTTTGTGGACTGAATTTTGTTTTCATTTGTAGGATTGAAGAGTCCAGATCCACAAAAGATGAGAATTTTACACGGTGCTCTACTTATGCGAGGAAATGTAGGTTTTCTGTTAAGGTCTATTCTGGGAAAGTATTCCGATAAATCTCCCTGAGGGGGTAGGAACGATGACCAATTAAAATTACCTTGGTTGGGGGTCAAAATCTGTTGGTGGGAGGTTCTAAACTGTTGCTGCCCCCCCTCTTAGGAGATTTTCCTGGAATAACATCATAAAGTTTTCAAGGGTCCAAAGACTGGTCTTATAATTGAGTTTCTGTTGTATTTTGTTATGCTAACGGTACCACTTAAGCTTTTCAACTACTTTGTATGTGTTATTAACCAGAGTTTCAGAAATCAAAATGAGGGTCTTCACTTAATAATTTGAGTATGGATTAAGATATTAAAATAAAATTTTGTATATTGGTAGCACATAATGTGGTGAGGAAGGATTGGAATACTGGGGTCAAGGTCGAAACCTGGTTTTTGGTGTTATTTGCATGTCTGTTGTAGTTTTGTAATATGTGTTATACAAGCTTATGTCATCAAACACATTATAAAATCAGCATTTTCCCCCTGAAATTGTCTACTGTACTCGCTAAACACAGAGCTCTTCACTATAGAAAGTAAGATAAGACAGTGGAAAGTGAGATTAGATTGCAGAAAGTGAGATAAGACTATATAAAGTGAGATTAGATTATAGAAAGTGAGATTAGACAACAGAAAGTGAGATTAGACTGTGGAAAGTGAGATTAGACTACAGAAAGTGAGATAATACTATATAACGTGAGATTAGACTATGGAAAGTGAGATTAGACTACAGAAAGTGAGATAATACTATATAACGTGAGATTAGACTATGGAAAGTGAGATTAGACAACAGAAAGTGAGATTAGACTGTGGAAAGTGAGATTAGACTACAGAAAGTGAGATAATACTATATAACGTGAGATTAGACTATGGCAAGTGAGATTAGACTACAGAAAGTGAGATTAGACTATGGAAAGTGATATAAGGTACATGTATTTAAAAAAAATCAGTGTCATTAAGAAGATTGGTTATTTCAGAAATTGCAGCTGATGGATCCAGATCAAGCTATGAAAGATCTCGGTATAAAAGAACACAATCTCAGGTTTACATCAACATTGTACATAGAGGAAGTTGGAGCATCCGAAAAACTGGCAGAAAAAATATATACTTTAGTTAAAGAGTAAGTTTACATTCCTTTGTTTTTGTGCTGCATTTTGGTTTTGGTTCTAAAGAATCTCTGATTAACTGGGACTTCAGTTAGGACATATTACTTTATTTTGTTTAAAGTTGAAAATGCTGTGAGAAGGTCCCAGCTACAGGACACACCTCAGTTATTATGGCATGAGAATTTTCATTGATGCTCGAAAGGGCCGTTTTTGAGACAGTTTAACCCATCTCAGATGCTTAAAAGCAAGGAGCTTCAGCAGCCCCCTGGATCCCTTGTCAAATTTTCAGCTGATTTTGCAACTTTGCATTCTCATGCCTATATATCTCAAACTCTGATGTTTAAGCCCAGGGTGTGTGGGCGTAGGTTTCTATATTCTCTTGTACTCAGTCTCAACTTATTTAAGTCCAATAAATACATTAGTCACATGTTTTAGTAGCAGCTGCTATACATGTATGTATTTAGATTAATAGCACACATACAAAAATATTGTATGATCAATCATTCAATGTCATAATATTTCCAGAATTAACTTCAGAACATTTATTTGCAAAATTGCGTTTTGGGCTTAAAGATCTATCGTACAGTCGAACCTCGTTCATTCGATTTCATCGGGTCCAAAATTTTACTTCCAATAATACATTTCAATATGACATGTCTAAAAAGATACATCGGGACCTGATATTTATGTTGGATGATACAACGTACTGAGTATTCGGGTAGAAGGTTGTCGAATAAACGAGGTTTGACTGTATGTGATAACATAATTCATAGTGAGTTAGATAATGTATCTTGTACACTATATAGAGTTATACATGTACATGTTGTTTTAAGTACCTGTATGTATGAAGTGAAATATTGATTCGAGAGTGATTGCAATTTGAGACGTTTCACATATATATAAGTGACATATTTGTATACACTGAATACGATTTATGTTTTAATTTTTCAGCAAAATTCCAGACCACCCAACTCAATATTCATCAGATGGATCTATATCTGTGTCAGACGTCATGGTAACGGTGTCTGGTGAGGAGGATGATTCTAAATCAGTACTTGTTACATGGTCACATCAGGTACTAGAGTCGATATGACAATTTATTTACCTTTCTTTATAAGCTCATAAACTGTTGAAATACAAACATATGAACATGGAACTTACATTCAGAAATACAACTGTAGCTGAAGTAATGTTTTATTTCTGTTTACAAAGATTGTTTCATTTCGATCTGACTTGTTCATCTGTCACAGATGTTGACAATTAGTCTCGCTAGCTTCCTGTATCATTATGGAAGTGGTTATTGTGTTAGCTGTTTGCTCTAGAGACCAACCCCACTAACAAACTTTGAAGGGGATATACTCGAATCACAACTTGGTTGGTTGGTCTGTTAAAAAGACTTGTGGTGCAAACTACTTCTACAGTTCTTGGAAAGTTTTCATGAAATTTCACACTAATAATATACATGATGAGTTGCAATGCATGACATGAACCTTTCAATCACATTCAAGATGGTTGACTGGCGGCCATCTTTAATGTTTTCAAACATATGTCTGACATAGCAGTATAACAGGGGTGTTTTTAATCACCTTCAGTGATAGCTCTTCTTACATCAAAACCTACTTTATATAATGTCCCATAATTATGATCAACAATTTGAACCAATAAAAAGCGCTTTGCAGCCAACAAGGTATCCACTAACAGACACCTGCCTGGGCTTGTGTGAGGCCATACTTAAAAAACAAGGTTCGCACAGTCTTGAAAAGTCCTTGAATTTGAAGCCTACTCCGCCGAGTAGGCGATAGTATGGTTATACAGTACAGCATGGTGGCAACAGGTTTTATGCCCTCTAAAAGTAATTCTTACACTGTAATTTTATCCGTGCTGCAGTGATGGTCATCTCAGGGCGAACAGCTTGAAAAATACACTGGATCCCTTCTTCTCTATACCAAAAAAATCTAAATTTGTAGTCCTTTAAAATGGGGGAAAAAGTACTTAAAAAGTTCTTGAAAAGTACTTGAATTGTTTCTGGAAGTACTGTATGAACCATGAAAAATTCATTGTAGGTCAAACCCATACCCAGCAAAATTAGGTGGGTATGTAGCTTATTGTATTTTTTATTTCCTGGTCATTCAAGTTTTAACTATTATTATGCAGCCCAAACATTTTCCCCATTCAGACACCCTGTACAAAGTCTGAAATGGGACTATTTTCAGGAGAAGGTAGAGTTATGCCAAAGAAACAATTTTTTAAAGGATGGTCCGAGTTTCTTGCATTTTATGATAACAAAATTTGTCATATTTTCAGGATGAAGAATTAGGAAGTGAACTTATGGACATTCTGAAGAATGCATTGCCAGTAACTATGGACTGACATGTGATTGGTCAGTTGCAATCATGTGACTTTGTTCAATCAAAAGTTCATGTTACATGGAGAGAGGAATAGAAAGATACAATCTGCCACTGGTGTAGGCCAATGAATCTCATTCACTATATTGTTGGCTTGGTGGGACAGACATATACATCAAAGAAATGTCAACAACAATGAATTGTACAGGAATTTGAAGACATTATGTGATACATTATGAAGAGACTTCGCTCATAGAATGGACCAATTATGACAGGATCTACTGGGTTGGTGTTGTGTTTATGGACTTCAACCTGCTACAATGTGAGTCCAAACAGGAGTATCTATAAAAGGTTGTTATCATGTGTAAATATCTTGGGGATCGAAAAGCGATCACTGAGAACCATGGCGATTGAAGGTCTCGGGAATGGCATAGCGATCGGAGAACTCTTTAAAATTGGTGTGACAGTCTAAGATATCTTGAGAATGGCATAGCCATCAGAGAAAAACTTGAGAATGGTATGGTGATCAGAGATCTCGAAATGATGTAACAATCTGAGATATCTCCAAAATTCAGGAATGGTATGACGATAAGATATCTCGAGAATGGCACAGCAATCCTAGAGATTTTAACGCCTACTCTTTATGTGCTTAAGCATTATGCCGAGATTTCATTGTGAACTTTTAGCACATGAAAATATTGTGTTATAGTAACGATTGTTGCTCCACTGTGTGAGAACAAACCGTTATTGCTATCAAGGCTGTGGTCATATTGGTGCAACCTGTAAACTTGGGAGATCATCTTCATCACAGGTTAGCCTCATGATATGTACATAGTTCATAAATAATGTCTCTTAATAAAAAAAAATTAAAAACTACATGTTTACTTTTCTTCATTTTTATTCATATCCCACAGTTTGTGAACTCAATATAAAATCTGTTCATGCCCACTCGAATGATTCTACATATAAAATACCAATGTAACCAGCAACATTACCAATATTTGCTATAAAAATGTAGAACTGAAATCATGACCAGAATAGACAAAAAGGCTGTATAAAACCTTCATTGGTCTCAAAATAAATTACCAAAGCCATAACAACACAAATCTGATCAATTATAAATGTTCATGTCGAGCACCTGGCTCTTGATCTAATGGTCACAGGTTCGAATCCCCTGGCGCAGCTGAAGCAGTATCTTCATAATCTCTGGATCAGGTGCGAGTACTGGCTAGTAACCCAAACAGCACAGGTGCAAGTACCGGTAAATAACCCATAGAGCTTGTGTGCGAGTACTGGCTAGTAACCTAGACAGCACAGGCCCGAGTACCAGGAAATAACCCAGAGCTCGGGCGCGAGTACTGGCTAGTAACCCAGACAGCACAGGCCCGAGTACCGGGAAATAACCCAGAGCTCGGGCGCGAGTACTGGCTAGTAACCTAGAGAATAGTCATCATACATGACAAGTTGTAACAACTTATTTTACAATAAATTACATTACTCATCAAGTAAACAATAGTACCTGAAACATGGTGCTGCACATTAATTAACCCATTAATTGTGTGTGTGTTTATAGTGTACATAGACACACAGACGAACTCTTCATATGAATTTTTTCTGCAACTGAACATAATACATAATACTGAACTACATAATTAAACTGAAAGTACTTGTTATACCCAAAACATAGCATCATTAAACATACACATTTAAACACTATGCATAACACATCGTGTATATTCGATAACATTAATGAGTAACTGGCAACATTCATTTTAAAGCGAATAAACCTGTATTTTTGAGGTCAAAGTTTAATACAGTGAGCAATTAAACCTGACATTTTAACATATTTAAATATACCATGCATGAAAGAAATACCAATGGATAACTATACCATTCATGAAAGAAATACCAATGGATAACTATACCATTCATGAAAGAAATACCAATGGATAACTATACCATTCATGAAAGAAATACCAATGGATAAAACTACCCGGTACCATTCATGAAAGAAATACCATATATAAAACTACCATTCATGAAAGAAATACCAATGGATAGAGTAGATTGGCTTGGTCAGGTTCATCAACATTTGTGAACAAATAAGAAGCGCATATAGGCAAAGAAGAGTTACTGGTACATGAAGCATAAACAAACTGAATATTTTGTCACAAAATTAAATTGTTACGAGAACATTTCTGCAATTCTTGGGTCAGTTGTCAATAATTTTAACAGTGATTTTGACCACATATATAATAGATATATACAACTTTAATAGTGCATAAATAAAAATAATGCTAACAAGGTTATATAACCACCATAAATATACAGGCACTGTTTACACCAGCATTTACATTCAGTAAGGGACCATCATTACACACAATAACTCTGGACAAAGTATGAACATAAATTATATCCAACTGTCGGTTGAACACTGATAAAACGCATAAAATAAATAAACACAAAAACAGTGCAACCTTTTTAGAACATCACCCTTTAGTAGATGCAAATTTAAGATGGTTATTGCTATAAAGAGGTTCAACAAATAGAAAACTAGATGTCTGCATAGGACATGGATGCTCCCTATGACATGGATGCCGCTCCCTATGGGCTTTTCAGTCGAAAAAAGGGGCCACAACTTCTCCAAAAGATGGTGGATTGTAACCAGAATCGAACTTGACCATCATTTTATAATCCTGTGCTTTATGTGCTCAATACGACTTGAATGCATCCATTCTTTTCATTTATTGATTTATCGAGTTAATGATCGAAAACCAATTTTTGCATGGACCAAAAGGGGTCACACTTTATGCCCTTCACCATTCTACAAATAGAGGGAGGTACAAAAATGCCACAGGAAATATTACGATGATGCTGAAACTTGGTTATTAGTTAAGAGAAGGTCGTTTTGGAGATGTCGCACTGTATGCCGTAACAAACCAATTGATCCCAGTCATGATAAATTACAGATTTTAACAGCAATATAAACACAATATCATAGCACAAAATACAATGAAATAAAAACAATTAGATTCACCAGTAATTAGTATTTGACAATTATTTAAAAAAAAGGGATTTATGTATGAAAATGGACTTGAAAACATGACTTCCTAAGGAAACGACATGGCCTTTCGAAAATGGACTCACCAGAAGTTAAGGAGTAGCACTTTTAACTTGACCTTTGAAAATGGGCAAGTCCTTAGAAAAGAGTTTTGACAATAATTTACAGCTGCTAAGACAAATAGAAAATAAAGTTTTGACATAATTTACGGCTGCTAGCTGCTAAGACAAATAAGAAGAAAGTTTTGACATAATTTACAGCTGCTAAGGCAAATAGAAAATAAAGTTTTGACCTCATTTACAGCTGCTAAGGCAAATAGAAAATAAAGTTTTGACCTAATTTACGGCTGCTAGGACAAATAGAAAAGAAAGTTTTGACATAATTTGCAGCTGCTACGGCAAATAGAAAAGAAAGTTTTGACATAATTTGCAGCTGCTACAGCAAATAGAACAGAAAGTTTTGACATAATTTACAGCTGCTACGGCAAATAGAAAAGAAAGTTTTGACATAATTTGCAGCTGCTACGGCAAATAGAAAAGAAAGTTTTGACATAATTTACAGCTGCTAGGACAAATAGAAAAAAAAGTTTTGACATAAAATTTACAGCCGCTAAGACAAATAACAACCAGCAGCTCGATTGATATGTGCAAGATGGATTCTATTCACAAAAGACATTTCCCAGAACTAGTCATATCATAATTAATAAACTCTTAAATGGAAGACAATTGTACATGTATTTGCCACAATAAGCTCGAAATAGCATTCGGTAAAGTGTGTACAACCTGTTTTGCAGTAACAAGGTACTGGGATAGGAAAATGAAAATTTTTGATTACTTTATACCAAGGGTTTGGTGAAAAACTATAGTAACTGCTTTTTTGACATCACTGAGATGCAACAGTTTTTTGCAAAACCTTCGATATTGTCCCAGTAAAAGTCTAGGAACATATCTTTAATAACAAAAACAACATACATTTAGTATTTTGTATAAAAATCTAAATGAAACACTAGATATGTGTCCACAGGTGCTACCACTTTACTCCATCAAAGGTCCATAACTTTTTCCTTGGTGGAGAGAGCCGCAAGACTCCGGTGCACCACTTCACAGGCTGATATACAATAAAGTTCAAAGACTGCAGTTCCAACAGTTCAGAAGATATAAAGGACACAAGTTTGTTGGACAAACAGACTGACAAAGATAAATCTAAAAGCTCCACCCCCTCCACAAATGGGTGGGGGGCACAAAAAATAGCACAATGATGTTAGTATACTTGTTCATATAAAGAGACACACAGAGTAGCATCAGTGACATAAACTAAGAACGCTGAAGTATAACGCTCTAATAAGCATTACTTTGTACACTGTTGAGTCGGTAAAGCAATATATTAGTGATTTTCATGAATAGGTCATTTTCACTCGATCTCATCAACATTTGATCACTTTCAGTTTCAACATCGTTACGCATGGCCATAAAACAGAATGGTAGTGTATTATGGGTATCATGTAACTAAGTTTGACTTCCTGGTAATTTAAACTAGCATAATATTCAATGTAAGCCAAGAAATTCTACAATTACACGGTCTACATAAGTGACGTTATTCACTTCATATGTCAAGATTATACTCGAATATAAATACATGGCTATACATTGTAGTTATAGTTTACTAGTAAACTTATCTATTTTACAGAATTATGACTGTGAAACTAGATTACAACTTATATTAATTGCTCTCGGCGACTGTTTCCAGGGTAACTAACCAGTGCTTGCACCTAATACAGGGGTTGTGAAGTTTACAGTTCAACTTTTCCCCAAGACAAGAATTGAACTAGATCGAGCCCCCATCTCCCGCAGTATCTCAATCTCAGCTCAAATATTGTCTAAAATTGTTGCGATTTTTCTCATCTCAGACTGTTTTGAGGGATTAGGCCCAGAAGTCAGACACACCAAACACCTCTACCCTTATGCCTCCCTGTGGTTGTCAGAGCATTTTTTTGTAGGAATTATGGTACTTGTTTAGGTCATTCTATCACACATCTTTAAAGTTATACTATGCTCATTTTTTGTTCATTTGTTTAATTAACCAAACATGAAAAATATATTTCCTATGGTCAAAACATCACTAAGCATGTTTTTTAGCCAATGTAACAACAATACTGGATAAAGCCAATTCAAACATTTTATGTTCAGATGAGCCAGATACATCTTTAAAGAAACATTAAAGTGGCATTACATATTTTACGTAATTAACGTATGTAAAAAACTTTTTTACCCATTTGTTAAGAATTGACATATTCCTGTCAACAAAAAATATTAGTAAATTTTGCTGAATTTGACATAATCTACAATAAAGGAGACATTTTACTCCTAACTTCTTTGAAGATATTTCCCCGTACTGAATAATTCAAGGCATGTGACAATTTCTGATGAATACATGAATGCAAAACACTTTTTTTATGCAATAAAACCCAGCATCGTTCCATGTTAAAAATCTAAATGATAAAACATTCCATCAAATAAATCTTGACTTTCATTCTAATGTCTACAATAGGCAACTTTCGGTTTAGATACATGACAATATCAAACTAACAAAAGATCTTTTCGTGACACGAAATGGTAAACAGGTGGTTGGAAACTACCATGAAGCCATCTTAGAAGAAAAACAAAGTCATGCAGCTTTAATACCTATGTTACAATATACATTTGAAGTAACAATATAACAGGGCTTAAAAACTGTTATGCGAACATGCTAGACATTATTTTCATATAATGGCAGGTGAACAGCTGCACAAGTAGTATGAGACATCATAATGTCATATGCCTCAAACAGGCATGAGGAAAAATTTCAGAATCAGCTGAAAATTCCGCAAGGGGTCCAGGGGGCTGCTGAAGCACCTGGTTTTTAAGCATCTAAGATGGCTTAAATTGTCTCAAAAACAGCCCATTTGAGCGTCAAATCTGCAGATTCATGGAAATGTTCATGCCTGTTCAAATAATCGCTTTAAAGTACAGAAAGAATAAGTATTGCCATAAATGAATGACACGATTATGTAGAAATGAAATAACTGAGGTCAACCTCGTATTGTTACTGAAGACGTTAACAATTACTCGCAGCTCACAATTACACAAAAACAACCCTCAAGTTGATAATGGCTGCCATACCTATGGCCTTCATTCACTTCTATTGAATTTTGTCACAGAATAGTTAGCAGCAACCCATTATTTACTTCTAAATTATGTTTCATGACAGGCTGTTACACTTAAACAGAGATCCTTATCACTTTTTCTTCCATCAATCCTAATGTACGAGTACTATGAGTAAATATTATAAGACTTAACATGTTATTTCTAAGGTAACTTATAGTCTATTTTTTTTAAGTTGCCTAATTTTGTGAGTTTTAGTACTGAATGACATAATGATATTTACAAAAGAAAGGTGGGTGACCGCTTCGCAAGATTATCAAAATCTATTACGAATTGGAAAGTTTGATTAGACAACACAAATAACAATGAGTTGCTAATAAAATAAATCATTTAAAAATATTGATAAATAAATATATACTTTCATTATACAAATATATCCTATAAATATTCTAATAATCACCAATCATCAAACAATATCTTTCCCATTTAAATGAGTAGATTTGTGGTCAAACTTTGAGTTTGTAAAATGCTGCACACGTAATTCACTATCTGACACAAGCTTTAAGGCAAGTCTGGCTCCATCATACTGCTTCGCTTTGGTATAACATAATACTCCAAAAGTCACTACTACAGTTCCGAAGCCACTTAAAAATGTCACTGGATTTCCGAACACTATCACAGACAACCAAATCAAGAACGCTCGTTTAACAGTATTGGCAACACTGAAATGAAAGCAAAACATCTGTATTAATCATATGACATTGTATTGAAACAAGAAATATCTTGAAAAAAGATGGTTGGCGCAATTTGAAGGTTAAGATTTATTGTGCAACCTTAAAAAATGCCGAGATGTTACGATAGCTGGTCGCTCCAGATCCAAAATGGATTTCGGTAAATTCACCGAAATTCAGTGGATTTCGGAAAGGTAACGTACCCTTTATCAAAAGGTTAACCAATCCGCGTCAAGGTTACAAACGTTGTTCGGTTCAAGAGAAATTGCCTTGGTGGTTAACGTAAGATTTGATTGGTTTACACACCACTGATATGCAAATAGCAAAATCATGTTAGTACGGGTGCTCCGAAAAGTAAGCCAGTACATATTTAAAACTTGATGCACCCAAAGGACACGGAAGCTTCCACAATGGGCTTTTCAGTAGACTGCAAAGACTTTGTTTGAATTTTGAATCAATATTAATTGGAAAACCAAGTTTTTAGTATAAAAAAGGACATAAGACAGATTGTAACTGAAATCAAACTGGACTATATTATTATCCTTTGCTTATGTCCTCAATATGAATTGAATACATCCATCCTTTCAAGAGTTATTGATCAGAAACCAATTTTCACAAGGATGAACGTAGAGATGGACGGACAGATGTAACACTTTATGCCCCTTCACCATTCTTTGCATGGCGTGGGCATAAAAAATTTATTTTGTTGTCAGAAAACAGTACTGGTAAATTATTTTGTTGTCAGAAAACAGTACAGGCAAATTAATTTGTTGTCAGAAAACAGTACAGGCAAATTAATTTGTTGTCAGAAAACAATACTGACAAATTATTTTGTTGTCAGAAAACAGTACAGGCAAATTAATTTGTTGTCAGAAAACAGTACTGGTAAATTATTTTGTTGTCAGAAAACAGTACAGGCAAATTAATTTGTTGTCAGAAAACAGTACAGGCAAATTATGTTGTTGTCAGAAAACAGTACCGACAAATTATTTTGTTGTCAGAAAACAGTACTGACATATTATTTTGTTGTCAGAAAACAACATCGGCAAATTATTTTGTTGTGAGTAGAAGAACTTTTTATCTTCAAGAGTACAATTTTAGGCCGAGTAGTCCATGCAAACCCCAGATTTTTTTTTGCAACATCTTAGATGAGACCCTCGTATTACAAAAATAAATAATCTACAATTTTTAACATTAATAATTAAATAATCAGGTGCTTGGTTTTTTCAGAACTCACCTATGTGTCACTGGTGATATATATCCCATTAGGACGTATGCAGATATACTTTGGAAATGGAAAAATACTCCATTCAATATTAAAGCTGTTAGCATGGTTACGTCTAATGTCTGTTTAGCATATGGAAAATCTATCATGAAAAAACATGCTGGAATCTGAACTATCACAGATGATATGCTGGTAAAAAATTGCAGCTCTGCTGGTCTGAAAGAAAAAAAATTACCATATGGTCAGATTTACAGAAACCAACATCATATTCATGCTAAAACACAGAACTACTTTATAGCCATTCTTAACTTCCATACACAAAACTTAACACAACGTTAGAAAATGCCGGCACAAAGAATGTTTTTGGTATAAATATAGTAGAGAACCAGTTACCAGGTATATCAAAAATCCATTTTAAAAAAAATAGTTTTTTTAGGAGTTTTGACACTTTTTTAAGAATTTTAGCAAAAATATTTTTTAGGAATTTTAGGGCCGCTGGAAAGCCTGAATTAACTCTCTTTATGAGGAAAAAACGAACTCATCTGATATACAAGTTCTCAGAATTCTTATCAAAAAAATTTAATTAAGCCTGATAGCCCCGAAAGACCGATCCTGCTGGAACGTCCTTAAGGCATATACAGTAAAACCTCTCTTAAGGACCACCTC
This sequence comes from Mactromeris polynyma, assembly GCA_032209605.1. Classification (NCBI taxonomy): domain Eukaryota; kingdom Metazoa; phylum Mollusca; class Bivalvia; order Venerida; family Mactridae; genus Mactromeris; species Mactromeris polynyma. The sequence goes on along the minus strand of JASFXZ010000019.1, from coordinate 5,071,998 downwards.
AATAATAGGACCACCTCGAAATTAAGAACACAATTTTTCAAGTCCATTTTCACTGTTTTGCTCTTTATTCAACCTCAGTATTGAGAACACCTCACTAATAAGACCAGACTTCAAGCGTCCCAAGGGTGGTCTTATTATTGAGGTTTTACTGTACATACAATTTCAGAATGAACTTTATTCATTAACCAGAATAACAAGCATGTTTAAGGTACTTACGTATATCTGAACTTTTCTCCACTGATGAGCATCTTTGAATAAACGTTTTGCAAACTGAAAAAGATGAACAAGTTGGCTGTGATGAACGTAGATCGCTCACATAAGTAAGAATAAAATTTATGTGCCCTTTAAAGAATCCAGCCCCACCCCGTAGTGGTCTTCCTTTTAATAATAGACATCATTCTGGTTATAAATTCTAAAAACTCATTTTAACATCTGATCAATGGTAGAAAAAAGGAAGATTTTAAAATTGGTTTAGTGAATTGTAGAAAGGATCACTCAATGATCACTTAGATCTACCAATTTCCGAATCATGAATATGGGGTTTAGAGAAGACTTATAACTTTTCAATTCAGTTAGATAACAACAGCCAGTCTCAGCTCCTGGCTCATGGCTGGCAGCCACTGTGCAGATCCTGATGTAGCCAACAATCCAAGGATCAAATCCCGTAAAGGTTGCCAAGTAGATGGTCAGGTCTTGATCTTTATATCGAGTCAAATATACTCAGTACATTTAAATCACACCGTTGTATACCTGTGATGTCTTTTTAACGTCATTTCAATGCAATTTAAAAGTTATCATTTGAAAGACAAATTAGCGTACATATTGCCTAATATTTATATAAGTATAAAATCAATGTTTAAAATCTTAATTGATCTTTTTCCTACATACGAACTCTGTTAAAGGACCACTCCACAGAGGTCGTAATCACAAGGTTGTACACTATATAAACATGAGCATTGCACACTGATGCTCACACTGTACACATCATAATGAATGTTAATATAATGACTCTTATTCAACAATACCTCTCCAGTTTTTAATAGGATTTTAACATGTAACTGAACTTACTCTTAACTATAGTAAGTAGATGTCTCACTAAAATTTGACATATATATGTACATCTTAATGAATTGTATATTTTAATATCTGCCTGTGATATTGATATTTTAGACGTAACCTTAAGTTTATATGTAGTTGTATTGCTGCCTTGTTTCATGCCTTGCTTGCCTGTCTCACATGTAGCCTATTTATGCGTGCTACCCTGTTTTATGTAAATGTATTCTGTTATGTTAAATGTATTGTAATCTGTTTTAATGTTTCTTTGTAATAGTCGGGACAAAAGCTCAGTAGAGCTTGTGTTTATCATGTTGTAAAAACTGACTTCTAAATAAAGTTTACTTGACTTGACTCATCTGAGGTTAGCATTGTAAAATACGTGTTGCATCATCCATACTGCAAGTTATATTCAGGTTTGGTGGCAAGGGGATTAACACTTTCTCAGAAAACAAGCTCATTACAAAATTTAATAAATTGTGGATGAAATACAGATGCAGTCAATGATCAACCTTATAAAACTACTACTTTATAACTAGCTCATACAAGCTCATCGCGAGCATGTCACAAGCACATTGCGCGCTCATTCCATGCTTGCATGCACGTTGCAAGATCGCTGCATGCTTGTAGCCCTTGCAAGTGTGTCAATTACTCTATGGCAACAGTTCTTTCAAACATACAGTATAGAAATGAAATTCACAAAGTCAGCATCAACTTACCATTCTGTTATATTTGTTGCTAGAGCGGCAGAAAAGCCTTGAATGTTGAAACTGAGTTCATATGTTGAGCAAAGTCCAAGACCAAACATTATTGGCACTAAGGACAAGATGGTGAAAGGCCCGGTAAATTCTCGTAACATTGCATATGATATGCCTACTGTGAAAATGGGTGCAGAACTTTTTACAGTTTCCGTGAAAGAAACTGCGACATATTTTAGAGCTACTAGACCAAGCACGACTGTTGAGAATCTGCAAAAATAAAAAATATTACTGTAAAATCACTTGTAAAGTACTTTTAATAAGGTCTAAAACAAGTCTATTTCAACCACTCCATAGCCTGTTCGTTAAAAAATAAAATCAACAAATACAGAGGAATACATCAGTATTGCATAATTATTGATATTGCATAATTATTGATGATTTAATAATATAAAGTATATTTTTGAGTTTGTTTAGGTAACCAAAATGAACAAAAAATGAGCATAATGTCACTTTTTCTCATAATTTTTTTTATAACCAACAAAATATTTCTAAGGCAAAAACCTCTCAACAAAAGCCAATGCCCAGGACAAGTAAAATTACCATCGGACAAGTAACAATTCATTTCATCTGCCCCAACGGGCAAGTCATGTTTGTGGTCCGGTCTGACTAGCTTTGATCCTAGCTGTCTTAAAAATTGATGACATAGTACACAATCCTTTGACAGGTTTTCATTTGTTGTCAATTTTGTTTGTGCAAACATCACTTTTTCATCAACTACCGTTACCAGTCTTCGTTTCCGATTTAACAAATCAATACAACCATCAAAACAACTTGGTTCTTCGTTATTTTGACGGTGCTGTTAATCTTATTCGGGCAAGTGAAAGTGAATTCGGGCAAGTGGAAATTGCAAGCTTCTGCCCAAACGGGCAAGTTCTTAAAAAATTATTGTGAAGGCTGAAGAATGACAAAATCTACAATTTGGATAACAATGCAATATTCTTAACCTTTAAGTTAAACACAAAAAACTATAAAGAAGAGGTATTCTAATACATTTTTCAAGAAATGAGTGTTCGTACCTCATAGTTCCAACTATAATCATGTTTCTCCAGAAATGTGGAGGTTTTCCTTCTCTATTTACAACCTTATAAAATCCAAGGGGCAAATACATCTGTACAAATCCTAAGGTCGTTGTCATTACCATTTGCATAGCACCTGAAATGAATGAATGATAAATACTGATTTAAGATAAATTCAGGATAAAACCTATCCTCTGTACCCAGGCTATTCATAACATATATGATTCCCTGGGCAAATTGGCTAGCAAAACTTTGTAATACATGAATATTCATTAGCATATCTCGACCAATGAAATGGACGATAACTAAATAGAAGGAATCTCCTTTGTGAAAAGCTATCACGAGGATCAGAATCACGATTTCATCCTTAACTCCTCGGCAATTTCCGTATCGCATAAGGTGTGTGTCAAGCTGCCAATCAAGCGGCTGGATTTCACCTCATTAATTATTCATAAGAACAAGAGTTTAGTCAGTTTGCCCAGGATGAATATGTTATGAATAGCCTGGGTACAGAGGATGGATACAACCTGACAAATAAACATTTCCTCACAGACGTCACTTCAAGACTTCATGTTAAAATCTTTCCATTGCATTCTTATGAAGCAATTTTACCAATTGTCAAATCCCTAAAATTGATTTCATATGTCCTGGGCTTCACACCAGTGGGTATGATGAAGACATCCTAGCAATATAGCCAGTGACATCAATAGTTTCAAGAGAAGCTTAGACTTCAGATAGATCAAATGTTTGCATGATATAAATGTTAGTTCTAATGCAACATTATATTTTATTCTCTCTTTATACAATGTAATTTTGTTACGCGCACCGTTTCGTCAGCGCTGACTTTTTGGACTTCTAAACTTTGCTTGTGTTCTCAAAAAGTCCTTTCACTAGCGAATGTTAAAGTTAATCATAATTTTTAAATGTTATTTATCAAAATATGCCAATGTTTTCCCATTTCTGTTTGATTTGTTAACTTATACTGTGAAACAACGGTTCTATCAATGCACGACATCCAGTCGGAAAATGTATAAAAATGGAAAAATTGGCAACATTTTGTATTGAAGACGATTGTTAGTTGTAGAAATGGGCATTTTCTGAAAGATTTTCCTTTACGGTGTTTCATGTGGTACAATTCAAATCAATATCTTAATATTTGGAATGCTGGTGATGGAACTATTTGACAAGCCCCTTTCCGCAATTTTGCATATTACTCCCCATGAATTTATAATATGCAAGCATATAAATATGAATAAGACTGAACTCAAAATAAAAATTGACTGTTACAGACCCCTATGCTTTGCAAGTCACATTTTATGTATGAATGCATGCTATATTTGTCTTGTTTTAAGCATAATAATAAACCTAACATGTGATAAGTTACTATATTATTACTTTACCTAACAAATGTATCTGCAAAGAAGTATTCATTTGTAATTTTTAACAAGATGTTTTCAGTCTGACAAGTTTGGATTCTGCCTGACAAGTTCTCCAAGGTTGTCAGCTATTCAGCCTGACAAGTCTTGGAAGTCATTTGCCATTACTGGTTTATGCCTGGAGTTATTGTGACAGTGATGTTTATGTTGAAGAAAAGTAGGGTGTAAAATATCTTATTCATAGTAAATTTTGTCAAGTTCAGCCAAAGAAAACTGTTTTTAGTCTGCCATGATGTCATTAATTTCCGAATATATCTAAAACATTTTTTTTACATTCATTAATAGCATAAAATATGTAACAAATCCTAAAGACATTAACAGAACATAGATTTATAAACTTACCAAGCATCGTAGGATCACCTTTAAGTGTTGACAATATGTACTTGTTTAGAAACAAAGTGCAGAAACTAAAGAAGTACCACAGTATCAGAAAAAACATTGCCCTAGGGTTTGCTAACCCAGCCTTTTCATCTTCAGTCTCACGTCTGACGATGATGGATTGTGTAGCTGGAACAAGTTTAACTCTGTCTAAGGACATTTCCACCCCATCATACAGATTTGTGACAGACTCTTTAATCTTCATGATGTTTATTTCCACAAAAAGATCAATAATTTATCAGCTCATTTTGTCACCTGAAATTCAAAATACAAAATTAATCATAACTGTTGCAGCAATACTTAATCTACACAACTATGAACTGCTTAGTAGAAAATATGTAAACACTTAACTCCATATATATATTGATTGCTATGCTATTGAGTACAAGAAGTGAAGTCAGTTTATCTAATTTGTACTACAACTTTCAAAATAATTCATCTTTGTCAATAACTAAAATGTCTAAAATGCTAAGTATGAAGGTATTTTGAACATTTTTACATGATTTCTGAAAGTTCCAATTGCTCAATCATGGGCAACTACTGCAGGATGCAAGTATAGTCCAGTAAAAAATTTGAAGCAGTTTCAAAATGAATGTCGTTCTGGCTTCCTCATGTCCAGACGTGAACTGACATGATAGGTGGTAACATTATAAATGCTTAATGGTTCATTTGGAGTTTTTCAGCAGGTGTTACTGAATACCAGAAACAAACTTTTACCAAGAACAACCGAAAACAAATTAGAATTTAGATCATTAGGTTTATTATGACTATTTTGGGAACTTCACACACCACAACTTCATAAGGGCCAAATACATTTCAGACTGGTGCTGCCCAATATATGGATGGAACCAGTTCTTTACACTACTAACCTGAAATTTATATCGGGGCAAAAGAATAAAAATTAACACCCAAATAAAAATTTCTGCAACATAAAGTAACCATATTTTATGCCGAATTTTTTTTTTTACTTTAAACTTAAACATTGAACCATGAACAATGTAAAGACACACTTGAAACACAGTGGGTTAGTTTTCCTATGGGACGGATCTCAGCAAAGACATTAACACACTATTAAATGGCCATGGGCAAAATCGTTTGGCTTGGTAAGCTCAAGAATATAATTAATTGGTAGAATGTAATTAACATCAATTATCTATGAAACGTTCAATAACTGGAATAAATTAATTAATATTTATTTGAATTGACATGCTGATGTTAATCAATAAGATTGTTGGTATAGTTAAGACATCATTAATTAATGAGTACAATATCCGAAATTACTGTCCGAATTACTTACACTTTCACCAAACAAATGACGTGGCTCCGGTCGCGCAAGATTTAACCCATTTACTGGTATCTATAGGCGGTTGTATTGGAAAAAGAGGTAGCACAGCATTGTTTGTAAATGTTTCAAAGACCAAACTGTTCCTACAAATACTTAATTTTCTGATATATAGATTATAAATGTACGGTCGTTCGTGGTCTAGTTTGTTTTCCAAGGGAGATAATTGGTAAGAACACCGAGGTCATCCGATTCGACAGTTACGCATCCATTCGAAAAATCTCGGCCAACTAGGTCAAGTAGATAAACGAAGTGGTACGGAAATATCCGAGAGCTGACGAGAATGTTACACATCTTGTCTTGATTACCTGCCCCTACCACTCTGTTACGGTTTTTGGGAAAGGGCTATTTGAATTATAGTTCGCAGGGAACCATCCTTTGCATGAGACACGTTACGACAGAGACATAAATTTAATGTTATATGTCTTTGACCACAGGTACGTGTAACAAACTAGTTTAATGTTCTACATGGACTATTTACTAAAATAAGAACTTCTTAATGTAGTAAATAGGCCTTCCATATAGAAAATTAATTTCAAATACTAAATGGGCACAGAACATTAAACTACAAAATGTACTTTGTTACAAGTATGCCTACCTGTATCTTTGACTGAAGTTTCAGTTTGGTAATTTGTGACATATCATTTATTTACTTTACTTTGGAAACCGAAACCGACTTCTTAAATCGTCATAATATCATATCTTTGTGTTATAAATATACGTATTTAAATCATTAGCTACTGATAGATCTATATAATATGTAGTCTAGGACCAATATATATGCATGTATATATTGGTCCCAGCTGGAACACCTTGCGGTCCATGATGCAGTGAGAAAATCTTGCGAGTTTTGTATAAGACATATTACATGTTTGTTTTTAAATTCTGGTTACTGAAACTGTATACCTAAATCCGTGTCGAGAAGCCAGCTTATAATGCCGAAAAATGCAAAAGTTTGAAAACTAAATACACTGTGTCCAATAACTACTAAACTCTTCTATAACTTATATCATTAACAATTTAGGATATTTTGCATGGTTATTGTATGAACTGGGATCTATTAAAAGTAAATGTTTCCAAGACAAAAATATTAATATTAAAAAAGCTGGTTCAATTCCTCGAGTCATAGTGTTTTATTATGATAGTGAACCTATGCTATAGTAAATAATTTTTATTATTTAGGTGTAGTGTTTATATCAGGAGTATCTTCACAAAAACGATGTCTAGTCAATGTCGTTCAAGGTGAAATTACTCAGGGGAGATCACTACCGACAATCAGGCGACTTAATCGCAAGTATATCGTTTCCGTATGGTCTCACGAAACTATCGAATTGATGTTACAATAAGTTTATCAACACTCGTCCTACACTATCAAAAATAAATTAAAAAACGTTAATTCTGATCAGATAGAGCGAGTTTACTTGTCAATTTGAATGAATTTTTACGTCACATTTTCTCGATAACGTCATAACATTGTGATTGTCCGAATTACTATTCCACTACGTCATTTTTGATAGGACAAATATGTGGTGCAAAATAATACGGTTATCAATTTAAACCCTGCACAGCAAGTTACGACCTTGACATTCGTATGAGTATTGGCGTGATCAGCCTTGCGTTCAGTTACGGCTACCAGTCGCGAACGTTTTGTATTGTATCCCAAGCCCGCCGTATCACATTGCTTGCACACGGGGAACCAAATTGCAAAACGTTACGAAACGATAGCCTCAAATACCTTTGCTGAACGCAGGGCAGATATTCGCTTTGAGATCACATAATAGAACGTTGCAAAGTTTATCAATACGACAAGTACAAAAGTTGCTGCAGAATGCAGCAAATGGAGGTTGCACGGCTATCAAAGTTGAGCAAAAATGAGGTAGTCAAAGTTAACAAGTTGACCTATATTGCCAAAATTATTGCATCACATTTTATTGCCAGTAATTTTTGATGTTATAATTGATTTAGTAGTGCAACATAAGCTTTATTGCAAAATTATATGCAATATACATAAATTGCAACTAATTAAAACAGGAATATGAGAAATATAATTTTGTAGAAAATGACTTGACCGTTTTCAAATTATTGGTCTGAGATAATTAATGAAGCATTTAAATAGAACAGAAATATTAATTGTATAACAGCATGTTATTTTTTTAAAAGTATGTAAAACAAATACATTCAGAGTCATTACTATGTGTTTTATCTATGTCTGCCACACCTCAGTCCATCCAACTTTGAATAGATACCAATACTATATATACAATATGTTCTTTCTCATAATGTCATGTCATGAGTTGTATACTGAGAATGTAGAGACACATTTTGTTTGGATTTCAACCCAACATTTGCAGCCGTCTGTGATATAAGCAACCACTATTATCAATCCTTTGGTTAGCTGCTTGTTTTATGTGTTTAACTGTAGTATTACAAAGCTTGTTGAAAAAATCATAACTCTCTACAAATGGTTCTTTTCCCAACCTGATAATTTTTCGTCAAAAGCATGCACATACAAACCTAGATCAAACAACAGCTTAGCACTTGTGATTAGTATATAGATAGTGCCATATCTAGATAACCAAGTTGAAAAAACAATACACACACTATATACCAGTGATTACAATTTTATTCAAATAGAACTGCATTTCAAATCCTAAATTTCAAGATTGATAGAAAACTATCAACTAGTTTATGTACTACACAATTGTTTACTTAGTCAATCACAGATTGTAATTATTTCAGTAACAAAATGGTAATTGGATTTAAAATGTACAAGGAAAACTTCAAGAGTATTTTCCAAGAAGTATTTTATGACTTGTTGACCATTGTTTGTAAATTTACAGCCTTTTTCTTGTTGTACCCGAGGTGACTTTTATGAAGCATCTTGTGAATATACCATGAAAACCTGAAACGATAAAGTGATAGTAGAAAAAGAGTCATTACATTTGTATTATGGAATTGATGTGTGTAAAAAGCTTTTCAAGCCCTACATTGGGTACATGTTTTCTCCTTGAATTGCTTATATGTGGCAGGGGTGTTTGACGATTGAGCCTCAAATGCTGGAAGATGGAGAATTGAAGTAGTGTGGGGTTAGGCGGCAACCTGGTAAGCCGTACTAGTATTTAGGACTTCTTCGGTTCAAATCCAATATTGGGTCCAGTTTTTCCCCTCAAATTACTTAAATGGTCTCAAATGCTGGAAGAGGGAGAAGTGTAGTGGTGTGGGGTAAGGCGACAACCTGGTAAGCTGTACTAGTATTTAGGAGGTCTTTTGTTCAAGTCAAATATTGGGTCCAGTTTTTCCTATTGAATTACTTAAATGGTGGCAACGGTGTTTGCCAGCCCACAGTGGTTGAGCCTAAATGCTTAAATGAGGAAGAGTGTTGTGGTGTGGAGTAAGACTGCCGCCCACGGTGGTTGAGCCTTAAATGCCTGAAGGGGGATGGGTGCTGTGTAATAGGGTTATAAATGAGAAAACATATTGCAGAAGAAGTTTGCTCATACCATTATAAGCGCTGAATTCCAGACATTCCACACTGAAGTCATTTCTTCCCTAAAGACCTTTCACCCCCCAATTTTGATAGACCCTAGACTTTTCACCCCCACTTTCAGTATAATCAAATTTTTGTGAATTACATTATTAATATGATGTTTATTCTAAAATCAGATAGTTAATTTATAGATCAAAATTCCTTTATCTTCATGTTAAAAAAACTGTGATTTAATCAACACCTTTTGACTTGTTAAGAATGATGTGATTTAACAACCACTGCGCCTCCCTAAATCAAGCATCTCTAGTCTCCTTATCAACAGACTCTGATCCAGTGGGACTCTTAGGTACATCCTTTCAATATTGGTGATAAAAGTCAATATTTTCAGATTAGATAAATAATTTTATGATCCCTAGTCAAGCAAATAACAAAGAAATAAATTGATGATTTTATATACCTATGATGTATATGATACACATGCACTACTCAGCATGGTAAAAAATAATGCCCAATTATTACCATGTTTCAACCACCATGTGTAAAAAATACATTTGAATAAATCTCCTTATTTCTGTTTGAACAACAACATCTAGTTTAATGTCACAGCTAAGTAACTGATTATAGTAATGAGCAGTGTATATAAACATTTGTATGCCCCCACTCTAAGGCAAATAAGAAGTGACAATGAAGTATTGCCTGTTAAAATAGAATTATACAATGTCTAATTAAATAAATAATTTGAGAGAACAATGTATAATTTCATACCTCAACAAACAATGCAAACTTTTACTTTTGAAATTAAAATCAAAAGAAGCTGCAATAAAAGTTTGTTAAATGACTGAACATCAAATATAGCTTTAAAAGTAATTAAAGACAATTTAATCAACGTAATCAGTTTGATATATATATATATGTTTACTTCTTTGTATGCATTTTTCAGCCAAATTTCAATAATTATACTTAAATACGTTTTAGAAGTATTAGAAATACTTAGAAATTAGATTTATCGTTATATTTATACATATCATTTTATATTATCACCCCTATTATTCCTTTAGTCTCAGTAATAATGCATGTATTTAAATACAGGTGAGCCCTCTCCATATATAACACATTGCTTAGACTATTCACCCCCAAAATGGGGATAAAAAGTCTTGGAAGCAGTGTTTTCACTCAACTGTTATAATTGAGGGCCATTATGAAGTCCTAGTTTTCACATCTGAGGGTCATTTCCAAATATTGGGGTCATACAGGAATACAGCTGCATTTTTTAAAAGAAACTTTATTCTACTGATAATAGTGGTTATACAATTAATTACTGATTTACTATTCTCTCTGTCAATCTTTCTTTGTTGTTGAACCTCTTGCGAGGACTTGGACAATATTGCGCGTCAAGCCGCTAAGAATAATTAAAAGAGGTAAAAGTATAGCCAATAATTTAAAAACATAGAAGTAGGAATGGTATAAAAATGTAAGTGCTATCAACAGTTTAAAAACAGGTTGGAATGAAGTAAATGTGATAACTTGAAGGTTGTTTTTAGTCAATATATGTCCCCCAAAATCAATTTATAGGATTAAAAGTAAAAATACTGCAAACATTGCAACTCAGTCAAAAACATGTTGACTTGAAGAACAACTAGACTTGATACCGAAAAATCCTGTGAAGTTTTGTTAAAATCTAATCAGTGATATTGGAGATGAAGAGCAGACAACTTCTCCATACCAACTTTATGTAGAAGAACAACAAAGGGTCATAACTAAGTAAAAAATCATCCGAGTGGAATTTGCTGATGATATGTGAAACTAGAGTTAATGCTGTCAATCTTGTGAAATTTCATTGAAATCCATGCAGGGGTCAACATTCTCTATGCCCACTGGTATATTGCTTAAGGTCAGAACAAAACACTTTTGCTAGTTTCTGCTTTAAATGTTAATATAGCTTGAGTGTGTAGTTTACATGTATTACATGTATATTCTTACCTGATGGCTATCTTCCAAACAGCTGCAGTGCACAACCCCTACTGACTTATCAAGGACAAACTCGACAACAACAAACTGATGGCTCATTCTATTCAAAATAAAATATGTAATTATGTAAGAATGGGCATTGTGCAGGTGATTTAAATAAGAAAAGGCTTGCTTCTATACTGGGAATTGATAATATTATCACAATTGAAATTCTGAATACTTCGGTTAACATTTTATACTGTCGTATGTAAAGATTTTACTTACTTAAAAGTATGCATTATCACAATATTGACAGATTTGGACTACTAAGTTTATTAGTATTATTTAATTTGCTCCATAACTTCACAATAACTAAAATCTCAGCATTTAGATTTTTTACAGATTATAAAAACCATACAAATCACTTATTTGACAACATTATAAGAATGATGTTTAAAATTGTTAAGTACATGTTTTAAATTATTTGTTATCAGAAATATTGTATAGATGACTAGTACATCTTATTTTATCATTATTGGAATGGTTTTTTTGTCCTTTTCCTATTCACAGCAGGAGAAGTCAAGAGGAATTTACCAAAACTTTTTTTCAAAAATCATTTACTTTTCAAGGAGTTTTTGGCTGTTACAAATTCAAGTAGTTTTCAAGGAGTATCAAAGTAAAGGACTTCTCAAGACCTGTGTGAACATTGTTTATGAAAAAAGTTAAACTCTAAAGCAGACTGTTCTGTTCTGTTTTCAGAATGGAAAACAACATAATTTATGTTACACAAATGTATTCACTTGCATGAAATGTAAAAAATTATCTGAAAATTAATAAAATGTGGTCAAGCTAAAGCTGCTTAAATGGAAACTGGGATATTTTCATTGCAAAATGGGTTGAAATTGGCCAATCATAGGTCACCTGTGCTCCTTAAATTCTGACACTGACAAAAACATGAAGTAGACAACCAATAGTTGACTTGTACTCAAAATTCACAGCAAAGGTATTCCAATTGACTGCATGGGTAAAATTTTATAAATATTCATTAATTCTTTGTTTGTAACATATTTATAGGCTAAGTTATTAGGCTGTGAGATTAATGGATTAATCATTTAATGCAGTTATTAAGTTCACCCAGACAAATTCCTTCTAAAATACTTACAGGTTTTGGCGTAAGCATATACATGCTTGTATGTTTATCCTGCATACTATGAAGTAGGCGACCGCAACCAGAAAGGCACCTTTTTTAGTTAACTGGAGTTATTTCTGAAATTAAATTAAACAATGGTCAAACTACATTTGTTCTATATAGCAACTACATTTTTAAATACATTAGTTAATGCACAATTTAATTTGGCTAAAACAGGCCTATAGTCACAAATTTAATATCCACAAAATGTTTGAATAAAAGACTAAACAGTAGAAGTTACTAGAACGGTTAGTGGGTAGACAGATTTAACAAAAATGTGGCTCAACCTGACTAGAACTAAAGGCTCCTGGCAGACTTTGCAAAAGCTGCCATGGTAAGTAATTCAGTGCGCATAAGAATTTGTGTTCTTATATAAAGCAACTAAAAATCATGAATAATATCAGCGAATAAGAAAAATCAGCAAAAATCATTTTTAAATCTGAACTATTCACCCCACCCACCTGGAGTAACACTGAAACTGAAAGTACAACTATTTCATATTATCTTATCACTTCAAATACAATATACATTTTCTTGATTATGTTTATGCGTATACATTTTATTGACGGCGGCCTTCAGGCCGTCGTCTATTTGAATAATTTTTAATCTAGGTACATGGAGTTGCATAATCGAAATGGGAGAAGCCATTGGTATTATGCTTTTTTAAATTGTTCTTACAAAACGTGATTCTAATTATACAGATAAAAAAAGTGTACTAATTGATAATAAAAAAATGTCAAAATATTTAAAATGTATTTTTACCGTTAATAAAAAGCTTTAAAAAATGTTTTACGTATGCTTATAAGAATTTACAACAGCTAGTCACGAAAACGGTTAGGCATCGTGTATTACATAGCTTCGTTTCACAACTACGCTCAATTCATCATCAAAGTTCAGGAAATGGTTCCTAATGCTGTGCACGCAAATTGAAATTGTACTTATAAAAAAGCAAATTGTTAAACAAAAAATGTTAATCCATATTAATAAGTTCATGAATGCAGTTTATAATGTACAAATATAAATACAGTGACCAAACTATGCAATATACATTGCCTTAACTTGACCCATATAAGTTATGTACTGATGGTAATATGTAAACAAAATTCAGCCAATGAAAATTGTCGTTGAAAACGTCATAGCATTTGTTGTTCAAATAACGCATTGGCAGTAAAACGGATTCAGTACATTCGAGATCAAATGCTGATGGTTGAACTGAACTTTTAATTACGTTGTTTTGACATTTTTAGTGGATATTTTTCCCTTTTGATATCCCAATAGTTCTTTTAGATCTGTAAAACTAGAAGTTATAATCATGTATATTTTTAGATCCGTTTCGTTCTATCTACGTTTCGTGTAATCGTTTTTTTTCTTCGTTTCGTGTAAATCGATGCACCAGCATTTTCCCGCGAAACAACTACAAATGATTGATTGGTACCAAGACTATTTAGGCAATTGTCATGAATTGTGGATGATTCTTACCAGAATTATGGCTTGGTGATGATCATACTTTCTTATTTATTGATAAACAAAATAATAAATCTTCAATATCATGCTTCCTAAAACTTGTGCCGCCGTTTTGATGCTTTGCATCAAAATTAGTCTTGTAATATGATTGAATGATTATATTTAACACATACCTGAAGTAGTATTTATTCTGCAAACTATCGAGGATCGATCGTTGTTTTGACACACCGATATAAGGGGAGATTACTGCGAATTACTAACGATTCGCCACAATAACGATTCGCCACATAACGATTCGCCACATTTTAATAACGATTCGCCACAGTTGTATGACGATTCGCCACAGTTGTATAACGATTCGCCACAGTTTTGTATTATGATTATATTTTGATAATATTAATATTAACAATTAGTATTATTATTAAATATGACATATTTGTTTTGCGTGGGAGATTGAAACGCCATTCGAAAACCTCGGCCAACTACGTAGAGTAACCAAGTGGTACGGTAATATCCGAGAGCTAACGGTTAATATAGTCTGGTTCCCTGCGTACTATAATTCAAACAGTAACATAGTGGTAGAGGCAGGTAATCCAGACTAATGGTTATTACGGCGCATGCGCGAGCCCATTACACCAGTGCACAGTTCTAACGTAACCAATATATGCCCGGCGTTGATACGCCGTGCAATAATATGAACATACATGACCTAGTGAGATGGATTTCAATGGTAGGGAACAGTCGTGTTCCGTTATGTTCCTTGTTTAAGAAACAAACACTATTACAAGTACAACACATTCTTGTAATTCCTTTCCTACAGTTTCCCCTAACCTTCTGAAGAAATTAAAATACAGACCCTAGTTCGTGTTGTTTTATGTACTGTAAACGATGTACACACAATGTACTAACTATCGTCCATGGCTTTCGTTTTTCAAATGTGTTTTGTATATTAAAGAAGAGTGAACTTAAAAAAGGCTTCCAGAACAGAAAGTAAGAATAATATTTTTCTTTGTTTATTTTACTAATTGGGAAGTCAAATTTCAATCAGAAAGACAAAAAATCAGACAATTTAAAAATGCAGAACAGTGGAATTTTAGATATACATTTCGTATGTAGATAACCAGTGTCAACTTATTTTAGCTAAAGTTTTCCTCCTGGCATGTTTTCAAACCGTCGAAAAGTGGTGTTGTTTGTTACTGAACGGGAATTAAAGATCCAAATATAGTAACACACGTCTTCCTGATCAAGAATCAGGAAAGGGGAATCCCCTGATTTCCCAGTTGACGATGATAAATACATTCATAATTTTATTTTATTTAGAATAAGTGATGCCAGATTTTCAAGGTGCCAGTAAGTGTAGCATTTTTATAAGCACTAATTAAATGAGTAAATACTTTTCGGAGCGGATATTTAAATTTGAACCCTCTTGCAAATTTGCCAGCGTACCGATTTTTAATCAACACTTGTGTAGCAGTTGTCTTGCTGTACCAATGAGAATAAAGGTATCTCTCAATGACCTTTCACACTTGTTTACATATCAACTTGTCGGTATATATGTGCGAACAAAAGAGAGACATTGTTATATCATATATTGTTTTGATTATATCATTCATCAGTTTAAATGAATCACGTGAGCTTTGGTGTCATAAACGTTAATGGGGGAGTATAACTGTTGTATTTGTTTCTCATTTTAGAAGAAATGAACTTGCCTTAAGATCTTGCGCTGGCAATGTTGTAGTAAGACAAGATGGCGTCAGGGGGAGGCACATCCAATACGTCTGACGAAATAGTTGACCATCAGTGTTCAGTTTGTAAAGAACACAATACGACAGTTGAAGCAGATACTTACTGTGTTGATTGTCAGGATTATTACTGTAAGTCCTGTGTGGAGGATATACATGGGATAATACCTGCATTAAAAATCATAAACTGATCACTAAATATGCGGCAAATGACAGGAACACATTACCAAGTGTGCCAACGTCACGTTGTGAAAGGCATAGATCAAAGATTGTCGACATGTTTTGCCAAGACCATGATGAAGTTGGATGTTATACCTGTATGACTGTTGACCACACGTGAGCAAAGTTTCATTATGTCCCCTCCTTCCTCGTGTAGTCTTGCTCTCATTCTCCACTTTCTTTCTCTCTCTCCCTCTTTCCCTCCTGTTTATCTCTTTCTCTCTAACTCATTTCTCTATCATTTTGTATGATCTACTGGTATCACTTAAATTTGTAGTGTTGAGTATATATCGAGCGCATTTTCAATGTATTTGGAACTGATTGCGTCAGAGACAATGTTGCTGTTACTGAAATATAAAAGTGAGTCCCGCTCGATAACTTGAGTTATTGTGTTGATGCTAGTGTCACACAGCAAGCATTTAAGAGGTGACCTAGATTGTGATCACAATAGGGTCTGCTGGGATCAATGTCAAGGTAATTGTAACTAAAAAAGAGGAAAAAGCACCGTCCAGGGACACCATATTTGGTATGGAGGTACGCTCCCACACAGCGCTTTGATTCCACTACCGTTATATTCACAGTAAATATGAAGGTATCTTAATAAGCGCCCTATGCTAAAGGAGAGTAATATAGAGGATGCTTATAATGAGCGATGGTTGGTTATATTAATAGAGCACATTGCATGTCTGCTCTTCTATTGTGCAGTTTGGGGGACGAAAATCATTTTGGTACACTAAACATTGACATAATATATATAGTTTTCTTCGTGAGTTTGTACCTCGAAATATCCATTGCATGTTCTACAAGTAGTATTCATTACACTTTTCAGTAAGTGTGACAGAATCTTTGACATTCCGGAGTTCGTGGAAACCAACATTAAGGTGGTGCCTGATTTTATTCAAGCCATTAAAAATGTGGAGTCCGAGTTAAAAGCGTTTCTGAATAGATTTCATATAGAACAGAAACTTCTCCTACAAACATGTAGTCATTGATAAAATTGAGGCGATGAGAACGCGACTTGAAAACTCCATTAGAAAAGCAGCCGAAGATACCATTCAGGAAGTAGATAAAGAATTCGATAAACTGAACGCAACATTGAAAGATAAAATAACAGTTTCAGATAGTGAAATAGACACCATTTGTAAAATATACAGCGAAATTCAGACATGCACTTACAATACACCACAAGCGTTTGTTTCGTGCAAGAGGAGTAAAGAATGCCTTCCAGTAGCAAACCAAGTGAAGGATGACATGAGAGGTGTACAACTAGACAGGAGAGTAGCATTTCTTCCACATACAATGTTCAACACAATTCTTAGAAATACAGAAACATGCCTAGGAAATGTTAAAATAACTCCATTTATCTATTCATTAAGTGAAATAGGGAATGTAGATGCAACAACAATTCGGTACCAAACAAAATTTAATTTATACGACTCGTGTTGTTCAACAGATGGTTCCATATACTTCACAGATTGGGACAATGACATGTTGATTCGTGTTTGTAGTGAGAACATTAATGTTGTAGGACTACTCAATCTGCCACCTACACCACGTGGTGTGTGTTGTATTTCCGACAATGAAATAGCTGTATGCCTCGGTAATACAATACAGGTACTTACTATTGACGGTAAACTAAAACTCACTCGCTCTATTGATATCAATGTGCCTGGTCGCGGATTATCCTGCCACGATGACGTATTATATGTGGCTAGTAATGACTGTGTATATAAGTACCACATGGATGGTACATTGATGAAATCTTACTATAAAGCTTCAGACGGAAATAATATATTCTCTGATATCATAAATGTATTAGTTAACCCGATCAGCAAAAATATGCATACCACTGACTGGAAGTCTGGTGTTATAACTCTCAATCAGAACGGATCTGTTGTTAATAATGTTAAAGACGGTATCTCACGTCCGCATGGTATAAGTGTAGATAAATATGGACAGGTGTTTGTAAGTTGTTTTTCGTCTGATAAAATCATACAACTTGACTGTAATGGTAAATACACACAACCAGTCATTAGTAAGGGATTAATTGGACACAGAGCGTTATGTTTTCATACAACAATGGAGCGTCTATATGTTGCAAATACTTTTGGGGAAAACATAATCGTCTTCAAAGCCAATAGTAACTGTTAAATAAAACGTACTAATTAAATTGATGACAATGTATTTACACTGATCATATATATTATATTATTAGTCCATTACAGGAAACTTAACTTCGATAGAAAAATAAGAATGGTAACTTGTCCCATCCCCCTTCTATCCTAAATTGGTTTTGATAATCGGCCAGTTAATGTCTCAATTGTCGTATGCCCATAGCTGCTTGCCCTCATTTCCTTGTGTTTTGTATACGGATGTTTCCCTGTGGTATGTTTGGTGGCGTTGTCTGGCGAAAGTTGCATTCCTTGTACCTTACTTCCTCATGTATATATAAATTGGTGAGGTAATATCTAGTATTGGTGAGTGTTATATCACAACAATGTACAAATGTAATACGTATTTTTAGAACTTTTCGTCAAGATTATTGCACGAGACTCAGTTTTGCGAGACGGCTATGATTATTTTTATAGATAATTGACTAAGAACACACTTGAAACATGTTGAACATATGGACCATCTTACATATTGAAATCGACATTCGCACCCGAACAACGTCAACATGCTTTGACTGGAGCTGCAGTGTAACGATGCAACATTCAGCCGGGGAAAAATCAACAAATTGGTAAAATCCGAAGGCCTTCATGTGCAGAAGAACAGTTTATAGATATGGCGGTCATAGCCATTAGTAATTTGTGGATTGCATTACATTATAGACACCAATCTGCTCGTGTTTGTTTGTTTGTTTCATCGGGTTTAACGCCGTTTCTCAACGATATTTCAGTTATATACTGCGGCCGGTTCACCTAACCAGTTTATCCTGGACTGAAACCTAACCAGTACTAACTTACCCTTCCACAAGGAGCCGGCAACTTCTCCACACGTGGAGGAAAATCGACATTTTTGCAATCTGCTCGTGTGCTCTATTGTTTTAAATAATTAACAACTGTTTCCGTTTTTACAAAGATTAAAAGCAAACCGATGAATTGCCATAGTATGCATAGCAATCTTTATATCTACCCTCAGTACATTAAGACACACAGTTTGAGACCAGAGAGAGATATTTTACGTGACATTTTGTAGCATTTTAAAACTCACATTAAATTTAATATCTGTTGATTGTAATAAATTACTTGATTTATATTTATATTTTACTGATGTACAGTTTCTTTTTGTGTTCAGTATAAGTTATTATATATCTCCATATCGAACTCGAATCTATAGGCAGGTTCACCAAGATATACAATATTAGGTAAGAGTAGAAAAACGTCGCATAGAGGCTACCAATGTAGTGACCGTATCTGGCAAATAAAATGTCATTGTCGTTGTCGTAGACTTCCACTTGACATAGCCATCGACATACACATGACCAGATAAAGCTTATTCATGTACAAATAGCGACATTTATTTGAAATAGCAGATCAGGCAAATACATTTATAGTGACATCCATACACATGAATCGATCAAACTATCATATTTATAGTCGCAGAAAAACATGTTTCCATATGAAGTACGTGTGCAAGAAATCCCATGTATTATGGCTTTTTGTTTGCCAGGAATCGATCACTGTCGTACAGCATGTAAAACTATTAAAAAATGCTCACAGATGAAATTTAGGGCGTGTCCAGACTGTACTGTGACAGGTTACAGCATCACACGTAGCTTTCTGTTTCGATAATGCTACACTTTGTCCAAAGGCACGATGCCGAGATGATGCGGTAAGTGTTGTCCATTTCCTGAACAGTCTGTCCGTCCGTCTGTTCATCCCTGTATCCCGATTACTAAAGTAACGATGACTGTGTTGGCGTCATTGGAACAATTAATAATTGAGGTGAAAATAAGCTACAGTGTACATGTAATTTAATTTAAATTGTTTGTATTTAATTACATGGGTAATACACGAATATAACAAAGTCACATATAAAGTATTTCTATGAAACATTTCATTTTTATTTTGAACAATTTATCTTGCCAACACAAGTTTGTAAAATCCGAATGCAGCTACAGCGACCAATCCAACTTTTCCAGCAAATGCGGCGTATCTCCATTCAATATTAGATACAGGAATAATCTTGTTTTCTCCGTCTAATTGGCAATTAGCATGTTGGATTTCACATTCGACATCATCATCAACGTTAGAAGTGGTACGAGTATGTGCAGCAGTTTGCGTTGATAATACTTCAAAGACCTTTCCTTTGATGTCGTTGACAGGAAAAGTAGCACTTGAAACTTCTGCCTTCGTTTCACTTCAGTCATATTGGCAACTCCTTCACAATCATCAACATACTGAGCAGAATGAGTGCCATGTTTCTCTTTAGTTCTGTGGCCATCAGCTTTGTCTGTAAAATATATACAAAACATATTTTAATACAAAGTTCATTCATTGCGTTACTATTTTCAACTACGTTTTCATATTGTCAAGCACTAATTGTAAATGATATCCACAAATACAAAAAGTAACCGAACTCCTCACAGTGCTTATCTCCCTTAGCAATACATTAATCACGTATGTCACGCAATGAAGGATATTTTAATGAAACGACCGTTACACCTTGCAAACAAGATTTTCAACCTGCCATCTCAATTTTAGTTTTACATTTAATCACATAAGTTTATTAGCCTCATTTCTCTGTAATATAACTAGAACAGTCTTAATATCTATTATCTAAAATCGAAAGCTCGGATTAACAGAATAATTCGGTGTTCCGTTAGGGCCATCATGGCATCGTCGCCCCTTCGCGCACTGGGCGATGGCACGTTGACAATATGCGATGGCTCTGTGGCACGATGCGATGGCTCGATGACACGATGGCACGATACGATGACACGATGGCACGATGCGACGACACGATGACACGTGCAATCGCGTCATCGTGCCATCGTGTTTTCGCATCGTGCCATCGCGTCATCGTGCCATCGCGTCATCGTGCCATCGCGTCATCGTCTCATCGTACCCTTGACATAGTTGAAATATAGCCTACAGAGTATGCAGAGACGCACATATCTCCAACAGTATATGAGCCAGATCACAAAACTTTACAGGAATGTTAATCAGCATGTGTAGTTGTATACCTGGGTTTTCATGTTTGCCTGCGCCCAGTCAGTGCAAAGTTATGGCCCTTGACTTAGTTGAATAAAGCATACTGAGCATGCAATCTTGTGTTGCTCATATTTCCTAAACATGCCAGTCAGAGTCTCTAAATTACACAGGAATGTTAACCAGCATATGTAGTTGTGCACCTGGGTTTTCATGTTTCGCTGCGCCCAGTAAGTGCAAAGTTATGGCCCTTGACTTAGTTGAATAAAGCCTACAGAGCTCGCAATCTTGTATGGCGCAAATCAATAGTTGAAATTAAACTATAGTGTTAAATGTATTTTATGCTGCGTCTATCAAACATTACTTGAATGTTTATCAGTATGTGCAGTTGTGCAGAGGATAATTTTGTTGTGCAGATGTTTTACTTTAGTTTTTACAGAATGTATATTTCATGCTATTTGTATAAATAAGTACATGAAGTAGGATTTACCTTGGGAAGGTAATCTTTTTAGTAACTTGTCTGTGGGCAGGTGCAATTTTCTGACATTTTAGCACCCCTGATAAATCAGTGTATCTACCAAAACTTAAACGGATTAAATGTCATTACAGCGGGTTCTACACGTTGTTGGTATTACTGATTGCTTTATCATTAATGCATCAATTTATATTGATATTATAAAAACATATTCCAATTGTACTTTGAGTGCTTTGATTATTATTTTTACAGACATGTATGTATATGTTCGTGTCTCCTTGTGCTTCCAAATCATTGTGCCCTTCCTACGTGACATAAATCAGTCTCAAAAATTCTGAACCGGGATATAACCTCAAACCAAACACAGCAATACCTGTGTTGTCTGTCTCACGAGTTTAACGTGTGGACTGGGCAAATGTGTGGTGCAAAATAATACGGTTATCAGTTTAAAGTTACGACATTGACATTCGTTTTCAAGAGTATTCGCTTTAAGATCAAATAGTAGAACGTTGCAAATCTTATCAATAGAAAGCTCTACTATACAGGTTTGCAATGGATGAAATCGATTGAAATAGATAATTTCAAACTACATGACTTTTGTCTCCTCTTCTCTGATGGCCACATTGTAGTTTCAAATCGCCCGAATTGAATTTCCTTTTCACACCAATATTTCGATATTTGACATGTTACTGAACTTACAGTTTCTGAATTTAAACAATCAAAAGAGAAATGGGGCCAAATCGGAGAGGATTTTCGAATAAGTGTTTATTATTACGTACAGGATATGACATTATTGGTGCCATTAAGCATACATCAAAATGTCATCCGTGTTTATTGTCAGAAAGCGTAACATTCAGTGGCTTATGCTCCTTAAATGTTTTTTGCTTGCAAAATATATCAACTTCAGCGGTTGTTATTCCGTATCTAATTTTAAAAGACATTTTTACATACTGATTGATAACATATA
Source organism: Mactromeris polynyma (assembly GCA_032209605.1). Classification (NCBI taxonomy): domain Eukaryota; kingdom Metazoa; phylum Mollusca; class Bivalvia; order Venerida; family Mactridae; genus Mactromeris; species Mactromeris polynyma. Next base: position 5,049,369 of record JASFXZ010000019.1, on the reverse strand, counting down.
AATGACATTCCTCATTGAAACTTTCAACAAGTTCATGAACACTTGGAATGTGTCACATATTTCAATTTGTACGTAGTAATTATTGCCCATTTTTTACTATGTTAACAGTTTAAATCATGTTTGCTGTACTATTTATTTATAAAAGAAAGATTAAATATATTACATGCAACGCCGCATATACTCAAGCAAACCTATATTTATAATAAAGGATGCCAGATTTTCAGGGTGTCAGTTTAGTTCTATTATTAGCACGAATCAAACGAGTAAATTGTTTACTTTAATCGCACTTTCAAGAGTGGATATTTGAAATTTAAATCGTCTTGAAAAGTTGCGAGCGTACTTTTTATATTGTGTAGCAGTTATCTTGTGGTAAAAATAAGACTATCACTATCTCGTACATGACCTTTTACACTTATTTGAATAACAAGTTATTGGCATAAATGAGACTACAAATGAGAAGCAGTGTTAAGTCACATGTTTTTTGGATCATATCATTCATAAATGTAGTTACATCACGCGAGATTTTGTGTCATAAACGTTAATGTGTCATAAGCGTTTTAAGGGTCGTGTTTTGTTTCTCATTTTGGAAGAAATGAAATTGACTTAAAATCGTGTACGGGCAATGTTGTAGTAAGACAATATGGCATCAGGGGGAGGCACATCCAATACGTCTGACGAAAACGTTAACCACAAGTGTTCAGTATTAAAAGAACACAACACAACAGTTGAAGCAGATACATACTGTGTTGATTGTCAGGATTACTACTGTAAGTCCTGTGTGGAGGATATACACGGGAAAATACCTGCATTAAAACATCATAAACTGATCACTAAAGATGCGGCAAATGACAGGAACACATTACCAAGTGTGCCAACATCACGTTGTGAAAAGCATAGATCGAAGATTGTCGATATGTATTGCCAAGACCATGATGAAGTTGGATGTTATACCTGTATGCGCATTGACCACACGTGAGCAAAACTTCATTATGTTCCGTCTTTCTCATGTAGTGTCCCTGTCATTTCCCCCCGCTATCTCTCTCTCTCTCTCTCCCTCTCCCTCTGTTCCTCCTGTTTATCTCTTTCTCTCTCACCCGATTATCTCGTCTTTCTGTATGATCTACTGATATCATTTGAATTCGTAGTACTGCGTACAGTACAGTATATTTTATGAAGGCAGAATTCGAATTGCCAGTGAGCGTATTAACATTGTTTATGTAATTGAGGTTGCCCAAACAATATTTATTTTTGAAATACGTATATTACTAAAATACAGTCCATTTAGGATCATTTGAAAACGTTGAACGATTGAAATATTGATATAAGGAGATCAACCATTATCTTTGGAACAAAGTCATTGGTTAGAGCGCTTTGGGTATTTTTAACCAAATCTAAGTATATATAGTAATGTAACGTAGAATGACGGTTGGGCAGACTACGGACTTTAAACAGTGCGTTTCCGGTAGTTCAGACAAACTTAGTATCACTTAGTACACAGTATATGGAGAACATGTAGAAGAAATTCTATGCATATATTCACTTCTAAAGTATTCATGCCATTTCTGGTTGAACCGAAAGACTATCAAAAATGACTATCAATGAATCGCAAATGTGCATGGCGTCGAAGAACGCCTTTTATTAATCGTTGGTGATTGAAATTAATTCTTCTAAATATTATATGCTTTATCGGGTATATAAACGATTAGAAAAGCAACTTGCTACAATTGTTCGTAAATGATATATGTTCTGATAAATGGAGTACAACTGTTCAATTATACCGCAAAAACGTTTAAAATCGAGCATTTTAAGGCATTTTTTTACATTTTTTCCATAATTATGTCAGATTTAAACGGACGTTACGAGCTTTATTCCGCAACGATATCGCTTTGTATTGTTTTTTATAGTAAATTTAGACATTCACCGTCGTTCAGACGATAAAAGATCCTACAGAAACATCGAAATTACGAATTATTGGTCAGAAAATGAACACCACCACTCACCTGTCTGGACCGCTTCCCTCTGTCGAAGTCACATCACTCGGCGGAAGTCAAATCGGGTTATACACTGTGTAGTATATAGCAATCTGTTATAGAGCATATATCCATTTGGTACTGAATGTGACAGAGTCAATCTTGCTGTTACTGAAATATAAATGTGAGTCCCGCTTGATGACTTGAGTCAGAAACTAGATATTGTGATGAAATTATAATCATGCAACAAGCATTTGAGAAAATGTACCGTCCGGGATATCAGAAACGGTTGACATTTTGACACCATAGTTGGTATAGAGTAAGCTTATACGGAGCAGTATCGAATAGTCGCGTGGTAAGTCATATCAATTGAGGACATTGCGTGCCTTCGGCTGTGCAGCTTGGGGGACGGAAATCATTTTACTACCCTCAACATCGACATAATATATACAATTTTCTTTGTGAGTTTGAACCTCAAAATATCCAATGAAATGTTTTACAACTATTATAAATTATCTTTTTTAGTAAATGTGACAGGATCTTTGACATTCCGGATTTCTTGGAAACCAACGATACGGTGGTGTCTGATTTTCTTCGAGCCATTAAGAATGTGGAGTCCGCGTTAAAATCGTTTCTCAACAATTTTCATCTAGAACAGAAACTTCTCCTACAGAACAAACAAGAAGTCATTGATCAAATTGAGGCGAAGAGAAGGCGATTTGAAAACTTCATTAGAAAAGCAGCCGAAGATACCATTCTGGAAGTAGATAAGGAATTCGATAAACTAAACGCAAACTTGAAAGATAAAATAACAGTTTCAAATAGGGAAATGGAAAACATTTGTAAAATCTACAGCGAAATCCAGACATGCTCTTACAATACACCACAAGCCTTTGTTTCGAGCAAGAAGAGCAAAGAATGCATTCCATCAGCAAACCAAGTGAAGGATGACATGAGAGGTGTACAACTAGACAGGAGAATATCATTTCTTGCACATACAATGTTCGACAAAATTGTTAGAAAAACAGAAGCATGCCTAGGAAATGTTAAAATAACTCCATTTATCTATGCATTTAATGAAATAGGGAATGTAGATACAACAATAATTCGACCCCAAACAAACTGTAATTTATACGACTCGTGTATTTCAACAGATGGTTCCATATACTTCACAGATTGGGACAGAGTCATGTTGATTCGTGTTTGTAGTGATAACATGAATGTTATAGAACACTTCAAGATGCCACCTACACCACGTGGTGTGTGTTGTATTTCCGACAATGAAATAGCTGTATGCCTCGGTAAAACAATACAGGTACTTTCTGTTGACGGTAAACTAAAACTCACTCGCTCTATAGATATCAATGTGCCTGGTCGCGGATTATCCTGCTTCGGTGAAATGATATATGTGGCTAGTACGGACTGTGTATATAAGTACGCCATGGATGGTTCACCGATAGAATCATACTATGAAGATTCTGATGGAAACATTATATTCTCTAATATCGAGAATTTATTAGTTAACCCTTTCAGCAAATACATTCATATCACTGACAGGGAGAATGGTGTTATAACTCTCGATCAGAACGGATCTGTTGTTAATAGAGCTATAGATCATATTGCACAACCGTACGGTATAAGTGCAGATAAATATGGACATGTGTTTGTAAGTTGCTTTTCGTCTGATAAAATCATACAACTTCACTGTAATGGTAAATACATACAAACAGTCATTAGTAAGGGATTATATAGAGCCAGAGCTTTATGTTTTCATACAACAATGGAGCGTCTATATGTTGCAAATAATGGGTGGAAAAACATAATCGTCTTCAAAGCCAATAGTAACTGTAAAATCAAACGTACTAATTAAATTGATGACCAGATATCGTCTCAATTGTCGTATTCCCATAGCTGTTTGCCCACATTTCCTTGTGTTTTTTATACGGATGTTTCCCTCGGCCTGTTGTCTGTTTGGTGTGGCATTGTCTGGCCAATGTGGCATTCCTTGTAAATTACTTCCTCATGTATATATAAATTGGTGAGGATATATCTAGTACTGGTGTTATATCACAACAATGTACAAATGTTATAATACGTATTTTTAGAACATTTCGTCAAGATTATTGCACGAGACTCGGCTATGATTATTTATAGATAATTGACTAAGGATTCACTTGAAACATGTTGAACATTCATTGGACCATCTTATATATTGATATCGACATTCAAGTCCGAACAACGTCAACATGCTTTGACTGGAGCTGTAGTGTAACGATGCAACATTCAGCCGGGACAAAATCAACCAATTGGTAAAATCCAAAGGCCTTCAGGTGCAGAAGAACAGTTTATAGATCTGGCGGTCATAGCCATTAGTAATTTGTGGTTTGCATTACATTATAGACACCAATCTGCTCGTGTTTTTTTGTTTGTTTCACCGGGTTTAACGCCGTTTCTCAACGATATTTCAGTTATATACTGCGGCCGGTTCACCTAACCAGTTTATCCTGGACTGAAATCTAACCAGTACTAACTTACCCTTCCACAAGGAGCCGGCAACTTCTCCACACGTGGAGGAAAATCGACATTTTTGCAATCTGCTCGTGTGCTCTATTGTTTTAAATAAATAACAACTGTTTCCGTCTTACAAAGATTAAAAGCAAACTGATGAAATGCCATAGTATGCATAGCAATATGTATATCTACCCTCAGTACATTAAGACACACAGTTTGAGACCAGAGAGAGATATTTTACGTGACATTTTGTAGCATTTTAAAACTCACATTAAATTAAATATCTGTTGATTGTAATAAATTACTTGATTTATATTTATATTTTACTGATCTACAGTTTCTTTTTGTGTTCAGTATAAGTTATTATATATCTCCATATCGAACTCGCATGTTCACCAAGATATACAATATTAGGTAAGAGTAGAAAAACGTCACATAGAGGCTACCAATGTAGTGACCGTATCTGGCAAAAAAAATGTCATTGTCGTTGTCGTAGACTTCCACATGACATAGCCATCGACATACACATGACCAGATAAAGCTTATTCATGTACAAATAGCGACATTTATTTGAAATAGCAGATCAGGCAAATATATTTATAGTGACATCCATACACATGAATCGATCAAACTATCATATTTATAGTCGCAGAAAAACATGTTTCCATATGAAGTATGTGTGCAAGAAATCCCATGTATTATGGCTTTTTGTTTGCCAGGAATCGATCACTATCGTACAGCATGTAAAACTATTAAAAAATGCTCACAGATGAAATTTAGGGCGTGTTCAGACTGTACTGTGACAGGTTACATCATCACACGTAGCTTTCTGTTTCGATAATGCTACACTTTGTCCAAAGGCACGATGCCGAGATGATGCGGTAAGTGTTGTCCATTTCCTGAACAGTCTGTCCGTCCGTCTGTTCATCCCTGTATCCCGATTACTAAAGTAACGGTGACTGTGTTGTCGTCATTGGAACAATTAATAATTGAGGTGAAAAAAAGCTACAGTGTACATGTAATTTAATTTAAATTGTTTGTATTTAATTACATGGGTAATACACGAATATAACAAAGTCACATATAAAGTATTTCTATGAAACATTTCATTTTTATTTTTGAACAATTTATCTTGCCAGCACAAGTTTGTAAAATCCGAATGCAGCCACAGCGACCATACCAACTTTGCCAGCAAATGCGGCGTATCTCCATTCAATGTTCGATACAGGAATAATCTTGTTTTCTCCGTCTAATTGGCAATTAGCATGTTGGATTTCACATTCGACATCATCATCAACGTTAGAAGTGGTACGAGTATGTGCAGCAGTTTGTGCTGATAATACTTCAAAGACCTTTCCTTTGATGTCGTTGACAGGCACAGTGGCACTTGAAACTTCTGCTTTCGTTTTCACTTCAGTCATATTGGCAACTCCTTCACAATCATCAGCATACTGAGCAGAATTTGTGCCATGTTTCTCTTTAGTTCTGTGGCCATCAGCTTTGTCTGTAAAATATATAAAACACATATTTAAACCAAATTTCATTCAGAATTGCGTTACTATTTTCGACTACTTTTTCATATTGTCAAGCACATATTGTAAATGGTATCCACAAATGAATACAAAAAGTAACCGAACTCCTCACAGTGCTTATCTCCCTTTGCAATACATTAATCTCGTATGTCACGTGATGAAGGATATTTGAATAAAAGACCGTTATATTTACACCTTGCAAACAAGATTTTCAATTTGCCGTCTCAATTTTATTTTTACATTTAATCACATATCACGTAGATTAGCCTCATTTCTCTGTTATATAACCAGAAACAATGTAAAAAAAGCTCGGATTAACAGAATACTTTAAAAACGTTTATGGTGACAGAGATCTTTGTACATTGTAAGGGAGACAACTGTGTAGGAGATTGAAGAAAGAAGCGTGGTATAACAACAATATGAAGCATAAATGAGCGTCACTGTACGATTTCCAACCGCTTCTATATGTGGCGTCATTTCCAGAAAACGTCACATGTGACGTCACCATGTACTGACAGAAGCTGCCCCATATGGCAATATGAAAATTAAGTGACCATATGGAGTAAATATTGTTTCCTGCTTGCAGAAAGTGTCGTCACATGTTGCTTTTTTTCTTGTAATGACGTCACATACAGAAGACGTTGTAGATCGCCTAGCAGCGCTCACGTGTATAAAACCACGAAGCTACATCAACGGTTTATGCCTTTGCCATTGAGGTTTAGTTTCAACACTTTTCAACAACCATGATCACAGAGTATCAAATACTACACATTTTCAGCACGATAGTGCTACATCAATTATTACTATCAAGTTCTATGGATACGTTAAGCGCTCTTGTTGTCAACGGTTACACTGTAAGCAGTTAAAAGTCATACGTTGACTTAAAATGCACTAAACATGAGTTGAAGTTTGGTTCTAAGCAGTCAAAGTCGTGGTTCATTTCTACATTCTCACATCATAAGTTAGATGTATGGTATTCGGCATTGGTGTAATTGTTTAAAACAATAAAAACAAACCCATTACCTTCATAATACTCAAGTCTAGCATTTATCTTATTCTGTGATCGTGTGTTCATCCATGATGCATTTGGACGTGATCTCTGTTTGAACCCTGGAGTGAAATTGATTGGTTTGCTTATATAACATGTTTATTGATACATGTGCCTACTATTAAGGCATTAAATCGGATTTGTATAGGCCAGATTTTGCCAAGATTAGCAAACTATTCGTGTTTATTCATCCATATAATTTTCCTCTATAATTCTATAATAAGCAAGTCAGTCTGGCTAGCTCAGTCGGTAGAGCGCTCGACTGATAATCTACAGGCCGTGGGATCGACCATTGGGCGAGGCGTATGTTCTACCATGACCTCTGACTGAAGTTAATGCATCCAACGTCATTTGTCCTCCAACTCTGAATCCAGAATTATGTGGAGAAGTTGTCCGTTGCTTGTGGAAAAGCACGCTAATGCTGGTTGGTAACCAGGGAGCTCTTAAAATTTAACTGCTTAAACGTTGCCTGTTGTTGCAGGTGATCGAGATAAATAAGTTAAGAAAGCAGGTCCTCTTGATTAAAGGTAAGACTAGGTTACATACATATATGAAAAATACTCCTACAGACATGAATGTTGCCGGACAAAGGCTTTAGCTTGCTCATCTCATTATATACTCCCCGTCGAGTAATATGTCATTTTGCCCCCCAGGAATGTATTATCGATTTAATCTGTTTTTTCTAAATTGATTAATACATGTAGTTACTTACGAGTGTTGTTGAATCTGATCTGAACTCTACTGTAAATATCTTCAATGTTGAGGGTTGTGACTCCAACATGTATCTCTCTTGCAGCAATCTTTTCAGAGTGAACTGTTTCGTTGGTGTAACGATGTATCACCAAATAGTTGTATGTTAGTGATGTATTCTTCAAAATCCTGGTAGATAATCAAAACATCTAAACAAGGTTTAAAAATAATCCGACATTAAATGTATCACTAGTGTTGTTTCCGAGTCACTACAGTATTTTATAAGTATATGGAATATTTTTAAGCTCAATTTGCAGTTGTCACAGTTTTTAGGTTAGGTGCAGTATAAATTTTAAGTTTAAACTTATTCATTTACATCGATTGTGAAAAAGTTAATTGTTTTTACCATTTTAGGCTGCTAATCAACAGAATTTCATCTATATACAGAGATCAATTGACATGACGAACGCTCCTGAGCTACCAACCAGTATTAACCTGCTCCTCCGCAAGCTACATACAGCTTTCCCACATAATTCAGGGGACAAAGGTGGAGAACAAACACATGATATTGGATAAATCTTTTTCTGACAAATTGTCACGGAAGACGATACGCATCGCCCGATTTAGAAACGACGACAACTCAAATTAATCACTCACGATAACTACTTCCTGGGTTGATTACCAGTACAAGCGTCTAATCAAAGGGACTGAGAATTTCGAGGTTCAACCTCACCCAAAGCGGGATTGAAACCCACGACTTCGGATCAGGGGTCAACCTCTCGATGCCTACAGAGACAGTGTTACTTAAGTGTCAAGGAACATAATGCAATACCATAAATCCTTTGTCCAGATATCATGTCCACTAGTGGTCATTCTTGGTGCCCTGTTATGATCACAGAATCCTAACTGTAGCCCGGGACCAGTCACCGCTAGGAAATACTTTCCACTCTGTATAGAAGCTTCTCTGATAACCTCAGGAGAAAGACGAACACGTAGACGGACGCGTACACGTTCTTGTGTTATATGTGTCATTATCTGAAAAATATACAGATATACATGTATTTAAAATTAAGTTTTGTTAAGATTGTTCCTGTTCTGTTGCGAAATATAAGAATAACTTAAAAGTCCAATTTTGGAAAACAAATCTGTACTTTCAATGCCATTTTGGCAATTTCAAGATAAGATAAAATAAAACCAAGACATGGTCGAAAAATGAGCTGCGGTTTTTGGTCGACCCTGCATTACGTGTTTGCTATGTCAGCATTTTGCTAGCAGACCTTTAACAATTTATGCAGAACGGTGATAACAAAATCAATATTTTATTTCCAACAGGTCAACTAAAAAATCAAAACTGAATAAAGCTCTACTTCCGTGATTTTTAAACGACCTAAGAGCCAAAATATAACGCAGTACATTAATTATACCTCCAATATTCTATTGTATTATGTCTACCTTGAAATAAAATGAACATTTAGTCAGAATTTACTTAAATCAATGCTATTAAAGTGAAAATGATAAATTCAGTCATCTTATACAATGCATTAGTAACCCGTTGCATTTGAATATCAGGATGAGTTCAAATGTAGATATTTCAGTGTTTACCTTAATTTTGAAAAATAATGGATACAAATAAAGTTCTTCTTGAACGAACCGTGCTCTTCAAATAACTGAGCGTTAGCGTTATGGATACGACGTTATCCTGACGTCACGTTGTGATGTCACAGATGACGTTCATACAGAGTAGAAGGGAGAGAATACGTAACTACATGGAAAGCCTTATACATAAGACAGTGCCTCCCCACGTAGATCTCCGGACAAAACAACAATCCACAAAACATAAGGCACTAAAGGAGGTCAAACGGTACACATATTAAGGAACTGAGGCACAAGGAATGGTCCAGCAGACCACAAGGAATAACTAGGAGAATCAAAATGGACAGTAAAGGGAGGGGGAAGGGGGAAATTAATGGATGGAAAATATCACAGGACAAGTCAAGACAACTGGTCGTAATAGGCCAAAAATGGGCAGGAAACAATCTGAACACTGTATAAAGTGGCAGAATTGCACAGGGAAAAGGGAAATATAAAACACATTCAAAACACAAACAGAAACAACAATCATATAGCGAATTACAGCCTTGGAACTGTCAGCAAAAAATACTGGGGGTTTAAAGCGATTTAACAGTTAGCTAACCTATAGTCCATAATTTCAAACGACGAAACCATTTAGAAATAAAAATGTTTGTACAAATAAACAAATGAAATTTTATGGGAGTTTAGACTATATCATTTATCTGTAAAAAACGTGGACTAAAATTGTCTGCATACGCGTGGACTGTCTCATTTCCAGTCTAAAGCGTTATTGACAAATATACAGTCGCAGATCAAGTATTAACATATTGACAAATATACAGTCGCAGATCAAGTATTAACATGTTGACAAATATACAGTCGCAGATCAAGTATTAACAGATTGACAAATATACAGTCGCAGATCAAGTATTAACATATTGACAAATATACAGTCGCAGATCAAGTATTAACAGATTGACAAATATACAGTCGCAGATCAAGTATTAACATATTGACAAATATACAGTCGCAGATCAAGTATTAACATGTTGACAAATAAACAGTCGCAGGTCAAGTATTAACATATTGACAAATATTCAGTCGCAGATCAAGTATTAACATATTGACAAATATTCAGTCGCAGGTCAAGTATTAACAGATTGACAAATATACAGTCGCACATCAAGTATTTACATATTGACAAATATACAGTCGCACATCATGTAATAACACATGGACAAATATACCAAGGCAGATCAAGTATTAACATGTTGACAAATAAGAACTTTTCTAGACAGACTAGATCAAAGGAAAGGTACAAGCACAGGTGAAAAAAGCAAGCAGAATTCATGTACATACAACTTATGTAGCTTGGAGACTTTATTATTACACTGTCTCTTGAAAAGAGGGTCATAATTATGCTCTTGTCAATGTTCTGTGGCAGGGATAGGGGAGAAGTGATACATGAGACTTAATAATTAACACGAATTTTACATTGTATAATTACATGACTATTCCATAATATTCATGTTTCTCATACCAACAATTATATTCTAATAAGAGACATAGATCTGCAGTGTAACCGACATTCAAATTCAAAGAGCAAATCAAAGAGTAGAACATATATAAAATACTTCCAATACTTACATGCGAATATTTACGTGACAAGTTTTAAATAGCCTGCGATCACAGGCTGTCAATGACTGTACTCCGAGAAAGCGTTATTCATTGTCGTCATAGATACAGCGTTACTTACGTCATAGACATACACGACGTCGACTAGTGACGTCACATGACAAAATGTTTTTCGAGAATATGGTTTATAAACACAACTGTGAATGTAATTTATTGCACAAACCCTCTCTGTCTCACCTTGACAACCGCCATGCTGCATACACGGCAACTTTGCCCATGATATACTACATTGTACGCTCCCGTACTTTCTGTATATTTTGTAAGCCAACGATGGAGTATGGTACGAAAATATGCTAAGTTCTTTGTGTTTGCGAATTAGTATTATAAATGCAATGTAAAAATGTCCGTCGTCTAGTTCTATATGTGTAGTTATTATATTGATAATTCGACTTTAATACATAGAATACAGGCGCGTAGGAAGGTATGGAGCATTGGGGCCGCGGATGGGGTGGTTGCGGTACGGGATATCTCTCCAGATGAGGATTTTTTAGGATATCACCTTTCATAGGCCCTGCAAATCCATCACTTTTAAATATTTTCCGAAAATTTGTTTGCTGCATAATGTAGATTCAGATTATGTATTTAATTTGTATCCGTGTGCACTTTTACAATACTTTATGTGAACAAATGAGATTATCGCCATTTAATTGATCGTCAAATTATAATATATGTAATTATCACCATTTTAAGATTCAAAACAATGCTAAAATAAATATTCTTGTCACCTGGAAAATCAAGATGGCAAGCTCAAGAAAGTACAAATTATTATAGCTATAAACTTAGTGAACTTTAAATAGTGTATGCTTTAAAGAAAACAATTTAAATTGGACAAATACAATGGGCGAAGACAATAACTGCTTGAGTCAGTGGGCCATATGAAAGTTTACGAATTGGGCAGGCTCAGAGAGCCGAAAGTTGATAAGCATAGATACAACAGTTCATTTTCTTGAGAGTGAATTTCACGACTAAATAGATTGCATGATTGCACCGTTTTCTGCAGACACGGAACAAAACCAGTAAACATGTTGAAACTTTTTATTTATTTCCTTTTTACGGCATTTTCTGTATGTGTCATCTCTGCTGAAAAGAAAGATTGCACATTTCCACGTTACAAATCAAGTGACGAAAGAAAAAAAGGTGAAGACCAAATCGAGCTTCTAAAAGGAAGAAGGTAAACTATTTCGGATACGATATCATTTTATTTCACATGAGTGGTATCCGGATAAAAATAAGCGTTACATGTACACTCAATGGCCAAAATTGGTCTCCAGGAAGACAATGTCCTATATCATGGCTCAAAACTAGCAAATAATGGGAAGCCTGATAACAATATTAAAATTTCATGCTCGTGTTGTGACCGTCGATATGTTAACGGCCCTAGTCTCGGTAGAACTAAGCGGCCCAAGGCGTCATCGTAAGGAACGGCTCTGATTGGCTAACGACCCTGGCGGCAAGGACAAATCTCCGTGCACGAGATCTAACGTTCTTGGCAGTATTCGTTAGGAGCTATGCCGTGCGGACGTATCACGTAAACCAAGTTCTACAAGTCTCCACCTACGTAGACCCGGTACCTTACAGTACCTTAGATAGTACCTTAAGAGATTACAACACAAGTGAGTAACCCCCTCTCTATCCTGGATTAGGGTGAAATACTTTACTCGTCATTCTTAAATCCCGACCTTAATAAATTAAAAAAAATATATGGTGGGACCTCAAAATATTGATATAAAAAATACTAACCGAAATACAGTCGAAGACTAATTTTCAAGGAGTGGTGCTGGAAAACCGAGAGTCTACTTCTTAACACTATTTAGTCGCTATGTGACATTATTCTTGTCAGATAAAACATAGTTAGAAAGCTCATACTTTCTGTTTCAAGATATTAGTAACAACTGGTAAGTCTACAACTTGCCTTGTTAAAAAAATGTCAATGAAAGTATAAGCCTGGAATTATCATATTAAAAAATGAGGTGACGTCGGAACTCAATTTTGGCCATTGAGTGTATAGCATACAATACATAGATAGACAGGAACAGTATGCTATAATTTTATAAAATTGTCGATTTTTATTTCCATTTGGCAATAAAATAAGGTGACTTTTTAACAAGCACTAGAAACAATTGATCTCTACATAATTTTAGACCTTTTTGAAGTTTTTCTATAATTCCCACGGGTCTGACTCTGACCCATTCCCAAAGCCAAATATATGGGGTTTTTCCCCAATCAGACAAAAAAATCCCAATCAGTAGCACCTACGAAAAAATCGTCTACTGGTATATATCTTGAAACTCTTTGAATAACTTTCAACATGATTGTCCATTGTGTCATTATTGTTTGTTGACATTGTGTGTGTCTTTTTGACAAATGTACATTAGAAAGCCTGTTCTTTTAACTATGAAAATTCCCAAAATTGGAGTTGAAACGATTAAAGTTTTCTCAATTTGGCAAATTTATCGATTTAAATTTGCCCAACTTATCTAGGGTCTTATTCCCAAAAGGGACAGAAAAAGACCTGCATTTTGTTGTTGTTATTTTAACTATCAGCAAGGCATAGAACTAGTATGTCATAAAGCAAGATGTTAACACCTCTGTATATTGTCAAACTGGCCCCCAATTAACAATGGATAATTGCCTCTGTCCACTGAGCTTGACATGCAGACGACTTTTAATCCAGTTAGTGGCCCCGTTACCGACAAATTGTTGAGGAAACTTCTTTAAATCACTATTTAAATGCTGTAATTGACTCTCGTCTACCAAACTGCGATAAATCCAGTGTTACATGGAGTATTCCGTTTTTTTGGGAGGCAAACAAAATAAATCAAGCTGCAATTCAAGGATAGTTATAAGTGATTAAATCTAGTATTTGTGCAGTAATTGATTATGTGAGGCAAGTTTTACTCAATTGTAGTAAAGCAGGGAACAAGTTTATAGGTGAAGTGGGCAAAGAACTCAATTGTCCTTTTGATAATTTTGCAAATTTTCGAAAGTTTAGCGTAAAAAAATCGCCGTAAATTTCTGGAGCATGTCATTAACAATATGAGTCCTAGTGTAATCAAGCAAGACATCCGCAGCGCATTCTTTTTATAAACATACTTATTATTGGGTTTTTACCCCACACTTTTAAACAATATCGATTGATAATATGCAACTCTGAAAAGTTAAGCTCCACCTACCACTGTTACATAAGGCGAGATCTGATAGCATAAGCTTTGCTTTGTAATGACAAATTAAGCTAGTCTTAAATTGATCTAACGGTCGAACTGTGAATGGTGCAATATTGCAATGAATACTGCAATTATGGCGAATTCGTTGAGATTTATTATCGTAAATGCTGTCTAGAATTTTATTGAATATTTCTGCTATCGTTTTCAAGATCAACTTGGGTTTATATTTTCATTTACGTCGAGTGCCTCATACAGTGTTTATTCATACTTGATACTGATGTTTATTCAAAAACTGCCAGGTCTGATACAGAAGGCCTGTGCGTCGGTCCGTATGTCCGGTACGGATCGGACGGGTTTTACAACATCGGCGTTGCTGTTTACACAATGCGATCTTCTTATGGGCACCGATTGTCTGCACATTCGCTTGTCTTTTGGACATTTAAACTTTGATTGTGTCGTCAAAATGGCATTATAGGAGTGAATGTTTTATGAAGTAAATAATAATTTTGAGCTGTTATTTATCAAAATACACCAATTATTTGCCCATTTCTGTTTGATTTGTTTACTTTCACTTTGAAATGAGCCGTCCTATAGCTGCACGAAATCCTGTCAGAAAATGAAAAAAACTTTTTTTTCTTGGAAAACTCGCAAAAATTTGCATTGTAGACAATTGGTAGAGTTGTCGAAATGGACATTTCTAGAAGATTTTACATTTTCGAGTTCAATGCGGTTCAATTCAACTCAGTATCTTAATTTTTTGAGAGTTGTCAATGGAATTATTTTGACAACCCCCAATTCGGCAATTTTGCGTGTTACTCCCCTTGAATTTACAATATGTAGAATATGAATGATACATGTACTGAACTAAAAATAAAAATAAATATTTATTTTGATATTGTTACAGACCCCTTTGCTTTACATTTTATGTATGAATGCATGTATGCAAAATGTGATAGGTTACTGTATTTTTCCTTTACCTAACAAACGTATCTGCAAAGAATGTAATTTTTAACAATATGTTTTCGGACTGACAAGTTTGCATTCGGTCCGACAAGATTTCCAAAGTTGTCAGACCGAATGTCTGACAAGTCTTGGAAGTCATTCACCATGACTGTTATAGTTTTCATTTCTTTCTTATTATTGTGGAGTTTTGTAAAACATAAACTGACAGGAATTGTGTTAATTTGTATGTTTCACAACTATCAAACATAAGTTATCAAAGATCCAGTGTCATGAAGAAAAAACAAAATCAATGATGCAGATGTGCCGCCTCCACTTCTCCCTAATTTCTCCCCACTTCTCACTATCTCAGCTGAATGGAGAAGTGACTTCTCCCAAAAGTTTGAGCATAGCTTGTTCACTGTTACAAATACATGGCTAAAATTATAAATATATATAATACATGAAAATTGCTGTGCTGCCAAAAGGCTATGTCTAAAACTTTTCTGAATCTATTTAAACATGTTCATGGATGATGCAAAAGATAAATAACGGAAAATTATTACTTCATAATATTGAGGAAACAAGATGGTCAAAGTAAAACATTGATAAGCATGTAAAAGACACAACTAGAAGTGAATATACATGTATATTATATATATATATGAACTGCAAGCATGTAAATGGCATCCTATATATATATCGTCGATATGCATATTGCCAAATCAATGAGTGCTCTATCATTTTATGCTTTTTTATGTATGTAGCCACTACTATAGCCAATTGAAAAAAGTTGGAGCCACTTTTAGCCACCAGAGCCAGAACTGTTCATTTATGATATAAAGAAGTAAAATAAAACAGACATGTATATACAATGTATTATAACACATTTATTTCATTTATAAAGTTTACAAACAGTAGATAGAGACATGTAAATACAATGTATTATAACAAATTCATGAAGTTCAAATATATATATAAACAGGTCTACCAAAAAAATGATTATACTAAATCTATATATAGAGTCTATCTCTTGAACCATTGAGTAAATTGGGGCACCTGGGTATTATTTTGGTATAACTCTTTCAGATATGAGTTTGAAGATAAACTCTACAAATACTACTTCGGAATTTGTACAGATGCAATGGACCCATATCCCGAGGGGAAGGAGGATTGGAATAATGCTGCAGTTATCCAAGTGAATAAAACAGATACCAAAGATTCTCATGTCATTGGTAGAATAACTGATGCTGATATCATTGCTGGACGTAAGTAATTTTTGAAACTGTTTTAGTCGGCAATTAAAGTGTGTGCTGCTATTTACATGTTACTTCCGGTTTTATGGTAGTTTGGTATTTTGACAACAAAACATACATTGAAACAATTTGGCATAATAGGAAAAAAAAAGGAAATGAAATGATAGTGTTATGATTAATTACCTATAAAATATTTAAAAGAAGAAACTGAACACAAAAGAAAATCGAAGTAAGTTTTCTTCTGTTACATTATTTCGTTAGTACCGTGAAAATACAAGCAAACAGTACACTGCATGTATACTTTTTTACTCATTAAATTCCTGTTTTGTTTAAGCTGTTTTTATAGCAGTTAGTTGGTCTGATTTGTTATAAGAAAATACTACATTTCAGTGGTTTCACTAGGTGCTGAATCTCAAGGGTCATTTTGATAATTTTGGACAGGATTTGACCATTTCATAGCCAAGGCCAATAAAAATATATCTGTGTTTAGGGTAACGGTCTCAAAAATGCTAGGTAGGGTAGGGACAAATTTTTTTTTTTTCAAAAACAATTAAAAATCGAATTTTTTTTTATCCAGGGTCGTAAAAAACTCTATGGTCGGGGTTTTTCGACAGGTAGGGTCGGGTTACCCGAAACACAGATTTTTGTTTAGGCCCAAATTACAACATGAAGCAAATGATGGATTCTTTTTCTTGCATACCCTTTTTAAGAAATGAAGGACGAGATTGAATATGATGTCTGTTTCAAGGGCTCTTTTGTTACAGTAACTTGTGATTTTACGAATTAATTCAATTTATTAATCGCCGTTATTTGACGTCATTACAGCCAGTGACTAAGTTCGTTCATAAAGATGAATTTTAATAATTTTAATTGCTTGTCCCATCTATGTACTAATAGTTAACTTCTGCTTGAGAGTTCAATATAAAACAGATATTCATGAAAAAGGCAGCAATTTTCATTATGAGAAATGAAGCCAGTGTACACAGCATTTTTTTCCTTTTTTCTAAATTCAAACTTTGAGAACAAACTTTTTTAACACCCTATATGTGACATCATCAGCACGAGACTCTTCATACATTGGGGGTGTAAGATACAGTTCTCTACCATCAGTGCTAAGCGGGAAATGACTGTCAAGTTCGCAAGTATTATTAATCAGTGATATATGATAACCTATTGTGTTTTAGCTGACTGGGTGATGTTAGAATACAACAAAGGAGAACAGTATCATTCTCATTGTAAGGGAACAGATGGCAAATACGAGAATCGTCGTGCAAAGGTCATGTTTATATGCGACACATCTGCAGCTGATGTAAATATACATTATTTTAATCTTATTTCTTTTCTTGGTTATTGGACTTGAATTGCACCTTAGCTCTAGAATCCTTAAATCTAAACATTTTATTTTCAAATACAGTAAAACCTCACTTATAAGACCTACCTTGGGACCCTTGGAAACAGGTCATAATATAAGTGTGGTCTTAATATTGAGGTTAAATAAAGAGCAAAATAGTGAAAATGGACTTGAAAATTGTGTTCTTAATATTGAGGTGGTCTTATTATTGAGATGGTCTTTAAGCGAGGTTTTACTGTACTTGAAAATAAAATGTTTAGATGTAAGGATTCTAGAGAGCTCTAAGGTCCAATTAAGCAAATCTTCCTTGTAAGCCTTTAAAGAAAATTTAGCAGATTTTTCATTGTATTGACAGTAACAAATGAAGAGCTACCAAAATGTAGCTCTTGAGTCTATGATTTCAGTCACATATTTTTCTTATCTTGTGCACGAACTGTAAGTTATGGGCTGGTCCTATTTGTACCTAACTAACCTAGATTTAAAATGACACGTATTGCCTTAAAATGGGTACTGTATTGAAACCTGCTGGTATATAAAAAACATGTATTAAATATTTTACGCCCCATCAAGATATTTCCTTGAAATTTTACAAATGTGTTAAAATTTTATTATGGAACAATAGAGATTTCATGTGCTTTGTATCAAAGATATTAATATCAATTGTATGGGAATGAAAACATGGATATTATTATTGTAGTTAATTATAGTATTACCAAATGAGCGCTGCTATGGGATTTACAATTTCTTCTGTAAGTGACGTCATTTCAAGAAAACACAACATGTGATGTCACTATTTGCAAGCGGGAAACAATACTTCATTTACTCCATAATTCCGGTCACTTTGTTTTCATATTGCCATATGGGGCAAATATTGCTTACTGTCAGTACATGGTGACGTCACATGTGACGTTTACTGGAAATGACGTCACTTAAAGAAGAGGTTGGAAATCGTACAGCAGCGCTCAAATTGTGATGTTTTCAGGGAGAGCCCTATGCTATTGAAGAACAGAATGGCAAGAATGAGGGGTGCTATTATTTGTTTGGATTTCAAACAGCAGTTGTATGTCCATCACCAGTTTCAAAGCAAAGTTCAGGCCTAAGTGTTGGTTCTATACTTCTTATTGTGTAAGTTAGTTTGTTATAGCTCATACAGTAGGACTAACACGGGTAAAAGGAACCCTATCTGTACAATGGAAATAAGAGTTTTTACTTTAACTCTTTTTTATGTTATACTTAACGTACAATGTTGATTGATATGGCTTTATTAATTCATGCATATTGCTTTTACCTATGTATGTCTTAATTTTATACTGCCATGTAAATTGTACATTTTATGTTGAAATAAATCTATCTATCTAAATCTGTCTGAATACTCTTTTTTGGTTTTTGTAAAATGTTGAAAACCTCGGTTATGACAAATTTATTTGCACATTGTCATATAGTGTATTATTGGTATGGTAATACAGTATGGTATGGTAATGGACACGTTTATGCCCTCTTGAAGTTATTCTCACGCCATGTAATGTTATTCGTGCTGCAGTGGTCATCTCGGGGGGATACGCTGGATCCCTTCTGCTCTATACCGAAAAGGTGCTTGAAAAGTCCTTGATTTTTTTCGCAAAGTTCTGTATGAACCATATAACCCCAGTTATGCCTGCACATGTATTGCACTAAGTGATCTGATGTTATCTGTTCTTGTTGTGTTTCAGGTTTATATGCGTGGCTGGATTTTATTTAGCTGCAGGGTGCCTGTACAACAGATTTGTACTCAAAGCCAAGGGGATTGAACAAGTTCCAAATTTAAGCTTCTGGAGGGATTTTGGAAATTTGCAAGCAGTTAGTATAAGGCCAATAATAAAATATTGTTTGTTTCCCCTCCCACAACCGACCGTTGAAAATTACCCCTACCGTTTATATTTTATTGAGGTTAGCAAATAAAAAAATTATTTTTCGTTAAAATTGCCGGGTACGAATATTCCCGCTGTACAATAGCTATTGGGTACGAAAAACTGGAACTGCTGGTACCTGTCAGTTGAGAAGCCACATCATCAATAAATCTATAAAGCAGGGATAAATAGATTTTAGCTTCAAGTATCATATTTTTACTTACCCTAATGAAGATAAATCTATTAAGATGTTAAATCTATACAGAACACATTTTAAGCTTGTGAAAAAAAAAATGAAAAAAAAAATCTGCCCTACCTACCTACCCTACCCTGGTGGGCTAGGGTTGCGGGAGGGGAAACAAACATATTTGTTAGTTAGTATGATACATAATTTATAATCAAATGTCCTGTGTATTTGCTACTTATTCTGGTATCTTGTGTAAACAAGTGAATACTTTACCATGGCTTTACAAATATATATTCATCTTACACTGCTGAATCTTGAAAAATCATTGAACGACAAATAAGGTTACTTATTGTAAATATTTAGAACTTACCCTTCATTGCTAGAGTCTTTTGAATATTTACCCAGTATAGTGGACCGTAATTTAATACTGCATAAGTGGATAATGTTGCGTGTTAAAAAGTTTGCGAAATGCCGATTCCAGACGTTTAGCGTGTGGAAATATTTGAGAATCGCCGAAATTACTTAGATCAATATATCTACATGTCGTTACAATACCTAGTATAAAATCGATTATATAGCAGGAAGTGCCTTGAATATGACTCCATGGGGTACCGGACTCCAAGTATCTACTACACAGTGTTTAGGTAAAAATATACTTTGCTGAATTTGGAAATTTACGTTATGAAAAATGTTTGCAATATGTCTTAAAAATATGTTCTAGCAATGTATGATTTCATGACAAATTTTAACATAGGTGTGGTCAATTCTTTTGATAATTATATGCAGGATGGCTGTGATTTAGTATGCAGATCAGGCAAATCCAGGCAACCAAGGACATATAAAGGTATTGGGGATGACCAGCTAGGTGACAGTGATACAGCAACCACCGACGAGCATCTGCTACCCATGTAGAATATTTCATGCTCATTTTTACCATTCCAATAAATAACTTCACAACTTGTCCTTGAAAGATGTAAATGCTTCAACCACTGACGAGCATCTGCTACCCGTGTAGAATATTTCATGCTCATTTTTACCATTCCAACAAATAACTTTACAACTTGTCCTGAAAGATTCATATGCTTTGAAATTCCTCTAAATCAGACATAGTCTGGACCGTTACACATATACAGAAATTGAAATCCCTACAACTTATGTATTCATGTAAAAATGATTGAACCAATCCTTCACACTGTTATTTCATGTTGAAGTATACCGGCGTCAGTCAGCAATTATTTTCAAATAACCTGTATGAAGATAGTGTACATAATCTAACTAGTCTCTAATCAGGATACTGTACATAAATGCATGTAAAGAATGGATGTCTATGGAGTTAAGGGTTAAAGACAGTAGGGAATATAATGCTGATATTATGCAGATTGCGCCGACCGTCTTCTTTTAAGATATTTCATGTTTGTATTTGTAACCACCTTACTAACAATACATATAAACTTTTCTGTGTATTATATGACTTTTTTTCTGCCAAATTGCCATTTATATTACATTTTTGTACAATTTCTGAAAGTTTGGA
Source organism: Mactromeris polynyma (assembly GCA_032209605.1). Taxonomy (NCBI): domain Eukaryota; kingdom Metazoa; phylum Mollusca; class Bivalvia; order Venerida; family Mactridae; genus Mactromeris; species Mactromeris polynyma. The sequence goes on along the minus strand of JASFXZ010000019.1, from coordinate 5,028,037 downwards.
GCCCAGTAACTGTTACTGTAATGGTATAAATCAGTTGTTAAAACTAACATTGTATACAGAAAGACCAGTTGCCTGAGCATGTCAACAAAAACCTTATTTAAATAGAGAACTCTCTTATCCTTGGTTACCAAGATTTCAAATATCAACACTTGTGAAGTTTGATTATCAAACTTTTATTTAGTGGTGGATTATTTTTACTTCCCAAAGACTTGAACCCAAAGAATTAAAATACCTATGTCTTAGTTGTACCAAATGTATGTGTAATGTTGATTTAAAGACTGTGGAGCCAGTATTGTTATATCTGTTCTATGTTGCCTCATTTCAGAGCATTAGTTCTTTTAAATTTCATTTATTTGAATCATGAAAATGATTTTCTTTTGTCATTTCATATAAAAACGAAAATGTTAACATTGTCATAAATTTACCATAATTTCATTGTATTTTGATGATCAGGTATAATGTTAGTTGTATTCTGTTGGACCAAAGTAATTTATTATTTTATTACTGATCATGTGAAGACCTGTGCCTTTTCAATTGGGAAAATAGGCGCAATAAATCCCAATTTTTGGGGGAAAATAAGGTAATGGTTGTTTTGCTTATAAGAATAATTTTTCAGCTGTGGCAGGTGTTTGTTATATATATGAGGTGATGTAAGAGCGAGGATTCTTTTATAAAAGTTCTCAAAAACTATCTCTTTAAAAAAGAAATTCCGTCAGAGGGGGGAAAAATGAACAAAGAATTGGGAAAAAATGATAATTGTTGGGGGGAGTGTGGAAATTGACACTTTTTGAAGGGGTAACAGTCTATATTTGGCAGTAAGCTTAACAAAATAAGCACTGATGAAACAGATGGAAATGACAGACAGGCTGTCAAGTGGCCCCTAATTTTCCTACATTCCTACTAACCTTACTTTTTTTCAAATGTGTGGCGTTAACTCAAAATAATGTTTTTACCGCAAGAAGCACAGAGGTCTAATGATGGAGAACCAACAGTGTAGTGATTTTTTACCATTTTTAATATTCTAAAGTAAGGAATTATCCCTTCTTTTCCTACTTTTAGGCAATCAAATCCCTACTTTTGTCCTACTTTTTTATAGAAATAGCCCTACATTTTGAAGAGTTGACAACTTGTTAAATTGAAAAATTAAAATGGGCAAGCCTTATTCTTTGCAGCCACATTCTGGAACAGGCAATGTTATTGAATTCACAGATCATTGACTTCTGTTCCATTGCTTAGTCAAAAAATAGATCACCTACCGATATTACCACATGGTCCATTTTGAAAAATGAATAATAAATAGTTTTGCTCAATTACATTAGACTTTTCAGTTGTGTTGCTTTGGTCTCTCAAATTGCTATCACTTCCAGCTTTGTAAGTATGCACATGAATATTTCACAAATTTGCTGGTTTAAAATCGAATGCTTTTGTCTGAACAATCTTTTTTTTATCAGTTTTGGTATATTTTTATTGTATTGAATTTAGCTACGGAGTTGTTGAAATGTTTTAACAGTTCATTTGTTTGAAATCTGCAGTAGTTTTTGGGTCAGATGTATAATGATTTGTGGATAAATGACTGATTAACAACATTTACTCTAGTTTCAGTTTTCACGCTCTCCTCCTCACTGAGATCTGGAGACTAGTTAAATGAATTGGAAATTGGGCATGCAAATTTTGTAACATGACCTACAAAGTTAGTACAGGTCTTGAAAAGTCCTTGAATTTGATGCCTACTCCTTGAAAACTACTTTAATTTGTAACAGCCAAAAACTCCAGTGAATTCTTCTGCTTCAAATAGAAAAATGACAAAAAATAACAAACAATACCAACAATGACGGAAAAAATGCAAAAAAATGACAAAGCTATTTTTGGCAGGGCCTACCGATAAGTAGGCGGTAGTACAGTTAGTAGTACGTTATTCTACGGATTTTATGCGCTCTTAAAGTAATTCTATAATTTTATCTGTGCTGCAGTGATAGTCATCTCTTTCGAATTATTTTTTGTAAATATGAATTATTATTTCGTAAATACGAATTATTATTTCGTAAAAACTAATTATTTTTTGTCAAAACGAATTATTATTTCATAAATACGAAATAGTATAACGTAAAAACGAATTATTTTTTCGTAAAAACGAATTATTATTTCGTAAAAACAACTTATTTTTTGTGAATATGAATTATTATTTCATAAATAAGAATGGCCTTGTACTTGGGTGAGCAATATAGGGCCAACATGGCCCTCTTGTTTTGTGAAGTTCTGTATGAACCATGCTCTATAAACATGTATTGGAATGCTATGAGGAATGTGAAGATATGATTTTAAAGCTCGAACATGCAGTCTTAACTTTAGTATTTTCTAATATTTTTCATTATGCCGTGCCAAATTGGAATTTTGTTAAGCGTCAACCTAAGTTCACGAAACCTAGCTACCTTTTCAAAAAAAAAACACAAACTCATAACGAAAAACAAATTTTTTTTTTTTTGGCTGGAGGAGCGCAAAACCTGGCACACGTGGACGCTTAACAAAATCCAATTTGGCATGGCCTTATCAATTTATAGCGATATCATGTTGTGCAATTTTTGGTATTTATTTGTGTTGTAATGCTCATATACTGTTGTATGTTGTTGTTTCAAGGTTAAATTCAGTCTATAAATTTGTATCTTGGAAGAGGTCCGAGTTGATATTGTACAATATCATATATTCGTTCCCATGACAATGTTTTAGGCCATACTGTGGTTTTTTATGAATTTTCTGTATTACAATTTACTTTGTTCTTCGTATCTGTGGTGACAGTAGTGATAAAGTACAATTTCTCTCTTTTTTTTCTCAAACTTTTGGTGGATTTTTTTTAAAGTAATTTATTTGAATAAAAGAATGAATATTGTGGGATTCTGAGAATTTGTTTGGGTGAATTGAGAGTTTGCTTACAAATGTCTTTATCTATTAAAGCTGTGACTGGATTATATTTTGGCAGTTTTTAATAATTTCAGATATACTTGTATTCTTCATTAAGGCTGACATATTATTATTTTTTTCTAAAAAAAAATAGGTGATATTTGTGCTTTATTGTATGACTTATCATAATGTTCACACTATATCTAAACAATGTTTTGTTTACCAGTGTGGTGCATTAACAATTTCGTCTGCGAATGCTGCTAAATTAATTTATTAGTTGATGCTGTATAAATTATGTCTTAACTCCTATTTGTGCTGGTAAATGTTACCAATTTTGTTCCAAGATCACTAGACGTTTTGCTTGCCTGTCAGCAAATACTAAATATTTTTTAATATTTGTTGCTTAGTAAATATTTTATGATTTCCTATTAAGAGTGCCACATCCAGTTGTTATTTGAATTGCTTTTTTATTTATTTTTTGTTACATTGTACAACAGCTTTATTTACTCACTTACATACTGCAAAAAGGTGGTCTCCATAAAGTGAGGATCTCTGAAAGTTGGTTATTTCAAAATGGTAGTTGCTGATAAAATGTGAAATTTAGATACATTGTGACGGCGATTGAATGTAATTTAATCTGATTAAGGTGTATGAATGTGTGATTTTTTGCATAATATTATGTGAGCATTAAGTATCAATTATAATAAAAATTACTCATTTTTTCCCAGTATTTTTGAATTAAACTACCCTTGTGTTTCTGTCATTTACATACTCGGCTTTTTTCAATGAATCCTTCCCTCTTCTTGATTTTAATGTGTACTATGAGTATAGGGGTAGGAATAAGGGTTTCAACGCTATGTCTGAAGTGGCCCTTTTTATGGCAAATTTGGGGTCGATATTGGGCCCCATTCCCCCGAAGAAAAAAGTATATATTTTTCCCCTACTTAAAAAGAAAATTCCCCTTTAGTTAAATTTATTTATAATTTAAGCCTTATAAATACCCAAATTTTGTGATTCATGATGCAAATTTCCTGTATCAAAAGGACCTGCCATACTTCTCCAAAAACTTACAAAAATGCCTGTGAAGTGTTCCAAAATATATTGGTTCATTAACCTATGATATGACTGAAGATTATTTTCTTACATGAACACTTTTCTGCAACTGCATACCACTTCAAATGTTCTGCAACAATAAACATGCCTTCTCATGTAAATGCACCAAGCAAAATTTCAATTTGGTTTATTTGCCAAAAAAATACAACACATGCCCATGTGAGGTTATGTGTTACGCACATATAAACTTTTTCACCAAATATGTATAATAATAAACCAAATATGTAAATGATATTGTATTATCTTTTTTATAATTCGGAAGTTCTGTTATTATGTCTATGACTTCAGAATCTTCTAAAACAAGCCAGTTTCAATAAATTGTTCGATACTTTCTATATCATTACTTAAAAGTTCATAATCTATGATCACAGTTTTTGATTTGTATGGATGTCTTAAAGTTGAAACGTTTAGGAGACTAGTATTAGTATGATATGTGTGATCATTGCTTACTGGTGTGTGTGGTTTTATTCTTTAATATTAAAATGATATGAAAAGTTTTTCTACGTATGTTTTAGGCATGATTTAGTTGGTTTTGTCAGCAAGTTTTCACTACTGGTACACCTTTGATGGGACTGCTTAATGTATGCAGTGATTATTTGTTATTAAATATTATGAAATCTTTGTTCTATATATGTATATATTGATTATGGATGTATGATTGAGTGACTGTTAAGTTATTGCTGAGTCTATTTACATTATTTTTTTTGAGTTTGTATTGAAAGTTTGGGAAATAAATTTTAAACTATAATACTCATTCTCTGTTTTATTGTGATTTAAGTATGTAGGTTAATGTATAAGGTTTGATACAATTACATGAAATACATTAGGAGGTGCAGTGGTCAAGGAGGAGGCACAGTGGTCCAGGCTCCTGGTCCAAAGGTTGCGAGTTCGAGACTCGGTATGAGCTTGGTTTGATCGTGAACTTCACAATCCCTAAATTAAATTTGGTATTGGTAGCCAGGATGCAGTCATCCAGAGTGATTATGATTAGTATAAGTTGTAAGAACTTGTTTCACAATTGGTGTAAAATAAATAAATTTCAACTAAAAAATACATGTAGTTCATAAATGCATCAGAACATGGATAAACATGGATAAAGATGACTAGCCGTGTTCACAGCCACCCAAAAAGCACAAAGATAAAAATCACTAATGCAAACAACACTCAAGACACATAAATAATGCCTCAAAATACGAGTGCTACACTGGAATGGTCAGTAGCATAAAACCCCACTTGGGGTTTAAACCTGGTTTAACGGTCCCCTCAAGCTCACACTTATCTAACTGTCACCCTAATAGAGCAATATAAACACAAAATGCCGGTAGACTCTCCAGTATTGTGCTTCGAACATAGGATAAAGCTAAAGCTCTTTTTTTTCAACTGTCAATATGAAAACAGTTCACTTGTACTTGCATCATGGGTGAAATGACATAAAACAAGACAGAGTGCAACATTTTATTTCTGTTATTGAAAATGAAATACTACCAAGCAAAATAAGTGCAAACAAAACAATAGCCCTCACTATCCGAACAGTCATAAATTAAAACAAGTATGATATGGTAATTATGTGTGGCAAGTCATGAGCATGTTTGTTGCTAATAAATCGTATTTAATGAACAAGGGCAATGAGGGATCCTAACAAACAATGTCCAATTGCATGTAATAAATCATGTTGAATCAAAGCACTGTGAGACCAATTAGGAATCGGGATGAGACGTGAAGAACTCAATTAACGATAATACATTTGAAGTCTTTATTTTCAGCATATTCGTCCAATCAGTGTGGCATTAGAAAGGACATCGCCAAATTACTACTTCCCGTGGTTTATAAACGTCTTTTCAAGTGTGGGTGAAGTAATATGAATGCTGCTTTTATAATTAAAGTTATGAGAAAATTCCATTCAATCGTTTGGTAGAATTTTTGGGAAAGCTGATACATTAGTTTTATACTGAATACACATTAAGGACAAACACAAAATGGACACTGTATAAAATGTATAATAAATCAATTATTGAATTGATGCTATAATGACATATGTAAATATTAAGGAATTTCAGGCTTTTAAGCACATACTGATTGAGACCAGTTGGATTTAGGTATTTTATCACTTGATGATTTCCCATCAGTCACAATGGGTATTAGATCACGTATCTCCGCAAGTAAGTTATAGAATCCGAAAACATCATTTTCCTTTTGATTATGGTGTGGTGTGTTATTGCTGTCAGAGTTAACATTGATGTATCACTAGCCATGCTGATTGTATAGTTTCTGGTGTGAGTAAATATACCATCTACAGGAATTGCCATGCTACACCGAGCGACAACGAAATCATCATCATAAAAAACGACATGGTGAGGCCTGAAATTGTATATAACATTCATTGCAACCAAGTGTGACATATAGGGTTTAGTGGTCAAGGTGAATGTTATTGATAACTTTGTATACAAAGTAATTGAATTACAAAGCAAACTTAGATAACTCTGTTCGAACAAAATGCTGTTTTTTATATAATGTATTATATGTCATCGAAGTTTAGAAAGTCGAAAGACATATTTGATAAGGATCAAGTGATCTTCATTACGCCTCCCTAAAGCAAGTAATCAATAGCAAATTATTTTCATTTTTTTATACCTGATGCAGCGTTTTCACAGATTTGATTACAAGAATCCCCAGCCCAAGAAATCGTCTCATCACTTCCATCCTCACATTCCTCAGCACAATCACAGACAAACACATCTTGGATACAGGTAACACCACCAGCTTTACATGAGAAGAAGCCAGTAGGACAACGCTGAAATCATATCAAACATTTACAGGCATCGTAGTATGCTTCAGTGAAGTGTTTGAATCAAGGTTGCAATTTAAAGATTTTTAGGGCAATTTCTGTAAAAGTTAAGAGCAACTAAATGCCAATTCTGACCATCTCATTTGATGTATCAATGCGGCTGAGATGTGCCGGCAGTGCATCTGCAGATGTGAGGATGACAGGATCCTGTCTAGCACAATCCTGTCTGAGACTGCCACCACAAATACTCAATATCCTATGCAAGTAGCATCATATGGCTGCAGTGAACACAAGTGAAAGTTATAATATAAATGTAATATTCATTGCTCCCACAAGATGCTGCAACTGAGTAAAAAATGCAAGAGTGTAAGGAAAAATAAAGGCTTTTCTAAAAGGTAAAGGTTATTACAGGTTTTAAAGGTTTCAGTAGGTGGCATGTACTTATCATGTGTTCCTTTTATAACATGAGTGATATTTCAAGTTTGATTCATCATTTGTGAGTTAGTTTGTTGCTCTAATGATAGGTAAAGGAGCAAGACTAAATATAGAGGAACATATACACTGATGAAGCCACTAACATAATATGCAATACAGAGGTGTTGCTTGTGAGATAGTCGCTGAGTAAAGTCAGTTACTGTGCAATCTCCTGAGCATCATCCTTTGAAGATGAACTTTTGTGTCTTGTTTGTTACGCTGGCGAGGCTAAATTGGTAGTAATATCCGTGAAGGTAAAATTGATAATGTTGTTGAAGAGAGCTTGTAGCCAAAGAGAGAGTCACTCCGTAGGGATTGCTCTGTACTTACATTGATATAATCTGCCCCTCGACTGTCACCATTTTCACAATCCTGCAAATTACATGAGGACACAACCACTTGATCTCCAATACAGTCTTCGCCTCCGTTACTAGGTGCTGGGTCGTTACACAAACGGTATTTTGAGATTGTGCCGTCATCACATGTTTTGGAGCAGGTTGTAAAGGAGGACCATGCGCCCCAGTTGCCATCAGTTTGTGCTGTGAAAACCAATTGGAATCATATGATACAATACGTCTTTAACAATGCAGTATCTATTTACTTCAAAAGAGTGACGCTCAGCTACATAATGAAGCATGATGACTTATCATCCAAAATGAGTTGTGAAGCAGTCTTCTAAACTAAATGGATGTATTGTCCAGTAATGTCTTTGAACGCCTTACCAGTTTTAAATGTGTATACTTCAGAAGGTTCATAATTAGGAAAGCATAAGAAAGTAACAGATTCAGGATTAGTAAAATATGTTTACTTACGAGCACAAGTCACACTGGCAGAACAAGCTCTGGACTCATAGGAGGACCCAGGACATGGCAGACCACCATAGTCTGGTGAAGGATCATCACATTCTCTATATCGCTTCTGTGTACCTGTACCGCATGTGGCGCTGCAACCCTTCCAGTCTCCCCATGTTCCCCATACTCCATCCATAGGTGTTCCTATTTCTGTCAAAGATAAACGTCATGGACATGTTAATTTAATGTGGCAGGATAAGTAATACATGTCTTGAAGTAATTTAGTATGGTTCACTGCGTACTATCCTGCTTAACAGTACTTATTATGGTAACTAAGTGATTGGGACAGGTAATCCACACTAGAAGTAATTGCGCATAGCAATTGTTTGGCATGCTTTATTATCTTCCTGTACGTATTGTGGAATTATATGGGCCTATCGCACACGGGAATTTCGTAAGCCGGGAGCATCACGTGACAGAGGCATTAGCAAACATTTGCTATAAAATAAAACATTTGGAACGCAATGATGTACCAGTATAGTTGCGTTGGTGTGATTTTAACATCACCACTAGATGAATCAAACGACCAGTTTTAATCCCCATACATTGATTTTACAACAGATCAGGAACATCATATTCAAACTACAGTATATTATATAGTCTACTTACTATAGTCACAGTTTCTTGCCGTGTATTCAGGGAAGCAGGTGCAAGAATAGGCATTTGGAAGATTGTTGCAAGTTCCATTGAAACATGGGCTGCTGTTGCACTCGTTTATATCTGAAAATGTGAAAATATATTATTGTACTAAATGTTAACATATCCTTTGTTGTTCCCCTTACTACGTTACACCATCTCTGCACCTTCTCATTTCATTCCGGACGTATAATCTTTACTGTGGTATATAAGGCCGCCAGTCCATAAACTAACAACCATTGTGCATAATACCAGGTGAAGTAAATTACTGTACAATATGCAAAACAAACAACAACTTACTTCCATCAACATGTGCTAAGTAATAATTTTGAGAAAATTGCATGTTAATATGCCTTCATACAGACGTACTCTAAAACACTGCATTACAACTCTTCTAAAACGTTTCCTGGAACTGGTAAACACGAGTCAGATACCGATATTTCCTTTGCTAGCACAAACTTGGCAGTAAGTTGGGATAGAAAATACCGCTATCGGACACTTGCATTTGTGGTTTTGGGAAAATGTAACCAAAGTGACAATGCAGTGTTGTAAAGTACATCAGTATGATGGCAATTACCACCGACTTTCGCATAGTTGTCACTAAGCATATTTTAGTAAAAAGCTAAGACTATGTACCTTTCAAGACAATAAATACACGTATTTGGAAAAATACAAACAATAAACCCACATACTCTAATTTATCACATTTCAGAAAGATTAACTTTTGTGACTATCGAACTATATATTAAAAGGAATCTTTCAGTTTCAGTTGCAAAATAAATTAACAATATGATGCCTTTTACAGTTTCAGCATCATAACAGGATATTAAATAAATGACGACCTGGAAACCACATGAATATGTGTGTGTGGGGTGATCTTGTTTTGTGATTGTGGCCCACCTTGTGCTACTCTTTCTTTCTTATATTGATGTTATAATTAGAAATTACTTAAACTTCAAATTAAGTGTAGACAATTTAAAGATATATTATGCTATTTTTTTGTTTATTTGCCAAAGGGACAGTGATGTAGAAATCACAGTAACATAATATTTACACCATCATAAAGTGAAAGGTCTGATCTCTAACATTTGTTTGCACACGAAAGATACCTTTAAAAGATTTCGATTTATCGCGGTTTAAAGATATTTTCCTTCTGTTATTCTATTGGAAGTTGGTCGGACCGCAGTGACACGAAAGTTGGGTATGCTTATCTAAACAATCATAAAAAATATACTTTATCTACTTAAAACTTCAATTAATATGCATTATCACGGAATACATTTATAATGTATTTCTCTGTATTTAACGAAAAAAGACATTTGCATTATCATAAAATTAAAGAAACTTCCAGTTTTTTAACAAGCAGGTGTTTTTTCTAGTTTTGTCTCTTTAGTACTATGATTAAACAAGGTTGTTTTAAACAACTATACAAGCCCATTAAATATTTTTAGGTTCAGATGAGCCAGATGCATTTTTAAGGAAAATGCCTTACCAATATCACACTCCTTGCCCTGCCAACCACCAGTACAGTTGCAATTGTAGTCATTCTCCAGGTTATCACATGTAGCACCATTGCTGCAAGGCTCTGTCAAACACTCATCGATATCTGTAACATATATAATGCGATTTTATTAACCGCGTACGTATGCATATATTACCTGGACCAATACATTTCAAAATAGGTGTATTGAAATGTTCGTGTTCGTCCATAAGCTTGACGGAGAAAAAGCCACGGTTCTGTTTTGATAGAAAAGTAATCCAAGTTTACAGGTCCGGAAAGCTCATACGCCTGTTCGCGGTCAATGTAACAGCACTATATAATATAGTCAAATATATTGTTAAAACCGTTATCGAAACAAAACACTAAGCATTTGTTCACATTGACTCTGCAAAAAATACTTTAGATATACATGTACTGCAAAAAATTACGGAAAGAAATAATTGTCATAAGCACGTGTCAGACAGCATATTTTATGTGTAGAGGAAAATTTATACAAGGGACAAGTTTTTGTATATATTTACTGCATAATTTAACATCATGCCTACTTCCAGGCAATGGTTCATTAAATGCTTTTTTATTACTACCCAAACGTTTTGTCACGATGCCTCTATGTTTCTTTTCGTATCTGGTGGGAAGATGCCACAGTCAATAATCAGAAAATGTAAACTATTTTAGCTGAGTTGAGTTTACGCTTTTTCCGCCAGTGTTTCAAGAATGAACGACACGCAGTGACCTTAACAATGCGCCAAACAGTTCTATCCTGGGCCCGTATTCACAAACGTTTTAAGACTGAATCTCAGACTTAGACTTTAAAATTGCCAAAAAATAAATTTACTAGCATTTCGTTTACATTATTATTTAAACGGATACATTTTTGCCTGGATATTTCTTGTAACTCACTCTACACTTATGATATGGTTTATCAAAATATATTGTGTAACAATAACGTAGGAACAAAATGAAAATTTGCAAATTTAAAGTCTAAGTCTTGAGATTCAGTCTTAAAAACGTTTGTGAATACGGGCCCTAGCTGCTCTTATGCATTTAATTGACTTCTCCCCTACATAAATCAGGGATGGAGGACATATAACTTTGGATGTCCTCATAGAATTGTCATGCAGAATCTACTCTAAGGATTAAATAACAAATTCTAAATCACCAAAGTATAAGAACGTAATGACTAACGATCTCATCAATAAAATTAGTGGTACTCAGTTCGGTTAATTTTCCAAGTGTGTGTTCCTTGATTATAGTACATAATACATTTCCAAATAGCTAGTCAACAATCTCTGATTCATGGGGGGGGGGGGGGGGGGTAAAAGCATGAACATCTTGATGTGTGTTTAGTATTCTAAAATTTCTTACATATTTTGAGTTTATTGGTGTTAAACAACATTTGAGTAGCACACAGCTGCTCGCCGGACAAATTCATACAGTTCTATGACGGGATTTTGTTGGTCAAATATAACTACATCAAAATGGACTAGAAGTAGGGACATTGGACTTTGGATGTTCAATAGATGGTACAGTTTGTACAAAGACATTTGCTAGTTCTTTAAATGGGCTAGAACATATTAGGTAATATTGCAAGTTCTATATATTGAGAAGTCTGTATTCTATCATTTCTGAATTGTTGCAGTTCCCGCAGAAGAGTGGCAACTATAAAACGATAGACCATAGCGTGAGCCATTCAGATAAGCCGATTGAGTAAGGAAAAAAGCTGACCTTCGTCACAGTCAGTTCCCGTCCATCCACCATCACAGTCACAGGTGTACACACCGAGTCCATTATAACACACACCGTTCACACATGGTGAAGCATCACATTCATTAATATCTGAAATTAATGATGATTACAAAACTAAATTACTCATCAACATTTTGATTAATGATACTATTTAATTTGGTAGGCGAAGAAAATTTGATATTTTACGTGAAAATAAACAGAACAGACCGAAACTAAAGGGATGAAAATAACACTTAATTTTATGAATATTTTTTACTTCTAACACCTTGAGATGTTAGCATACTTTTCTGTACATTAAATGTATACGCTGTTGATAAATTGATGAAAGACAAGATACAAACATGATGATAGGGTGATTAAACACATATAAGGAATTTATGGACGAATGCAATCGAGATATGTTTTATTACATGCTAAAAGCGTTTGAGCTCTTTCATGGGTATATTTAATGGCAACACCATTATTCACTCACCTTCGTCACAATCCTTGCCTTGCCACCCAGTCGCACATGTACAGGTATAGTCACCCTGTGTGTTTGTACAGGTAGCTCCATTCTGACACGGTGGAGAGCCGCTCGTACATTCGTTAATATCTGAAAATATATTGCCAATGTCAATTAAAAGAAGATCGGCTTTATCGACTCAAAAGGAATCAAAATTACTCTTTCTGTCGTAGGGTGTTAACTTGTTTGTTACAAAGAATTAGATTGCTTTACAAAACCCTTACCCTTCAAACAGAAATGAGAATAAGTAATGTATTCTTAATTCAGAGAATGTCTCTAATGGCGATCTAACGATACCTTTCTCGTACGGTACTTTAGCTACAACAAAGTATAGACACTGTGTCAAAAGAGGAAATACTATATAGATTGGTCAATATGGGCCAATTAAAGTGTAAGATGTCCTGAGTATTTATATATATTCAGAGTTTGATCATAAAACAATTAAGTACACATATACAGCGACGTTTGAGCTACAATACAATTACCAATGTCGCAGTCTGTTCCATTCCAGCCTGTGGCACACTGACATGAGTAGCCACCAACAGAATTAGTGCACGTGGCACCATTCTGACATGGCGGTGAATTTAGAGAACATTCGTCAACATCTGAAAATATGCATCATAAACGTGTGTTTAAAATCTGGGTTCGTCTGCGTACCAAACATGTGTTTGTTCACAAGAAAGGGACTACATGTATACGTTTCAAAACAGAAATACTAGTAGCAGCGATCATTCAAATTACGATAAGAATAAAACTATATTTAAAGATAGAGAACATTCGTCAACATCTGGAAAAAACGTGAAGAGAGGCTTGCATTTCTTGAGGTAGTAGATTCAATTACGTTCTTCTTTATTTTATTTCTCCAGCAGTCATTATTTACTTGTTGCTACAAAAAGACTTCCAACGAACAATGAGGACAAGAAACGTACCTTCGTCACAATCCTTGCCTTGCCAGGCAGAATCACACGTACAGGTATAGTCACCCTGTGAGTTTGTACAGGTAGCTCCATTCTGACAGGGTGGAGAACCGCTCGTACATTCGTTAATATCTGAAAATACATTACCACTGTCAATAAAAAGACGACCGGCTTTATCGACTCAAAGGGAATCAAATTTTGCTCTTTCTCTCGTAGGATTTAACTTGTTTGTTACAGAATTATATTGTTTTACAAAACCCTTTTTACCCTTCAAACAGAAATGAGATTAAGTAATGTATTCTACATTCAGAGAATGTCTCTAATGGCGATCTAACGATACCTTTCTAGTACGGTACGTTAGCTAGAAAAAGTATAGACACCGTGTCAAAAGAGGAAATACTATATAGATTGGTCAATAAGGGTCAATTAAAGTGTAAGTTGTCCTGAGTATTTATATATATTCAGAGTTTGATCATAAAACAATTAAGTACACATATACTGCGACGTTTGAGCTACAATACAATTACCAGTGTCGCAGTCTGTTCCATTCCAGCCTGTGGCACACTGACATGAGTAGCCACCAACAGAATTAGTGCACGTGGCACCATTCTGACATGGCGGGGAATTTAGAGAACATTCGTCAACATCTGAAAATATGCATCATAAACATGTGTTTTAAATCTGGGTTCGTCTGCGTACCAAACATGTGTTTGTTCAGAAGAAAGGGATTACATGTATACGTTTCAAGACAGAAATACTAGTAGCAGCGATCATTCAAATTACGATCAGAATAAAACTATATTTAAAGATAGAGAACATTAGTCATCATCTGAAACAAACGTGAAGAGAGGCTTGCATTTCTTGAGGTAGTAGATTCAATTACGTTCTTCTTTATTTTTTTCAAACAGTCATTATTTACTTGTTGCTACAAAAAGACTCTCAACGAACAATGAGGACAAGAAACGTACCTTCGTCACAATCCTTGCCTTGCCAGGCAGAATCACACGTACAGGTATAGTCACCCTGTGAGTTTGTACAGGATGCTCCATTCTGACACGGTGGAGAGCCGCTCGTACATTCGTTGATATCTGAAAATCATTCATCACTATTTAATACTTGTTTATTTTAAGGTCGGTATAGTATCTCCAATTCTAGTTCTGTCATATACAATAATAAGAAATGTTTGTTTCGAGGGACTAGAGTTTCCGGAGGTTTTCTGAAGCGCAAACATTACAATTACTTCGTACAGTACTTTGAGAAGGTAATGCAGTCCAATTATAGTAAATGTGTACCCAAGGAAGGATGCACAATAACTTTAAGCGTTGTTAGTCCTCATCTGGTATCATAGTAACTCGTAAAAATATGTTTATCAGTTGATGAGTGTTCATCAAACTAAAACAATGATACTGCGTCTAAAAAGGGTGCAAAAGTAACACTGTATTCAATAAGATACATTTAAGAACGTTGCGTTGTGTATTTATACGGATTGAGAGGTTATTTTCCTTACAGATGTGTACATTGCGTTAGATATTGTTAGTGTTACAATCAAAACGTAATAAATTACCAGTGTCACAGTCTGTTCCACTCCAGCCTGTGGCACACTGACAGGCATACCCACCGGCTGAATTAGTGCACGTGGCACCATTCTCACATGGCGGGGAATTTAGAGAACATTCGTCAACATCTGGAAATATGCATCATAAAAGTTTGTTTTAAATCTGGGTTTGTATGCGTACCAAACATGTGTTTGTTCACAAGAAAGGAATAACATGTATACATATTAAGAAAGAAATACTAGTAGCAACGACCATTCAAATTACGATCCAAATAAAATAATATTTCAAGATAGAGAACGTTAGTCATCATCTGAAACAACTTGAAGAGAGGCTTGCATTTCTTGAGGTAGTAGTTTCAATTACGTTTTTCTTTATTTTATTTCTTCAAACAGTCTCTATTTACATGTTGCTACAAAAAGACTTCCAATGAACAATGAGGACAAGAAGCGTACCTTCGCCACAATCCTTGCCTTGCCAGGCAGAATCACACGTACAGGTATAGTCACCCTGTGAGTTTGTACAGGTAGCTCCATTCTGACACGGTGGAGAGCCGCTCGTACATTCGTTGATATCTGAAAATCATTTATCACTATTTAATACTTGTTTATTTTAAGGTCGGTATAGTATCCCCAATTCTAGTTCTGTCATATACAATAATAAGAAATGTTTGTTTCGAGGGAGTTTCCTGAGGTTTTCTGAAGAGCAAACATTACAATTACTTCGTACAGTACTTTGAGAAGGTAATGCAGTCCAAGTATAGTAAATGTGTACACAAATAAGGATGCACAATAACAATAAGCGTTGTAAGTCCTCATCCGGTATCATAGTAACTCGTAAAAATATGTTAATCAGTTGAAGAGTGTTCATCAAACTATAACAACGATACTGCGTCTTAAAGGGTGCAAAATTAACACAGTATTCAACAAGATACATTTAAGAATGTTGCGTTGTGTATTTTACTATACTGATTGAGAGGTTATTTATCTTACAGATATGTACATTAAGTTAGATATTGTTAGTGTAACAATCAAAACGTAATAAATTACCAGTATCACAGTCTGTTCCACTCCAGCCTGTGGCACACTGACAGGAATACCCACCGGCTGAATTAGTGCACGTGGCACCATTCTCACATGGCGGGGAATTTAGAGAACATTCGTCAACATCTGGAAACATGCATCATAAAAGTTTGTTTTAAATCTGGGTTTGTATGCGTACCAAACATGTGTTTGTTCACAAGAAAGGAATAACATGTATACATATTAAGAAAGAAATACTAGTAGCAACGACCATTCAAATTACGATCCAAATAAAATAATATTTCAAGATAGAGAACATGAGACATCATCTGAAAAAACATGAAGAGAGGCTTGCATTTCTTGAGGTAGTAGTTTCAATTACGTTCTTCTTTATTTTATTTCTTCACACAGTCTTTATTTACTTGTTGCTACAAAAAGACTTCCAACGAACAATGAGGACAAGAAACGTACCTGTGTCACAATCCTTGCCTTGCCAGGCAGAATCACACGTACAGGTATAGTCACCCTGTGAGTTTGTACAGGTAGCTCCATTCTGACATGGTGGAGAACCGCTCGTACATTCGTTGATATCTGAAAATCATTTATCACTATTTAATGCGTGTTTATTTTAAGGTCGGTATAGTATCTCCAATTCTAGTTCTGTCATATACAATAAATAAGAAATGATTGTTTCGAGGGACAAGAGTTTCCTGAGGTTTTATGAAGCGCACAATTACTTCGTACAGTACTTTGAGAAGGTAATGCAGTCCAATTATAGTAAATGTGTACCCAAGTAAGGATGCACAATAACTATAAGCGTTGTAAGTCCTCATCCGGTATCATAGTAACTCGTAAACATATGTTTTATCAGTTGCTGAATGTTCATGAAACTATCACAACGATACTGCGTCTTAAGGGGTGCACAAGTAACACTGTATTCAATAATATACATTTAAGAACGTTGCGTTTTGTATTTATACTGGTTGAGAGGTTATTTTTCCTACAGATGTGTACAATGCGTTAGATAGTGTAAGTGTTACAATCAAAACGTAATAAATTACCAGTATCACAGTCTGTTCCACTCCAGCCTGTGGCACACTGACAGGAATACCCACCGGCAGAATTAGTGCACGTGGCACCATTCTCACATGGCGGGGAATTAAAAGAACATTCGTCAACATCTGGAAAGGAAACAAAAAATAAATGAGACGCGTTTCATTGATTGTGGTAGTAATTTCACAAATATGTTCGTTGTTTTATTCCATATAACAACGTAATACTATCATTAATAACTTGTTGCTGCAAAAATGCTTTTAATAAACAAATGAGTACAAGGAACGTACCTTGGTCACAATCTGTGCCTTGCCACGCAGAATCACATGTACAAGTATAGCCACCCTGAGAGTTCGAACAGGAGGCTCCATTCTGACAGACAGCTGGGCTACTCGTACATTCATTGAAATCTGAAACAGACAATGAAGTATTATCAACAGCGGTTCTATAGTCAACAGTTGGTAACGTAAATTGGTGTTTTGACATTAGTTCAAGGTTTTGATATTTGTTACTAAGTACACTTAACATAAGTTAAAAGTACTCCGATAACATTTTTATGAATAAAATATGAATAAATCAAATAGAAATTTGAGACACAGAAAGTTCAATCTGTCTGTAATGTTCATACTAATCTTCAGCGCAAAATATAGCAAGTTTATTGACACCAAGCCAATTAATACCACCACACAGAAATAAAAAGTCACATATTAAACCAATCGGTCATTATCAAGTGTATTCGCCGTTTGTACTGTGTAATGTTAGCCAGTCAACGAGAAGTAGATGCCATGCCGTTATCCAGGCACATGGCGGTCACAATCGGTAATGACCAATTCAAATTAATCTGTGCCTTTTTATATATGTGCGGTGATAAGTAATTATGTAATGGCTTGATTTCACTTAATAACCTGTATTTTGTGCTGAAAATTAGTAGAAACATATTGGTCTTTCTGTGTATGAAATTTCTGTTTGATATATTCATATTTAATTACAATATCATAAATATGTCGTCGGAGTACTTATCACTTTTGCTAAGGGTATTATGTATATTTACGTACGAGATAGATAGATATGCAAATATTAATATAGTTATAAATAAATACGAACAATGTACAAATGAAAATATTATTAAAGCACATAAATTACCAAAAAAAACAACATGTTGTTGTATATTTCAGTTAAGAGAGGGTAATCAAGTTTGGTTACATATGTAGAACGGAGAAAAGTGTTGTTTTACTTCTTGTTTTGTCTCCTTCTATTAGTTACATTAAGGATACATATAAAAACAGAGTAAGAATACAGTAAAACAGGTAATGCGACCATGTGCATGAATATTTACCTTCGTCACAATCCTTTCCAGCCCATCCCGATTGACAATTACAGGTGTAATCGTCAGAACTATCAGTACAGCTGTCAGCATATTGACATGGATTACTGGCACAGTCTACAAACATAGTTATCATCGTAATAACACTATGCTATAAATATGTAAACACATTATAAACTCACTGTTCCAATAAATAATGCACTGCATTACTTTTGAGTATATTTGAACTCGTACAAGCGTTTGGTCTAGTTTCACAAGCACTGTTTTCACACACTAGCAAATAACTATTGGTGATATAGGATCTAAAAGTAGTTTAATGAAGAAAGGATGAATACGTTATTCATTACAATTATTATTTTCTATTTACTATAAAATGCTAGCATAGATTGATGAAGTACTATTATCCGTTTTAAGTAAGATGTGACGAGAGATGACGCTTAACTACGGCATATAATAATTATTGTGTTTTTCCATTATGTCGAGAGTAAAACCCTCCTCTTGTTTGAAAGCATCACATACAAACACGTTCACTCTTCCTTCGCATACGGACTTGTTAGCAATTTCCCCATGTTTTACACTAATGATTACAATACATACCAGGACACGGCGTAGACCCATAGCAAGACTGTGTATTAGTCAAGTCTCCATCACAATCTTCTCCACCATTGGCTGGAGCGGGGTCACATGATCGTGTTCTTTGGGATGATCCGCTGCCACACGTGACTGAGCAGGAACCCCAGGAAGACCACTGAGTGAGTTCGCCATCAACTGCAAAGTTTAAAGTTATAGTATACTCCTTTTTGGTTCATTTGTTTACCTAAACAAACATGGAAAATATACTTTATCACAGAATATACTTATACAGTGTAATGTGTTTACCTGTATTTGTCGAAAAAAGACGTTTGTGTTTTGACAAACTGGTGTTCTTTACTAGTTTTGTCTGTTAGTAGTATGAGTAAACAAGATTGTTTTAAGCGGTTATACATGGCAATGGTTCTTGTTAATGATGTTTTAGACTCTGTAACACCACTAATGGGGTTTTCCCATTAAAACTAGTTTGGTTCAGATGAGCCAGATAGATCTTTAAGTAAGGACATTTTAGGGGAATCAATTCGAGGTAAACATACTGTGGAACAAATGATGGTTGAAATTATTTCTGCATCCGTATATTACTAATACATATATTAAATTACAGTAATTAACAGTGGGACCTGTCATATTGTTTGGGACCGCTCTAAATGACATCGTGAAGTAATGGGGTATTTTTTTAGTTCATTCCCGACTGGTTCGCTGAAATTACTTGTCAAACTTATAACCGAAAGTGTAACATCGGGATACCAGTCCGAAAATCACGTTTTTGGGGTTATATAGACGCCCTAAACCATGGAATCAAGCGCTTGGTAATACCGATCGAAATACGACGCGAACCTCGCTAGTCATGTTGTTTATTCAAGTTTTACACATTTCTATTGTATTCAGATATGACAATTAGCAATAACATTCTTAATTGGCGACTCTATTAAAGAGATAACCCCCAGATTACGAATTAATACGCAGAATATTGCTATTAACAGCTTATGATACGGATGTACGAAATAATTACACGCGCTGCAATACCGTCATTTTTGTATGATTTTTTTTCTTTAAAAATTTCAAATGCGCGAATTTAGGCCCGCGCAAAACTGCCTTTTTAGCCGTTTGCGCGAAATTTGACTCCAGCGAATTTAAGTGATACTACAGTTCATGGAACAACTTATAACACTCATTGATGGACAGCTTTTGCCATTTCTTTGAGTTGCTTGGTAAATCTGTGTATGTATCGCTATGGCAATAAGAGTTTGTGTTTGAATACAGCTTTTAATAATCGTACAAATCAAGTGTGCCTGTCAATCTGAAGGGGTTAAATACTAAGGCGTTAATTCGCTAACAAATCCTATTTGTTACATGATTAAACGTTTTGATTACTTGTTAACATTAAATGCTGGCCAGTTGAAGGGTTGTCAATACTCGCCAGTAGCAACAGGTAACACCTGGTGTCATAACACGCAACTTTGGCTTGATATAATATATCGGTTAGGCCACATTAGGTTAGGGTCACAAGGCCACAGACTGATTACCATTTTATTGCCAATAGGTCGGACTTAACCGGTTTCGTTGCTTTTTTTAAATTTGTACTTTATATCCTCTTGAATAGGAATTTTATCTAAAGCCTTTACTTCTCTCCTAGTATTTGATCCCTTAGTGCATAAATTATATAAATTACTTTGGCCAATTGACCAATTTATTTAAGTTATATTTATTAAACTATTTTAATCACATTCAACGCTTTTGAATTCTGTCAGATCGCCAAAAAAATAACATTCATGTTCAAAATTTATATCAATCAGGTATATACATTGTTTCGAAAAAGTGTTATGTAATACCGAAACTGGTGATTAAATGTCACTACCGGAACGCATGTATCACCATGCTTATGTCTTCTAAAAGATGTGTTTATGAAAACATTCAACAGACAAATATTCTACCGAACTGATGCATTACAAAATAATTTTTGCCTAGAATATATCATAAAAAAATCACAATGGACCATGTCAAGTCACAACTTCACTGCAAGGTAAATGTTCATGAAAACGGTGAACATTTAAATATTAAATTGCCTTTTTGAAATATCCGACATTTTCCGCTTAAAATGTCGGCTTTCTACTGATTGCGTATGAGAGAGATTTTGTCCACTTGTATACATGGTGATACGGTATTTACTTGACATGGATTCAGTTTACAACAGTGTTTCAGCGTATTTCAGTGTGTTTCAGCGTGTTCCAGCGTGTTTCAGCGTGTTTCAGCGTGTTTTAGCGTGTTTTAAGAACCATAGTATAACTTCAAGAATATATAGTCCTAGTCTGACGCATCAATTTAATACACAGTTTTAACAGAGATTTCTGAGCGAGACTGGTTACCTGCACACGTTGCAGACACTGTACAACTCTTATACTCTATAGCATCGTCATCACACTGGTTCCCGTCATACTGGGGTGCTGGATTGTCACAAACTCGCTCACGTGGACGAAGGCCGGTACAGTAGCATAAACTGGACCAGTCTCCCCAACTATTCCAATTTCCATGAACTGTAATATAGATCAACACCTCTTATAAACATTGCATACAATTTCCATGAACTGTAATATAGATCAACACCTCTTATAAACATTGCATACGATTTCCATGAACTGTAATATAGAATCGACACCTCTTATAAACATTGCATACAATTTCCATGAACTGTAATATAGAATCAACACCTCTTATAAACATTGCATACACTTTCCATGAACTGTAATATAGAATCAACCCAAAAGAACCATACAATGTACATCATTACGAAACTTGCGGTAATAGGTAGTCAAATCGCCATTGTCTATACACTTTGGCTTCTAAAAGTAGTTATTTTTCCTCAAAAATAGCCATCGACTTTTGAAGAGGATGGACATAGAGTAGTAAGTAGTAATGCCGATACTACACTGGGGGAAGTTTTTGTTTTCAAATTGAGTTAAATATATTTATGTTTCATTACTAGGTGCTGGCATGGCGCAGTCTTCGTCCTCCTCTCCATCACCATCGTCATCTGAAACCGTTACAAGAGCTGATAAAGCGAGGGTTTACTATATACATTGTGTGTTAAACGAATGGTTAAAATATTCCAATTTTTCCACATTTACTTATTCGTGTAATTTATATTTTGTTGAAAAACTTGTTAGAAACGTTGATGAAATGCGCTGTCCAATGTACATGTAGTACTCTTTAACATTAAAAATAAGTTTACAGTATTAAAAGTTGCTTTATACCAAATAACAAAACACAATCAACCACATGATGTTTCACGTGTAAAAATTTAGAAGTTTTGATTAACAATATTCCAATAATTCCCTTTTATAAGCCAAACTCCCCATTTTGAAATTTGATTTTTCTTTTACATTTGCGATTTAATTATACTTCGGAAGCATCCAAATTTTATTTAGTTTGCGGTATGCCTTAATGCGTTCAAAGGTCCCTAATTTTAATCCGTAACCAACATATAAACACTAATTGTATACACATTGTATATACCAATGAAGGTCAAAATAACCTGTCTGGAGTACTAGAGATGCATATTGGCGTTACCTCCATGTCCGTAAACTTCTATTTCACAAAGTTGTAAATATTCTGTTATTCCTATGTAGGTAAGTTTCACATATCTTGCTGAGATATCGTCAAGAGTGAAGGAATGGGAGTCGCCTATTTCATCAGCATAGTATGCGCTCCTGGATAAGGATCCTGTTGTCAACCCCGTAGCGATCTCTATACTACGTGCTCTGCTAACTACAATTTAATTTACCGATAAGAATGGTAACATTTTGGATAAATTTGATAAACGTGATGGTGGTGGTTTTGCTCACAAGAGACTGTCAGGTGTTATCTCCCTTTATGCGTTCTAGAGTTCTCTCCCTTACATTTTCATATCATTGTTAAATGCTTAAGTAGTAAATGCCTCCGAAAACCCCAAAAAGTTGAACGTATTTTTTCCAAATTTACGCAGACGAGCATTTTTGTGTTAAATGTATCATCACATATATTGCCAAAGAGCTAACATATAGTTTAATCGCCATAAGAAGGATGTTGGCTACCTGTAAGTAGATTTATTCACATTCTCAGCTAGATTTAGTTGAACTACTTTCCATCGCGCAGATAGAGGAGTTAGTCGCACCAAATGTTTGCAATCTGGACCGAATGTGAAGCGCGGCATTGTAACAATGGCTTTAGCAAGTCTCAGGACAAAGCAACGACAATAATACTTCAAAATAACGAACACATTGAACAGATAACTTACCACAACAGTCCAACCGATTGTATATATCAACTCTTGTAAGTGTATGAACACTTTCTAAATCCACCATCCACCATGGTTCATACTCATTAGCAGTATGAAAGCAGTGCTGATTATATATGTCTCCGTCAGTGTTTCCATCCACTCCCTTATCAGCTAACCAATCTGTTCGTGTTAGATACTGGGAGGATTGAGAAGCTGTTTTGCCCTTTGCAACGTTGGTTTCTGTAATATAAATTGCAACACATTCTACTCCACGTTAGAGACCATTAGTTTAAAGTGAGTGACTGCGACTGAGCAATATCTGTACTCTCGGAAGAAAATTCAATGTAGGGAAGGTGTATCGGTGTGTCGTAGCAATACATAGTTCTCACATCTACAATATTTACCTCCCTTGTTCTGAATTGTCGGCCATTTTGATAGGCAAATTTCCTTAAATTTCATAGGGAATATTCCTTCTGTCTCTCTATGTAACAGATTCAGTATTGTGTTTCCTCAGTGATGCACAGAAATATGAAAACTTCCATATTACGAAAGAAATTAAACTCGAAAGCGTTTAACTGGCATATAATACAGAATGGTTTCACTTTATATACAAATTCCGTACAATACAAACACTTCTCGTAGAAAACCACACTTTTAGTTCATTTACTCATACGGGATTTTTACGGCTCATGTGGCCGTCTTTAGAAACCCACGTCGCTATACTTCCCCTACGGCACTTGAAGGCTCAAACATTGTGTGCCGTAAAACACCGCTACCACCGTTAAAGTAGGTCAAGGAAGTAACCGTCAAAGCTAACCACGTGGCTGTCTAACCCCACATCACAACAATCATTAAAGCATACTATTACATAATATATTGTACACATTACATGAATTATGTTATTGCAATGATAACAACATACCGATTTCACATAGCTCTTCGTCAATACGACCATCACAATCGTTGTCAATACCATCTCCTAAAACACTGACTGTAGGGGTACATGGCTGTAAAAGTTATTTTATTGTCTTTTAGTCATATATCATAACCAAACTTACTCTTCGGCTAGCTCTCCAATCTTCACTAAGCAAAGTTTCGTCAAGTTTTTTCTACTTCGCTATTAAGTAGTTTATAGTTTATACCAATATTCCGATTCAAAATAGTGATAAAAATAAAAAGTATTACTTTATCTGCAACACAATGTTCAGTCATCCTATACGTGTTAATTAAATCCTCGTCCATTCACTCTTGGCATTCAAGTCGCATGCAAACAAATCAACGCAAAATGAATAGTACTAAATAACAGACTCGTTCACACTTTATTTGCTATCATCTGACCAAGTATTCTGTCAGTTCAACCCGTTTTTATCGGTTGTACTCGACCATGCATTGTATTACCGGGTATTATCATTTCCTTGTTACTATGGATACTTACGTCGTTGATAGGGGCAAGTCTAAGTCCAGTTGGCATACCGTAAGATTCCATTGTTGCTCTACCGAAAAGAAAGCCCCCGAAGTTCGAGTTTCTTTTGGTGTGACGAACTGTGTGGGTGCCTTCTGGAATCTAGAAATAGGAGAGTAAGTATTTAAAGATGTATCTGGCTCATCTGAACCTAAACATGTTTAATGGGCTTCATCCAGTATTGTTGCTACATAGTCTAAAACACCATTAACTAGAATCATTGCCATGCAAATTTGATCGTGATTAATCATATTACTAAGAGACAAAACTAGAAAAACACCCGCTTGTTAAAAAACTGGAAGTTTCTTTAATTTTTATGATAATACAAATGTCTTTTATCGTCAAATACAGAACAGTACTTTATAAATGTATTCCGTAATACTGCATATTAATTGAAGTTTTAACTAGATAAAGTATAATTTTCATGATTGTTTAGATAAACAAATGAACAAACAAATGAGTATAATTTATCTTTAATTAAAATATTAAATTTTTGAAATAATAAACACCGCAACCTTTCCACAGGAACACAGGATACAATGTATGGCTGTTGTTGAGAGGCTTGCTCGGGAGAAGTTAAAACGATGGTAATTGCTTACCGCGAAAGAAAGATAATGCTGCTGTAGAGAGGTTGTTGCTGAATAGGGGACAGCTCCGGAGATATTGCACTACGGATCAGGATTTAAATAAATGTACATGATTTTGGTTTTGTCTAATTTCATGGCATTATACCATCAGAGATTATGTTCCAGTAATATTTTGATTTAACTTAACCTTTAGTATGAAATAATAGAGTAAGTAAAATTGACATGCAGCAAACCCTCAGTAAATCCGCTTGGGACCGTTGAAGGTTTTATTATCGAGGTTAAGTAAAGGTCAAAACAGGGGAATGGACTTGACAATTGTGTTCTTAATTGTGAGGTGGTCTTATTATTGAGACGGCCTTTAAGTGAGGTTTAACTGTACTTAGTTTAAACAAAAACACACGAATGCGAATGATACCTGTAGAAAAAATGTTGCTATGACAAATATGATTAAATGAATATTCTTTCTTTATGCTTTCTTACCGATATATACCCGCCAACATAATCAGTATTTGGAATGGATGTATACACTGGCGAATCTAAAGCCTCGTCATCGAACAGCAATCCGTCTATCTCCGCTTCTTCAATTATGAACATGAAGTAATTTATATACGAGCCTCTGGAGTATTCAGGTGTAGCAAACGTATAATCCGCGGCATATTGTTCAAAGGGTTGTATAGTAATGAGTGCTGGGTCCGCTGGCTCCCTGGAAACAAAAGGGACAAGGTATAGATTTATAAGGACGCAATGAAGTCATTTAGTTTTGCTACCAAAAGCTTATCTTGTTTAAAATGACACGTGTTTCTACGTTCGTAGCGATCTCAAGTTTGAAAAGTGGAGCAATGCTCAAAGACGATCTTTCACATAGCGACAACACAATTCTCAGACACTGAACGTCAGTGTGAGCAGAGGTATAGTGCAGACAATGCATACTGAACGGATAACAACAGGGGTGACTTTGGACACGTTCTGGACTGGACAACGAAAGTAATGATAATACATGTATCAACATATAGCGTAATGATTTGCATGATTTTATGTCAGAAATCAAAACAATGTCATTGTTCCTTGGCCGACTGAATAAAAACAAGTTGTAATATAAGTTCTTATGTCGGCTAATAGCGATACATGGCTAATGTTATATACTCATGTAATTATCCGAAAATAAATACACATTGACTTGACTTGACTTTTCCTTAATAGTGACACAATTCTTATCAATCCTTTCAACATTAGAACTTACAAATCTATGTCTGTACGTGTAACAGTGCGGACGAAGAATTACATGCAGTGATTTAAAATAGTATGAGCGTTGTTGCACCTTGTCGTAGAGGAACACACAAACATAGACTATCCAGTGTTTGCCGTCTCTTGTTTTGGTTAGTTGTCCAATGGGGTTTTCTTATCTACACCGTTTTCTTTTATTTTTATTGGAGTATGGAACACTATAAATATACGGTGCCTGGGCGAGTGTAGGGTAGGCGTAACGTTGGGTACACCCTTAAGGTTTAGCTCCCGGATGTTGTTTTTGCCACTGATCGTTCTTAGGGGGCTATCTTACCTTCACTTATATGCATGCTTGTGCATTGTCCCGCTTCCCTTTGTTATATGAGCGCTGCTATGGAATTTACAACGTCTTCTGTAAGTGACGTCATTTCAAGAAAACGCAACATGTGATGTCACTTTTTGCAAGCAGGAAACAATATTTACTCCATATGGTCACTTCCTTTAAATATTGCCATATTGCTTACTGTCAGTACATGGTGACGACAATTTTTTTTGGAAATAACGTCACTTAAAGAAGAGGTTGGAAATCGTACAGCGGTGCTCATATTTACTTGCATGTATATATTTTCAGGTCTCAGTGAATGGATTGGCTGCTTACTGAGTTTGTGGCATTTCAGCACGAACTCTTCGTTGATTTTTGTTAAACTCACCAGTTATACAACATACTGACGACAAATAGTATCACCATAATTGGCTTGGTGGATTTCACGTGACACACAATGTCAGAATCTGTAATGTACTGTACATGCCTCCCAGCATCAACTGTTAAAGTCTCACTAAAATATAATTAAATCAATAAATAAGTAAAAGTTGTACACTGTTACGCACCATACTCAGCGTCCAGCTGCTCATAACAACCTCGATTTTATACAATAAACGACAGGTAGCAACGTCCGAGTCGGTGCAGCCGGAGATGGAACGAATATTTGTGTCATGTTGCCATAAAAGAGAGAGAATAAGTTGATACAGGGAACGCCACATACATAAGACAGTGCCTCCCCACACAGACCTCCGGGAAAGCAACAATCCATAAAAGATAAGGCACTCTAGGAGGCTCAAGGGTGCATACGCTATGGAACAGATGCCTGTCCGACCATAAGGAATGACTAGGAGCATCAAAGAGGCCAAACAGTGGGGGGGGGGGGTTAATGGATGGAAAAAAACAACAGGACAATAGGCCGAAACAACACGAACATTATATAAAGTAAAATAATTGCACAGGGGTAAGGGAAATATAACATAGTGTAACAAAAAATGGATATTTTGGACTTATTGGATGCAGTGGAACTGATAGGATTATTGGATGATTTGAACTTGTTGGACTCTATTAAAGCTATAAAAGCAGCTGATCATGTTTTAGCGAGAGAGAGAGAGAGAGAGAGAGAGAGTTATTAGGTTGACGTAGAATACATTAAGTCACTCTGTTAGGGAATTACCAAATAAAGTGTGGTTGGATATGGGACTGTGTTTTCTATTGTGTTTGTCTTGACCAGAGAATTTTAGGCGCTACAATATATTTAAAACACAAAAAGAAATAATAACCATACAGCGAATTACAGCATTGGAACTGTATACCTTTATTGTCGATTGTTTGCTTTTAAACAGAAACCCCAAAGCAAACTGAGTGTCGGGCGTGCATGTTGACGAAGAGTCAATCAATTATTGTTTGCTTACAGGAAACATACGAGCAACCAATGTCAGACAAGATGAGAACACAATTAATAAAGATATAGTGACGCGCTAAATCATTCGGAACAACTCGATAAAACACTTCATTTTGTACTTTTTTGATAGCAGGAATCAACCACAGGAATTTGTAATGGTGTTCAAAAGTCAGCAATATTCGTCTCAGTAGTCTATAGTATATATATTACTACTATAGAGGCGAATGTTACCGACTTTTAAACATTGTTACTGGTTCCTGCGGTATTAACCGAGGAGTTCCGAATGGCGTTAAGGAACAAATACGAATGTTTATTACACGACACATATTTGTGAAGGTTCTTACTCAGTGCCATCGGAGCATTCTAGGCTGATGGATGTGTCGTCTTCAGAACCGATGAATTTAATCTCATCGCCGGTAGATCGATCGGGCGTTGCGACAAAGCCAAATTCTTTGCCCCAAGTTTTAACCGGAAGCATCTGATCGACAAGTGTATCACGTGTTCCGCCGGAGCCATCCCAGGTGTAAGGGTTGATGTTTGTCAACTGGTTACCAGACATTAAAACGAAGTTTTTGTCCGCTGTAATGTAGGTGGCAGTCAAGTCACCATATGTTTGTGCCTAGAGTAAAATATATAAATCGCACAGATGAATACCGTCTCATGCTTTGTGTAACACGTCCTCAAAGATAAACGATATTACATTGGTGACGTTTGTGTATCAGTTAATTCCTGTGATAAAAATAAACATACATGCCTCGCAAAGCAACCTTTGACAGCAAATTCAAAAAATACCGTATAGATCTGCATTTTGAAACCTGAAGGCTGGTCATGTTTTGGTAGCTTTGACTATGCATTTATGCCTTGACTAGACGAACATATAGCGAAAGTGCCGAGAAAATGCAAACAATGGCAAATACTACTGTGAAAGAAATACATTCAAAACAAATCCAATCACATTTTTGGTTATAAAATGATAGAATACCTGAAAAGTGTCAAATCTGTTAAGAGTAATTGTCTGTGTGTCCCCGGGTCCGTACGTATTTCCATCGTATGACACACTGACCCCACTGTTGTAGGCGTATTTAATTGTTATTTGTGTCTTGTCTTCGGCAGCTATCAAAGAAAAGAAAAAAATACGGGGGTTATTTATTATTAATTACTGTGCCATAGTCTTATAATTCTTATATAATGGTCTTGCATTAATATGTATACATGTATTATTTTAATAAAATGTTGTGTTATATACGCAAGAATGATCCTTTAATAAAAATACATATATATATATATAAGTAACGGTGATAATCCGTGTTCTAGTCTCTCCGACAATTTGTCCCCCTTACCATTCATATACCGGTAATACTGATTATGTTAATGGCAGTCATAGGTAACGCATTTTTAAAAGCGTATTTTATCGGCAAAAAAAACAGCTAATTATATGAAGGCGACTTCACATTTTTCGGCGCAGCCGTACTAACATGGCTTTGCTATTTGCATATCAGTGTTGTGTAAACCAATCAAATCTTACATTAACCACCAAGGTAATTTCTCTTCAACAAAACAACGCTTGTAACATTGACGCGGATTGGTTAAGCTTTCGATAAAGGGTACGTTACCTTACCAAAAACCACTGAAATTCTGTGAGTATACCGTAATCCACTGAATTTCTATGAATTCACCGAAATCCAGTTTGGATCTGGAGTGACCAGCAATCGTACATCTCGGCGTTTTTTATGTTGCACGACAACTCTTAACCTTCAAATTGCGCCTACCATCTTTTTTCAAGATATTTCTTGTTTTGCACTGAGTAAGAAATGTTGCGATCGCATGAACTTAAAATCAATTTACTGTTCTGTTATCTTACCAAGTATCATGAATTCACATGGCTGTTCGCTCGGATAGTGAGACACAGTGTAATATTCATTGCCTATTACATCCAGAGGGAAAGCCAGAAACGCATCATTGGAATAAAGTTCTGGGTTCACTCCATATACCACTACCTCGTCACTAGCTGTAGATATACAAGAGATAAACTAAATAGCAACGAAAGTGTATGTCAGTGTTGTAATGCAGGATATATTGAAGATGAATACCATTTTATTATAATCCGTCCATGTTTTAATGATTTGAGAAAAACGTGTTTTAAACAATAATATTACGTTAGACCAAATATGTTTAAATTCTTGGAATTATTACAATTGAAGAATACAAATAAACGTATAGTGTTTATAGTATTATAAAGAGTGTTATGGTGTGATGTAATGTGATGTGTTGTGTTGTGTTGTGTTGTGTTGTGTTGTGTTGTGTTGTGTTGTGTTGTGTTGTGTTGTGGTGTGGTGTGGTGTGGTGTGGTGTGGTGTGGTGTGTTGTAGTGTGTTGTGTTGTGTTGTGTTGTGTTGTGTTGTGTTGTGTTGTGTTGTGTTGTGGTGTGGTGTGGTGTGGTGTGGTGTGGTGTGGTGTGGTGTGGTGTGGTAAAGCATAGTATATAGTACAAACCCGCCATGTTTTATTTTGTTTTAGTGGTATGTAACGAAAAATGTAATAAAGACACGTTAACATCGACTTTCTTTTATTTTAGTTTTTTAAAACGTTTACTTTTTCCAATACTAACATTTGAGTTTAAAACATTTTGGAGCTCGTATTATCCTGTAAACATTATAGACACTTAAATCAATCACGTACCTGTCGGAAATGTATATTGTTAAGGAGAAAACCTATACAGTGTTTAAGTCATTGGCTTTCGGTCTCTTCCTTGCAAAAATGTTGTATACTGTATTTTATTATTATGTTGTTTATCGTATGTAAATAAATATGTTTGAACTAACATCGACTTTTACAATGTAGCTCAATTATTTGAATCATATATTTAGAGTTCACTGCAATCAAAAACAATTAAAAATATATCCAGCAACTTTGTAGAAGCTATGTGAAATATTATTGGAGGATACGCGCCTTTGACGTAGAGTATTTGACGACTAGTAATTGATATGTATGTAATGGGAAGTTACCTGTGATGTATATGGATTTAGAAGAAAGTTCAGTTCCATATGCTCGGATCTCATTACTGATCAAAAGCTGTTTGACCTCGCCCGCTGTTACAGTGAAACTTTCATCAACATCTACGCTTGAGTATCTGGGTATCGTGACTTGGACATCCACAACTGTAGTTCTGGATGTTGTAACAAAGACCTGCACGTCCATCTCATCGTCGAAATTTTGCATGAAACCAATGATAAATTCCGTACCACGATTGTCTGGTGCTCCTGTGAGTACAATCAACATCATTTACATAACATTAAAGACAGCTCCGACATCATTCGGAAATCCTCGGTCAACTACGTCAAGTGCCTCGGATGTACGTAAGGCACTACTTTCGGAAATACTATTCGAATGTCATGAAAACAAGATGGCGGCATGAACGCTGGAGTGCTGATGAATGTAATATTGAAGCTATATGAAGACTGAAATATGTGAGTTTTTAACTAGAAATGACAACGATAATCCATCTCTTACGTGAATTTATCGAAGTTATTGAAATTTGGATATCTTCAAGTATTCAAAAGTTACATAAAAAATAATATAAGCCAGTGGATTTAATGTTCTCCAGGACTCTGACATATACACTATAAAATGGAATATTTTCATTTTTGGAAAGGAAAATTAAAAAACAAGTTTCGAAAACATGTTTTAATATGATTGCGTTTTAATGGAAAGAAGTATCAAGACAGTTTTTAATTTATTCAAAGCCTGGCGAAATTGAGAAAGTTTAGCAATGATTTACGTCATGATTAACATCGCCACATATCACAAACGTGTTTTTGTTTGTTTCGGGAGTTACGCCGTTTCTCAACCGTCACTACATATCACTAAACTATATTGGTGAGGATCCGTTTTCAGTATAAAGTAATTATAATTTATGAATAATATAACTCCTACTAGGTCATAATCAAATTCTGCAAAATGACTCAATTTTGGACAATCTTACGCCGCGTCACAAGATTAAATGAATACCATATTATATAGAGATCTTACCTAATACACCACTAGACAACGCAAGCACTAGACTAAACACGATTGGTAACATCATCGCTGAGTCAAAAGCCCCTGTCTCTTTTAATAAGGAAAGCACCTGCCATAACAAAGATAAAATAAATTAACATATTGTCGGACCTCGTTTATTCGACAACCTCCTATCCGAATACTCGGTATCATCCGAAACAAATATCAGGTACTTATGTATCGTCTTATCACGTCAAATTGATTTGGACTATTCGAAACCATGCATTATTCGACATCAAAATACGGACCCAGTGAATTCGAAATGAACTAGGTCCGACTGTAGATCAAATTAAATAAAAGCATGAAAGCAGAAATGGAACGGGAAAGGCCAATAGCAATCACAACAGGCACAATGACTCAAGGAATTTATATAATTGTGTATGTACGAGTACAGAAAATATGATTGGATAGAAATATAGTGTCAGCAGAGAAAAATACTACAAAAGATCGCCTGTGCATTTTATATATGTCTGTTTTAGGTCCTTTGAATTTTACATAAGAAATATGAAATAATCAGAATAATTAATTGGTTCTTCGACTTTTGCATAAATTTGTTTTATAAAATATGAAATAATCAGAATAATTAATTGGTTCTTTGACTTTTGCATAAATTTGTTTATAAAATATGAAATAATCAGAATAATTAATTGGTTCTTTGACTTTTGCATAAATTTGTTTATAAAATATGAAATAATCAGAATAATTAATTGGTTCTTCGACTTTTGCATAAATTTGTTTATAAAATATGAAATAATCAGAATAATTAATTGGTTCTTTGACTTTTGCATAAATTTGTTTATAAAATATGAAATAATCAGAAAAATTAATTGGTTCTTTGACTTTTGCAGTGTACTCCCTCAATACCGGACTCTCTGAAAACCGGAATTCTCAGAAAATCTTAAAAAACTTATACAAGATTACTTGATCTAACAGGTATTTGCTGTATTTGTTCCACATAATTATGTATTCCCTTATATTCATTAGAGGCTGATGAGAATAAACATTAATGGAACATGTACAACAATAAACAGAACCAATGTATTGTCGATTTAGAACTGAGCTTCATCGTATTTCATCGGCTTTGACGCCCTTTTTTAAGAATGTTCAGCCATATACGGCGGCCTGTTGACCTTTTTTCTTGAAATAAAACTAATCAAACCGCGAGCAACTTTTCCACATGTGTACGACATGACTGTAGCCTATTGTCAGGGAATAACATAATCTGCCCTACCCGGGAATCGAACCCGGATCAAACAAAATAAAAATATATACTTAAACGTCATAAAAACGCAATTATTTTGACCATGAAACTAGCGCTAAATACGTCATATTGTTAATCAGTGAGGAAATAATTAATTAAAAAGTAATCAAACTATAGCCCCAGTATTGTTATTTCATTATTGATAAAGTTTAGAATATTCAAATTGTCTATGGGAAGATCAATTATTTATTTTTGGACAAACAGTTGCCGAAAAAAGGTAAATATCATTGAACAGGCATGTGTCGGAACTCCACACAATGTCGATATTAGATGAACTATATGAACTATTCTGAACTGAACTACGAGTTCAATCATCAATATTTGATCCTCTTACCTCTTTTACGTATAGTTGATTAAAAAAAATCCTCAACTTGCATTTACATGTTTTAAATGAGCACTATAAATTTTTTTACTTGAACAAGCTGGACAAAATATGAACAACTATAAAACTATATATCTATACAATGCATTTTATTCTGTACCACAAAATATCATTTCATACATTATGTGAAATTAATAAAACAGTCGTTGTTTTATAGCCAAATATCGGGCGAAGTGGGTGCAGTTGAACATAAAACCCAAATTGACAATATCCTTTAAATCCCAAAACAAATATATTCATATTAATTATACTATGTTTTTGACGTATTGTCACCAGTTGCTCAAGTCCCGACTTATATTGATGTCCGTTTACTCATTTGTTTATGAATTCATCATAACACACCCTTGAAATATGATTGCATCATCATGAGCACGACAATGAACAATCCTAGGAAACCATAGCAATGATAAAATCCGCTGCTGATAATCATGTAATGGGTTCTAATAGTTGAATATAATCGCAGAACTTTGTTAGAACTTGTATGTAATGATGTTTTACAAGCTTACACAGTTAGACCCAAAGGACAATAAATTATTACTTCATAAAACATATAACGTCTTACCTCTACGAAGACTTCTATGCAATTGAATTACCCAAGCTTATGAGACTTAAGGTGATAATTTTTAAATAAAATTAAACCAAATGCTTCATTGTTGAGGTTAATCTTTAAATCTGGACTTTAAATTTAACTTACTTATTATTAACTCATTTCGCAGATTGGCTTTGTCTCAAGATTTTTAAAAATAAATATTATTAGACTTACTTATGAGAATAAGATTCAACTTATTCAGAAGTTTAACAACTGTTCAGCAATTTAAAGTATTTAAAGCCCGGAATCATCTTCGCAACCCTAAATTCTTCAGGTAGAGAATGCTCAAGATACACAGTCGAAAACAAAGAGAGTCCTTCTTTTTATATCGTATGTTTTCTGTAGTTTTCAACATAGTGTAACAAGCGTCAACGATTTAACAAAATGGGACGATACCTATATTCGAACTTTCATTGTCACAGTACGAGTATATACGTTGGGCCTAGTGTACAGCGGTTGTAAGATCTACAAGGAAACTGGGCAAGGTTTTAAACAGGGGTTGGTACTATCAATGGTACACTGCATGATGATTCTGGACTTTCAATAATATTCATATTCTTTCCCCCCATTTCGGCCCATTATTGCTAACCTTCTTAACCTGTTCCATAATGTATTCATTCCATAAGATAATTTCCTCCCTTGTTGTCCCCCTTTTTATTATCGGCCATTCCTTACGCCTCTATTGGCATACAAGTTTACCCCTTACACCCATATTCCCATGCATGTTTACACATGCACCTCCTCAGTGCCTAATGCTTTGTAGCCAGTTATTTTCTTTGCATTGTCTTGTGCGTGTGACGTTCTATCGAATAATTTAATCTCTCTTTCATCCCTAAATAAAACAATCATATCGGACAACATTCCGAACTCATCGCGATCACAGTATAAAGCTTCGTAGTTTAAAAACATTCTAAATTTCAGACCCAAAACAACTTTGGTGGAAAGCAAGTAAGCTGAACAGTCGATTCAATAACCAACTTTTAACATTCAGCGCTATTTGGAGGTAGCTGTGCAAATGTGAGTTTTTCCACCAATAATGCTCTTCTTTGCAGGTCCTTATTTATCCTGTATCCTAACAAACGCACTGAAACAGTACTTATTGAACGACTTACGTTAAAAACAAATACAGGACACAACATAATTATTTCAAAGTAAACTCTCTGAATTTTTCGTCAGTTCGAAATTGTGATAAAAATAATAATATAATGAATACTTTAATTGTATTTTTTTTATTTTGAGAAAACCCGTGATAATTACCCGAGTTCAACTTTTTGATCTGTATTTCAATACTATGTACTTGTATCACATAATACCTGCTGCCCTACAAATTAGGATTGTTTAATGGCGATTCATGCCAACCTAATCTTTTTAATAAAGGATTATATCACAATAGCGTTATAAGATTATATAGTTGACTAGGTTAATATTTTTGTTTAAAAGTACAGTTTGTTGCAGTTCAAGTTAAGATTAACATTAGTCATCTCCCATCGTGCCAACACATTGCGTGTCAGATACAAACCATCCTAGAATAACGACCCTGTTTAATCCGAACTTTAAGTTTCAATAATTTTGGTCAGTTTTGATAATCGTGCGGCGGTCATTGCAAGGTATTTCATTGCAATGACCATACAATAATATGTGAATGTGTCGTGCCTATATCATTAAGGAGATGTACAGGGCCCGTACTACAGAAGCATCTTAAGTGAATCATAAATATTTTTCACTTAAGTTCAAAACTTGTGAAAGTCATCTGGTGACCTACATAGCTGCTCCTAGGTTTCAGCCAGTAATAACATGCTTTCCTTAAACATATTCCCCACATGAATCAGACGTGGCGTCCAGATACTATATACCAATGCTCCAGTCAGTACCTTACGGAGAACAAACGTATTGGCGTCGTCTAGATTGGCAATCGTACCATCGGCCGACTGAGCCAACAGGTGCAAACATTTTTTCAGCGTAGTTGTATAATATGATTTGGACCTACATTATAGACCAATCAAATGTTGTATATGAAGGGCGTTGTTTAAATATGCAACAAATTAGACAATATGATTGGTTCATAATTTTAAGCGGAGAGGTACCAAACCGGGTGTCTCGAAAAGATAATTCACTTTCCCGTAGCGTACCCCTCTGGCGAGTTCCGAAAAAGGGTGATTCTTTAGATATCTATCGAAGCTGTTCATCTTTTGTAAAGATATTTCTTGTTATTTTTACTGTTTTAATGGATTGCATCTAAGATGGAATATTTTTTTCTATCTTAAGATAACTTGAAAATGGCACAATTTGGCTCCAATATGTCCAACAGTTGTCTCTATCAAAATACCACGCCTTTGTAAAGTAAATCCCATTTTCGTCAACTGTATTTGAGACATTATTATTGTTATCATATCTTTGCCACATAATCTCGTCCTTGTCCACAACCACTCTTGAGCAGTGTATTTATATAATATGTTCTACAATTCGTCCTAATACTTAAGAGACACTATTTCGCGTTGTAAACCCTTAACAATCTTAAAAGATACGAGTGGTTATCCAGGACTAAGTGTGCATTAAATTCGCATATTTAAAATTAAACGCATTCCCTGAGTATTTCACATCCATGGCAGATATTTTATGGCTTTCTGTAAGGACACTACCATAGTTTATTAACGTACACATATGTTGTGACGCAGCTTAAAATTAGGAAACAATTTTTGATAAATAACTATTTGCTCTACAATAAAAAAAATCCCTTATTTTACTATAAATGCGTAGGAAAATACTCAATATTGACATAATTAATTGAAGCAAACGTACTTTTAGTTATTGAAGCAGAAATTAGCGCGGAATAACAGAAGAAAATGTTGGCAAGATGGCCGTAAAAATGACGCCCGAGGAAAGCCGAGCTGAAAGTATTCATGAATCTGGACGAAACACGAGCACATGCAATTAAATGCTTCGATCGTACAGCCCTCATTAAGGCCAGTTGTTGCTAGTACTCTGGTCTAGAAGTGCCACAAGCGGTATAGTGAACGTCGGGAACCCTTATGAATAATGAAAGGTGTGGCCACTCTGCGACAAAAATGCTTATAACAGACGTTTACCGGAACTTTTCTGTAAATAAGACAAAATAAACCAAGATAAACTAAGATAAACTACAGCTGATTCGCATAAGTACTCCCTGGGTATCCAAATTGTTTAAGATTGTAAAGTTTAGCGGCCAGTGATACCATCACTTAATCTCATCACCATATATGCAAATAAGGAAGATTCATTTTTAAATGAAATTATTGCCATATGTAAACGGTGTAGTAGCTTTACTCAAATGAGTTCTGTTTTGTACTTATTTATTTCACGTGTCTTTCTGAGATGACCGATGCTTTCATTTGCTTCACTGTAGCTCTAATATACATGACGTAAAATGACGCCAGCATGATGATTTTAGAATTCTGGTTCTACAATCTAACATTATTGCAAATTCAGTGTCCCTGCAAGTCAAAACGATAATGAACCATGTGTCCTATGAGGTCAACTACCAAGGGTACGTACATAAATGTTTTGGTTATAACAGAACTACTATAGGTTAGCGATCATACATTAACCTTCTTCGACTTATAGTTAAAACGCCCCTTCTACAGTTTCCATTGTGTTTAAAGTCCGCATCATGTATAGACTGATTTTGATTGACAAGTTAAGCGGGCTACGTCCATTGATATATTCGAAATCATTGTCTACCTATTAAGTTTTGTAATCATGTATAGTAGATTCAAATATCTCTGTCAAAACCGAGTGTTCCATTTCTGATAAGATGATCTGTTCACGTACCGGTAAGTACTCGTATTTTACGCAAACAAACCAACACCTTTGGGTACAGCTATTAAATGCATGTTGTAAAGAGGGTGTCATTAGCGTAATTGTTAAAGCGGCTGACTGGGGCGTAGATTCCTATAGGCCATGTAGACTGCGCCCTACACTTAATTCGAAAAATTAAAATCGCCAAAAACTGCAGTAAAATAGTTAATGTATGTTCGTGATGTTATTGTAAGCAAATTAACGGAACGATATATATACACCAAAACGCACATCTGACGATCTAGCTACACTTTTATCAGAGGGACCATGCCCCGGGCCCACCTATCACTAGGCCTACCACATCAATTTCAGCTTAGCTACGCCCCTGACAGGTATGTATGATGACGATAGTTTATGCAAAGTTTCGAATCAAGTTTTATTATTTGGCATATAAACATAATTTTAACAAACTTGACTTTTCATATGTACTGATATGTAATGTATTATTATTTTTTATTCGTTATATCCATGAACCTTCTGCTTTCTAATCGAATTTTCCTGTGTTCTGTTGTTCATATGTCGTCGTTTAATCTTCAAAATAGGTTGAACATCAGTATTCAAATACAATTAAGACAATGTACAGTAATTTAGAGATTCCTGTGCGCGACTCCAACATGATGTATTATATAGACGTTACACAGTTACGTGTAAAAAGGAAAAAATCTTCATAAATTTTGTTTATACACAATGAATTACTGAAATAATTTGGGGGGGGGGGTCCAAATTTAAAGAAGAGAGGAAGTATGAGTTTGTATCGGTGTATCGAGCAAAATAAAATAATCAATCAGTGGATCGAAGTTCAACACATCGATTGAGGTCATTTCAAGCATAAACCACATAAACACGTGATGATAACCTCTCGGATGTTGCGCTATTAAAACTAGAAAGTTCAAACAATTAATGAAAGTATGCTTTATACCCTGACTTACCCGAAATAAGAGCTTTTATGGACTATTTGTGTCGGCGGTTTGGACTGATAACTTTGAAACAAACGTAGACGAAATTAGACTGTTTTACGATCAGGGTTTGTATTCATAAAGCTCCTAAGATTTTAAGTAAGGAAATTCCTTATTTTTATAAAATCTCCATAAAATAACACTTAAGAAAATTTCTATTAGCTAAGGAAAATTCTATAAAATCTATGGAAGATTCTATAAAACTAAGGGAAATTCTATAAAATCTAAGGAAAATTCTATAAAACCAAGGAAAATTCTATAAAAACTAAGGGAAATTCTACGGAAATTCTATAAAACTAAGGAAAATTGTATAAAACTAAGGGAAATTCTATAAAACTAAGGGAAATTTTATAAAAACTAAGGGAAATTCTATAAAAACTAAGGAAAATTCTATAAAACTAAGGGAAATTCTATAAAAACTAAGGGAAATTCTATAAAAACTAAGGAAAATTCTATAAAACTAAGGGAAATTCTATAAAAACTAAGGATAACTCTATAAAACTAAGGGAAATTCTATAAAACTAAGGGAAATTCTATAAAATCTGAGGAAAATTCTATAAAACTAAGGGAAATTCTATAAAACTAAGGGAAATTTTATAAAACTAAGGGAAATTCTATAAAAACTAGGGAAAATTCTATAAAATCTAAGGAAAATTCTATAAAAACTAAGGAAAATTCTATAAAATCTAAGAAAATTCTTTAAAAACTAAGGAAAATTCTATAAAATCTAGGGGAAATTCTATAAAATCTAAGGAAAATTCTATAAAAACTAAGGAAAATTGTATAAAATCTAAGGAAAATTGTATAAAATCTAAGGAAAATTGTATAAAAACTAAGGAAAATACTAAGGAAAATTCTATAAAATCTAAGGAAAATTCTATAAAATCTAAGGAAAATTCTATAAAAACTAAGGAAAATTCTATAAAAAAACTAAGGAAAATTCTATAAAAACTAAGGAAAATTCTATAAAAACTAAGGGAAATTCTATAGAAATTAAGGAAAATCCTATAAAATCTAAGGAACATTCAATAAAACTAAGGGAAATTCTATAAAACTAAGGGAAATTCTATAAACTAAGGGAAATTCTATAAAACTAAGGGAAATTCTACAAAACTAAGCGAAATTCTATAAAACTAAGGGAAATTCTATAAAACTAAGGGAAATTCTATAAAACTAAGGGAAATTCTATAAAACTAAGGGAAATTCTATAAAACTAAGGGAAATTCTATAAAAACTAAGGAAAATTCTATAAAACTAAGGAAAATTCTATAAAAACTAAGGGAAATTTTCTCCTTTGCACATTTATGAATACGGGCCAAGGAGTCTGTACAACGTGCACCTTCTATTACAAATATACAGTTTTTTATGCTAAACTGCATAATCAAAGAGTTATTGTCAATTTTGAGACAGTAGTCTTGAAATATAAGCACACGATCGGTTAGAAATTGGGTCCTTAAACAACGACTGTAAAGCACTCGATGGTATGTTTTCTATATACTGTAGAAGTTAAACCTTATTTATCCTGTTATTAATTATTAAAATATGAATTGAATTTTAATAAAACAGAAACGCCGAGAATACCATTATAATCCGCTTTATGAATTATCGTTTCTTTCCTGTAGTGTTTTTTGATCACATGACACGCGTAGCCCCGCCTCCTTTGGGCTCAAAATACACAAGTACTAATTTTGAATTGAAAGTAGGTTGGAAAATAGTTTGGATAGAGAAAAAATATATATCAGATATTAATCAGCTGGTGAGTTGCCAACGCAAGCTATAATAAACTTTATTTGGCTTTATGCCAGTAATTAGGCTAATAAAACAGCAACCCAATCTAGTTTTCAGAATTAACTGATTACTTAGACAAGAGTATTAAGTGTATTAATTAACATTCCTACCTACTTATTTTCGTCTAGCACACCTTGTATACATATATGGTTAAGTAACCGATAAGTATGAAGTAATGGTTGTTAAGACGATCGTTTATATACTATTAGTACATTCAACGCTATTATACTTTCGTTGATCACAAAATGACCTTACAAGACCAGAAAGCATTAAACATAAAATACTCGTGCTAAATAAGACGCCAGATTCAATATAAACTTTAAACCTTTTTAAACAATACCGATCGTTTCGACGGCTAATTTTCCAAATTGAACACAGAACACCCAAACTATTATCGAATTTATGTAACTATATAGAGATGTAACATACTTGCAACCGACATCTAATACATGATATTGACCTTTGCTGTCTGAATGAGTAATATTTATTTGCAAAAGAAACAAACAAAAACAAAAAGGCGTGAACAACTACGCATGGTATTGTTTTAACCTTTTCATTATCTTTTTTCTGTATAAATGGGACACTGTAAAAACCATAATTTTCAAGTCCATTTTCACTGATTTGCTCTTTATTTTTCAACCATAATATCAAGACCACCTCAATAAGATCCCAACGGTGGTCTGGTATTGAGGCTTCATAGTACATTGCAACTGCAACTACGTGGAGACTTATTCAGAATGATGCAAAACGGTTGAGATACGCGGATTAGAGAGAACAGCATATATTTTCATTGGTCCTTTAATTAGGGAGACATTGACTTGTTCTTGATAATAAGGTACGGAGTCTTATATTGACAGTTTTCCGAGTGAGGCTGGTTACCTGCACAAGATGACGTCACTGTACGACTCTTATAATTAACAGCGTCTCCATCACACTGGTTCCCGTCATACTGAGGTGCTGGCTGTCGCAAACTCGCTCAAGTGGAAAAGGCCGGTAAAGTAGCATAAACTGGACGAGGCTCCCATTTACCCCAATTTCCATGAACTATAATACAGAAATGACACATATTGAAAGCATTGGATACAATTTCCATGAACTGTAATACAGAATCAACACTTCTTGAAAACATAGGATACAAGTTCCATGAACTGTAATACAGAATCAACACCTCATGAAAACATTGGATACAAGTTCCATAAACTGTAATACAGAATCAACACTTTTTGAAAACATTGGATACAATTTAAATTAGTTTTTAGATCTTCTATTAACTATTCTTGAATGATAGTAAAATGACTTATTAAACAATTAGTCTTATTTGAAAGGTACGACATACATATATTTGTTCAAACGGAAGCCTGAAGTAAATTTCTACGTAATATATTTATTTTGCTGGCAAAAATGAGAGACGTGCACGTGGAAGTCACATTCACAGAAAAGAGAAAGCTTTGTTCCTCAATCAGTCATATATTAATCACCCCTACTCGTACAAACCGTCTGAAGCATGGACAACTTGCAGTGGAATGATGCTGTTGAACTGGTTAACCAAGTGTGATCAAGTTGTTTTCTCGTCAATCGAGTTTACCACGAGATTTTTCATTGAGATTTTCTGTCTAATATTAATAGCGTTTTCCTTTTTTTGTTGCTGCAAGCAGATTGCGTAAGAATATCATCATATGCAAAATAGTATAAACCTTGTCAAAGATTGACTGGTGTGTGTTTGTGTAACGAATTTATAGTTTAATAGAAGAAATTATCAGATCGATTATTCGTAAAATATGAAAAATGTGAACACTGAAATTACACGTAAATGAATTGATTTTGTAATTCGTTTGCATTAGCTGAAAGAGGTAATCTTTAGTGATTAATGGGGTAATATTTACTTATTAGTTATTTTGTTTAAATGATTCAGGTACTGAATAAGGATAATATTGTAAATTACACTTACTCGGACATTGTACTTAACGGACATATTTCCCTTGACCTTAAACGTCTAATGTCAAAACATTAATACGTGTGGCACATCGACAAGAACGAAATAAGTAAAACATGTCAGTTGTAAAAGTACATCTACCCAAAATACTTACTATTATCAGATTAATGGGTCATGAACGCTTCATGGGCATACGTGTATTAAGAAGCTATTAACCTTCTAGAAA
This sequence comes from Mactromeris polynyma, assembly GCA_032209605.1. Classification (NCBI taxonomy): domain Eukaryota; kingdom Metazoa; phylum Mollusca; class Bivalvia; order Venerida; family Mactridae; genus Mactromeris; species Mactromeris polynyma. Next base: position 4,984,797 of record JASFXZ010000019.1, on the reverse strand, counting down.
ATGTTTGTAAGCGAATGATCGGGATAGCACAGACGGTTAAAGTTCAACTCGTGTTAGACCTATTTTGGCGAGCAGAGGTCTAAACGATACACTTTCATAACGTATCTAGGTACATGTATCCATTACGAATAAACCTCAGAATTTTCATCAAAGTTGTATTACAAGAGAAAGTTGATACAAGGCATCAAAGTGGCCGGGAAAATGTTTAAGCTAAATAATTAATGTGAAATATTTGAAGGATATACTAGTGTGTAGAAAAAATAAAATATAAACACGCAATATTTTTTGTAGGAAATGTACATATACATTATTGATGTAAATAACAAAAATATTACCAGCATGTAATCTACATGTTATAAATGGGTTAGCCCACATCGGTGGTAAATCACTGCATTATAACCAGCTTCTAACAAACTGACTCACATGACAGATGATTTTAATTGGTTGATTCCTACTCCTAATCTGAATCCCTCCCTCCAATATCGAAGCTATTGCTAGTATCAGCACATTACGTTTGTTTTTGGCCCGACTTATACACAAGACAACAATTAAACATTACGTAATTAAGTTAGCATTTAATATAATTTTAGTTTGAAGGCTCTGGCTCTGGTTATAGACATCGCGTATTCCTTCCGTGTCACAGAACAAAAATCGATAACTTCTCGGTAAATAACATCATCAACACCACGAATGAAGTCATCGTTATCCCCGCATCTACTTCAAAATCTCCACATACATACATAGTTCCAACATTGCTATTCTCACATATCAATGAGAGCAACGAGACATAAAACGTATTTACATCAACAAGTCTGCAGGAGTTCTCCGGCGGTAAATAACAAACACACGGTAAAATAACAATATTACTATGCTTAAGAGGTAACTTTAGTAATAAAATACCTTGAACTACCTACCACTGATATATTAAATCAATAAGAAGAGAGTTTCCAATGAAAAATCCGACACCTCCGGAACCAGTTTTCGCATTCATGTGGATCTGTGTTCTGTTGCGGACAACCATTAAGACGGAGTTCGTGATTACCAATTACATTGCTCTCGGCAATACCTAAATGTCAATGTTTGAGTTTAAAACACAAGATGAACGCAGTATATGATATATAATTGACCTCGTGAGTCCGAGTGTCGATCATCGCGGGGATCGTCACGACGGTTGTCGCGACCATTGCGCTGGCCATCGCACCTGTGGTTGGAGTCACGACGCGGCTCTTGTTCACGCCGGTTGTACCGGTGCCCATCGTCGTTACGATGAATAACTCGAGACCCTTTCATTGCGAGATTGGTCGAGTTAAGTGCGCCCAATATGGAAGGAACGTTTCTACTAGCCGCACGTTCAGCAGGAGCCAAATCATTGTGAATGAACATGTTAGAAAACTTGCGGCTATGCTTTACCTGGGCTTTGGCCATCACAATAGCCTGTTTGTCAGTCCTGGAGTTCAGGGTTGCCACGACTACACCTGGTTTGGATATTGTGTACGACTTACGACAATCAGCCTTGCTAACAGTTATATTTGAAAGCATCAACCCATCTTTGATAATATCATCCACTTTAGACTGTTTGCTCTCACTAGCACAAATAGCACTAGCACATAATACAAGAGAGGGAAGAATTTAAAGAACAAATATATAGGCGGGAGTGTTACAATTATGATTTCATATTACATGTAACATAGCAACAGTTTTAACACGGAAGTGTCAGAACAGTTTCGTTTTACGGTTAACCCACGATTGTTCGCACATAACAGAAAGTTTTCACAGTTTTGAGCATCGACAAGACAAATATTATGATTGCACTACATGTATAAAGGTATAGAAAATATGTAAAACGAATGTCCTTCAACATGTTCAGTCAATATCAGAATATTAATACATCGAAGGTGTGATTTATGCCTTAGTTCCAAGTGACAAAAACAGATGACATAATAGAACGTGTAATTTCTATAAGTTTTGAACATGTTCCAGTTCAAATCAGTCATGCATATATCACCAGAATAACCAACTTCGTTAAAAACTTTTGCATTTGCATAAAACTAAACTTGTAAACTTGATATGTTGATATGTATCAGTGTGAAGTTGGGCGGCAGTAGCAGCTAACTTTCTGCCAGTATCATTGTACTGTGCACTTATATATCGCGTGGTGATGATAACAATAATAACATTTTAGTATTTCCCACTTTTTTTAGCATTATAAATCAATTGAATGCGAATGCAACGATCTATGAATTTTAATAATATAGCGTCAGTATTTTTGTCATATATTTTTAGATTTGTGTGCAACCTTGTCTTTACAATCCATCATCAAGATGCATTAGTAGAGTTTGATTCTCAATAGATCTATAATGCTGATGCACTATGTTGTCCACATATGTCACTGGACAACGCATTTTACAATGGATTGACCTTTGTAAATAATTAATTTGTTGAGTATGAGTCATTTCTTTCTTTAAAAGGAAGAGGTGAGTTTTTGATTTTATGTTTCGTATTCACTGAACCTTGAGTCTCTGACGCTGGGATTGCAAGGCTCTGTGCGGGTTTGAAGAAAGTAAATATATGTGGACGAGATGAAGTACGAGGATTGGATGGGATATGTTATGTAAATTATACTTAATAGAAAAATGGAAAGTTGAAATTAGGGTGCAACTTTAATCCAGGTGGTGGTTTTACCACTGACGGTACCCCTACAAACAAATACTGTATAACATCAGCAACAAGGCCACCCTTCGGGCCCTTGGTTTTCTTACTATTGAGGTGGTCTGAATGATGAAGTTGAATGAAGAAGAAAGCAGTGAAAATGGACTGGAAAATTGTGTTCTTAATTTCGACGAGGCTTTATTATTGAGGTGGTCTTTAAGTGAGGTTTTACTGTATAATAAAATAATGGAGCTATTTAGGTCAGAATTAAATCTTCTATGCGGTATTTAGGAGCAGGCTGCAGTCAGCTGTGTCTACAACGTCGAACGTTCATGTTCGAGCCAATTTGTGCGTGATACTCGCAACTGTAGTGTGATGATCGAAGAACTGTTATCATCACACGTCTGCATCAGTCTATATAAAAGCTTAGTGCAAGAATTCGATCTAATTACAACTTGATTATCCATATTCGCCTGCTTCGCCGAAGTCATTAGCATTTTGATTATGGACAAACTGCCTGAATTTTAAAATCTAAAAGATTTTGAATTATTTAATATTATACATTAATATTATCAGATGTTGTTTCCTGACTAAAGAAGCATATAAGTCGAGACCTAGGTTTGTTTTAATCAGTTTTATAACAGAACAGCATTAAAATGAAAACTATTCTTATACTAGCAAAAAAAACTCAAAACACAATAGATAAACAAAGACAATGACAAATATTAATTAAAACGTACTAAACTGTGAACAAATTGCTACTACAAATATCTCTATCGAATTTCGATAATGTCTCATACTCGTACAGACGCAGTGCGTGGTATATAGACAAGACGCAAACTTGTGTATGGATAAAGAGATAGTAGTTTGGTGGTAGAAGAAATCCCTGGATTATAATGCACTGAATGGTAATGGTTATATTTTTTTTCTTCTATGAAATGAAGTTTTACTAATCATGCATGATGAATATAAAAGTATGCGTCGTTTACGTGGTTATGTAGACATAAGAAACTGATACGCAATCATGAATGTCATAATTTGTTTTAGCTGTTGTGAAGAAGAATAAATAAATATCGACGCTGCTGAATTGGTGGTAATGATAGTAGAAATAATATATAATTTGAATTAATGTTATCATTTAAAAATAAAAACTTTAACAACAATAACACCATGCAACAATGGCAACAGAAGTGTATACAGTGACAATAGAAAAGGCAACAATATTATCATAAAAAATTATGATTACTTATATTAATTAAGTTACCAAAAAAATATTTTAATTAACTACTTTTTTATTTTTAACAGGGTATTCTATTATTTTCTTCGACAATAGTAGGTGAAGGGCATACATCTTCATTCCTTACAAAAAAAGAGTAAAAAATAAATAGCTGGTTGGTAGTTCATTTATTTAAACGCTAGATATTCATAAACCAGGAGCGCATATGAATACGTATATCTCTTAATATAAACCAATTATCAATGTATCCTACACTAACGCAGAATATTCTTGTATTAGCTAACCTATGTTTGATTTGTATAATAATAATTATAGTAATATAATACAAAAATATGAAAATTTACATAAAAACGGATACAAATTTCCCCTCCAAAAAGGAAAGATTCCGAAAGAACTTTAATGCGAATGAGTGAGTCATTGTTTAAATCTCGAGCAGTTGATTGGACGAAAAGCTAGGGTGAACTACTGAAATGATATACTATATTTTAGTTCACCATAGTTGGTTGTACAATAAACTGCCCGATAATTAACACATGTTGACTCATTTTAACAGCTAGCGAAACTACAGCTTAATATGTCGGTTGCACCAATTTCTAAAATTAGCGTGTGCTAGGTCCGCCTATCCATCTTTCAACTTACTACGTCGCAGGAAAACTGACAATTTGGCGGAGAGCCTAATTATCTTATTGCATAATTTCTGTAATTCAGCTTGATTTAAATTAGTTTTTAATCTCAATAGACATTGCCAATGAATCACTTTATTTACAACCAAATATCAATTTCTTGCATCTCTCCTTCATAATTATTTTTATCAATATTAGTGACTCAATTAAATACTTTTTATGGTTCTTATTCGTTTTAATGTCTGTTGCAGCGCTCAATGTATTTTTTGTTTTGAATACTCTTACGTTTAAATATTGTACGCTAGTTTCAATACCTTGTATTCACAGTGTTATTGCCAGTACATAACTATTATTGCCTTACACATAATCTAAAGGCGATAAAATGTATTCATTTATTAAAAGAAGATGCATTGGATTAATACAAGGTTGTTTTAACTCATAATCATCCATCCTGATATAGTTTCCTCTTTTCAGCAATATAATAGACGCAAACATTTGCGAAATATAAACCCGGAACTAAAATGTTTACATTGAATAGGCGCGGTCTAGTCTAACCGACATTGTGATGTTATCGTCTAGGTGTCGTAAGGGCCTTTTTCCTGCGCTCGACGTCGAGGAGAGTGAGCCTTTGCAGACTACACTTACAGGCGCGGATCCAGGATTTTGGGTTAGGGGGGGCGTAAAGTGGTCTAGGGGGGTCCGGGGGCATGCTCCCCCGGAAAATTTTGAAAATAATGGATCCATCTGGTGCATTCTGAGGATTCAGAAATACTTTATTTTGTATTGAAAAAGGATAGCTTTCAAGGCAAAATCAATCCAAATAGCACACTTTTATGAAATATCAAGATTTCATGACCAGGTGTCTCAATTTAAGACGAGAGATTCCAGAGATGTTGTGTTATTTTTGGAGTAAATTCGACAACTAAAAACTTGAATTAAACAATCTATTTACCATAATATCACGAGTAAATCAAGATTTGTGACACAATGATAATTGCTTACCTTCTAAGAAAAAGTACTAGTATTATTGCGAGCGGAGCGAGCGAAAAAAATACACATTTAGTCCTTTTCTCATTCAGAACAAAATAAAATTACGTATGCACGGACGATTTTAGGGGGGGCGTACGCCCCTTCCGCCCCCCCCTGAATCCGCCCTTGACTTAGGCTATTATTTTGAAGAATCTATCACATATTTATTCGCTCACGAACACATTTATCCTTGAAACGCACTTTGATGATTACACAACGTGAACTACATCGTTGGAGGTCACTACTAGCCTACTTACAACGATTTGAACCACTATTTCTACACTGAACACATTTTTTAAGCGTCCATGTGACAAATACAAATTTAAAACTTTTGGCACGAGGATCACGTGTACTATGTAGTAAGTAGTGAAATTCATTTCAATGCAACCCACGTTGTATGTCGAACACCAACAACAGAAAAGATGCAGACAAAGACCACTGAAGAAAGTGCCAGGGCTGTCGGTATGATTCATGCTGGTACTTCTATTCGACAGATATGACTAATTTTATAAATATATTAATCAATTCAAAAAGAATTTGGAAAGTAATTAAAAAATATTTAATTTTTTGTATTATTTGGCACTTTTTATTAATATTTCTTGTTGCCAGTCTGTTTAATAGGCGCAAATACGTACATCAGTGTCTGATTTTATGTTTCGACGAAATACCAAGTGGACGTTTAGAAATTTTGTTCAGTGTATATATGACATACACAACACTCAGGCTACTCTGTTACCACATATATCACACGTTTTTTTCAAAGCTTATTTTTCAATCAGAAAATAAGGAAAACTTGTGTAAAACTTCGAGAGTAGGATGTAAAGATTATACCGACCCATCTAATAATAATGAGGTATCGTCTGCAAATCGTGATGTCCTCATCTTTTTGTTTTGATACCTGTAATATTTGTTTTCGTTTCTTTTTATGGCTAGCATCTCCGCACATAAAATGAAAATAGAGGAACTTAATGGATCACATTGATGGCATCCACGACCAATGTTGAAAGAAATCTCTCTTGTGACGTCATCAATCGGGCTATAACCTTCTGCATTCATAACTTTCTGTGCGATTGCTATTTTAATTGTTGTGTTTTATATTCATCAACGTATGTTTAATTTAACTTGTATTTCCTGGAATTCTGCGAATTGTCATTATTTTCTGTTTTCTTTTCTTTTACCAGCACTAAAAGATTTGCACATTGTTCTTTCTGTTATATTGCTCATTGTAATTAGCCATTCTACAAGCTTCCTTTGTCATCATTTTGTTGTAGTGCAGTTCTTCTTGAAAGTGTGTTTTCAATATGGTGTCTCATAATCGTGTTCATTTCTTCAAGTGTTGATTTAAGACATTCATTTTCATGTTCTAAACTACTTATTTTGCCCTCGGGTGTTGAGTATTTTCTTTAATTTTATCACTTATTATGGAAGTCATCTTCTTTTTCATTTTGTCAATTGTAAATGTTGTATTTACTATTTTTATCATGTTTTTTAAAGAGCTTTGAGATCACACCTGATTAGTTTTTCACTCATAAATCCAACTGTTTGTGAAAACAAACCCAGTTTTTTAGTACTATTATTGCTGACCTCTGAATGTGTACGTTTAGCTGATGGTTGTCCATTCTTCCCCTGCCCACACTTTCTGACTATCAAAAACAACAAATTGAGAATTTAAGGGGACAACAATGAGGAAAAGGGCTTGAATGGATGGAATACACCACATGACAAGCCAAGAAAGCCAGTGGCCACGGGCCGAGTGGGGAGAGAAAAGAACATGAATAGTATATCAAGGAATTAACATACATCTAAAACATGAATGGAAATTATAACCACACAGTGATTTTACAGCCTTAGAATTGACAGTTAGAATGCTGATAACGAGTCACAATAGGTCGCAATCTATATTTGCGTTTCATTTACTAGTACTGCAAATATTTGGTGATAGGTGTTCGCATGTCATTACTCATTCGCAGAACATTTGTCGGTCACGAAATGACCTTTTATAAGTACGAATATCGATACTTGCGCATTCTTATAGGTTAAAATTGTTACAATATTACCAGATATGTTTTTGCAAGTTGATTTCACATAGGACTGCCAGTGCAAGCGTTAATACAAGAAAAATGTTCTTATTTATATGTTACGCCTTTATGACTTGAAACCTGTATTTCATCATTAGACAGTCCATTACCATCAGATCAAGCCAACCAATATCATCAGTTATCTTAATTGACATGCAACTGTCTGGGGCTATTTTCTCCTCGACGAGACCCTTGTCATTTTCATATCTATACTCAAAGGCAAAAGAAAGTGTGCACCTTTTATGTTTTGATTTTCTGATAATCCAATGATGGAATATTATCATGTGTGGTATCATGTTTAGCTTATTCAATTACCCTTCTAACCAATGTGTTTATTTTATTGTTTTGAATTTCGTTAAAACGTACGACGCATCTACATGCAGTAGGGGGTCAAGATCAAAATTACACAAATAGCCAAAGGGGTGTTTTCTTGCGTAGATAAACTGTTATTAGTTGCAAAATGATGTTAATGTTACATTAATATCTGGTTAATATACATGAAAGCTTACTTAGAGACCAATATTTCACAAATAAGACAAGTGGTTGATTATTAAATATCGTGCAAGGTTATTAATACAATACGTATAATAAAATCACTTCATTTAACCAGTTGATTGACACAGACCTGTGTTTGTCAATTGCGTCCTTTGCTGCGAAGAAAAACCCACATGCTCATCTGTAGAATTGAGCGGTCATGTTGGAGACGTAATTGTTCTACATTTACTGCCCTTTCAATCAGCAGAGTCAGAACAGGTTCCGAACACAGTGCATTCCTATTCAGTTGCCGTTCTATCTGTTCAGACTGTGGGAAACAGTGAATAGAGCACGCGCAATGCGCAGAGTCGGCACGGAACTGAAATTCAAATCACTGAGGCGGACTAAATGTGTTTTGACTGCATTAAAACTTTCCTTACAACACAAATAGAGCCTCAGTTGGGACACATACAATGTAAACACGTTCAGAGTTTTATAATGCATATAATATGAGATCGAGTATTATAGGAAAGTAAAAGTATGTATGGATTCTTTATTGATTTTATTGTCATACATAATGTTAAAGAATAAGGTGATAATGATGTTGGTGTGCGAGTGATTTTACTATGATCATTCCGATTGTACATCGTTATGAAATATTTCCGAAAATAGATTATATTAGCAAAACTCGTTTGTACTAACATCCAAATAGAGATGTACAACATGATTTGGAGACGCAATTAGAGATCCGAAAGCGGATAAGCAAAAGGGCCCGTTTCAAAACAGTTTATATAATATTTGAATGGAAAACTAATACAAAGCATTTCATACGATATTTTGTCACTTCAAAATCAATGGTTTTCATCTTCACTTGTCGTTGCTAATCCCAACGCTACATCGAGCCTCGGGTGTTTCCTTCTCACAAAGTCACTATAAAGTTTGCTGTTTTCACGAAAAAGCTGTACAAGCAGAAGCCTATGACGTAATCTGTGCCGCTGTCGCTGTCTCCGTTGCTACTGAAGTTATTTAAGTTTGGAACCACATTAAAAATGTCGAAAGTTGAATGAGCATTGTTTAAATACAAACATTGTGTGAACTGTTTTGTGTTATATTCAAAGCTTACAATATATATGAGCGCGGCCATGACAAAATCTGTATTAGTGACGTTGGTCATGATGTCGAGTATTTACTCATCAAATGTTTGATGTCAGAAATAAACACTCAATGTCAGTTAAATGGACATTTTGAAATTCATAAATGTGTAAAAAGGAAGTTTCTCTGTTGCATATTTTATTCTTATCAACTGTAACAGCAATATATCGAGGTCACGAAAACAGTTATTGGCGAACTCAGTAACAATGATTTTGAACATACTAAGAGCTTTTTTATATCCATGCTTATCTACCGAGTAAGATACGTTAAATTATACAAATGGAAGTATTCTACAGTTAGGAATGTAATGCAATCAGTCCTAGTAATCCTAAATAATAAACCAAGTATAACAGATTAAGTATGTTATAAATTATTTCATATACTATTTATATTTCTTTTTTTTGGCTTTGATTTGTTTTAGAGGAACAGCATTTTTTTCATTATTATCTATATATGTTTTGTGCCACATTCATTTACATTTAGATTCTTAAAGTGTATCCAATTTTTATAGTCGTAACACAATGATAATGTCTCGTTCTATTCTTAAAATCAAATATGAGCAGAAATCATTCATATCTAAATTCACTGTCATAGTTTAACAAACATCTCATATATTTAACGTATCTTACTGTTATTTAAGTCAGATGGAAAAATATATTTTCAAATAAGAACAGTGTTTTAAACTTTTAAACTAACATAGCATTGTGAAAACAATGCTAATAAACGGTTAAAACATATATTCAAAACACTATATATACATCAGAAGTGAAACAACATAACATTTAACGTATCTGATGCTATCAAAATCAGAGAGCTATAAATTTTTCGATAACCAAAAATGATATACCATAAATTATATACATCAAAATGATTGACACAGTCCATATGAATAATTTACACTCTTGTTTAATTACCATATCATCAGAAAAACATTCACAAATATGTGCAATAAATTGTTAACGTATCTTATGCTGAAGTTCTTCAGGGAAGCAATGACCACTAAAGCCATACAAATTGTGAATTCAAAATTAATATTCACGTGTATATTGTACATCAGTTCAATTGTAACCTCAAATGTCTAAGTCATGTATCCTAGTGTTGTAAAAAGCTATAGTCAGACGAGTGTAGGCGGAATTGCCTCCTTGTTTTTCCACATGGCAGAGGTTCATCTATTTTTCGCACAAATTGTTCTGGTTTCACCCATAGTTCGTCAGTTTTCAACGGCCATTTAAACAATTTGACATCACCTTTGCCTTTACATTCCATCATGAAAGAAACTCTTGCATCATTCTCCACTGTGTCTATTTCTAGCACTTTGGCAGGGTATATTGTTTCGTCATATTTCACTAGAACGTAGTTACTTTCAGTTGGCATCTTACTTACTGTTGGTTGATCATTCTTGTCTGTCGATACTTTCTTGCTTGTCATGAACATCGTCAGGTTCATTTCTCTTCCTTTTCTTGTTCAGACCTGTGTGATCAATATCATGTGCTTCTTCTGGTTCAGTTGTAGAGCAATTTACTGGTTGCACCTGCCAATGGTCACAAGGCTCTCCGCGTACACAAGAGCTGCAATAACAGGACACTACTCCTGTATACAGGTGTTCGTCTTTCGGAAATACAGCATGGAGCTTCATGGTTCCATGAATCATTTTCGGATTTCTCATTTTAAGTTCCACCGAGGCAGCTTCATACTCATCTGCTGAGTAGAAAATATACGTGATACTCTTCGATGTACCGGAAGCCCACAGTAAAAGTCCTGTGCATCTTGTATGTTCACTTTTCCTTGTTTGCACGCTTCCCCAGCCTGTCGTTTGGCAATACCTCCTAACCCATCACATGGTCCCTTGACATATCCCGATTCGAAATAGTTCCACCTTGCTGCCACCCCAAACAAATTTAAATGGTGTATAGTTATGTCAATAATGTATCTGTTCCTATATTGTGAAGATGGACTGTCAGTCCAATAGTGTACAATCTTCATATCTGGTAGGATCGTCTTCAAAATAGTGTAAACTGCTGTGGAGTTATGGCTTGTGACATTCGAAATGTAGATGTAGCTTTTATGCTCTAAGTTATGCCCTTTCATAAAGTAAGCAACAACAGGATGCAAAGTTACCGCCGTACTATTCCAGTACGCGCTCTGGATTTCATCAGCATTACTACACGTAAAATTCTCAGCGAAGTCCATATGGACAACTATTTCATTCTGGGGCAGATTGTCTTTTAACTGTCTTATTGAACTGTACTGTGCTTTCACTCGTTGTACATGTTCAAGAAAGTCTGCATATTGTACATTCATGTACGTTTCGAATTCATCTCTTTCATCTTCTTTTTGCCATCGACCTCTACTCTTTCCCATTCTTCGAATGAAACATTGTCATCTTTTTTCAGACCTGTCTTCAAAAGTAAAGACATTTTCTCAGTTGATACATTTTTGCTCGCTGTTTCAGGATTCGCAGAAATATTTACTCCTATGTCTCGTAGGGATTTTAACTTCATTGCCATATTCTGGTGCCTACTACAAAGGCAAGTACTTCTAGATATCAGCTTTGTCAACAAAATGTAACTTGGCCTTAGGCGGCAAAACACGGACTTTGAAATAGGAATGTGAGGATATTCTGATCTAAATTTGTCGTACACATTTGACATATAGTCATTAAGAACACGTGTTTGCTTTTTCTGTTTTTCACCTTCAACAGTCTTACAATCACCTTTTCCAGGCATGTTAACACTCACGTCATCTTTTTCCATGAACTGAATCACTTGTTGTTTTCTTATTTCCCTGTCTTTAATCTGCCTTTGTCTCGCTTTCGTTGTTAGGTTCTTTGAGCTTGCCTTCTCTAAACTTTTTCGAGATAGTTCTGTCTCGCTGCTCAATGTGTTTAAACATCTATACTTCTTTACTATTTTCCCACTTAGGATATTTACAATTACTCTTCTGGACCTTTCAGTCATATTGCAGTGTTTTGCTGTTTTTACTTCTTCCACAACAGCATTAGCCATCAGTAGCTTTTTCTTGATTGCTGATGATACTCTATCAGAGTTAAGCCCAGCTGATTTCATTTCCAATTTAGTTTTAGACCTCGGTGTTAGTAAACATGTTGATCTTTTGTTGGGGGTATTAGTCTTTGTCTGGTCAGTTTTGAATTAGTTTTTTAGTCTCTGGTTTCTCTTTCTCAGCTTTAGGTTTTCTTGTCAAAGTGTTTTCCATTTTGATGTTAATGTTCCTATCTTGTATGAAGCGGACCGCAGTGCCTTTGATCTTCGTCGTTAGTTTGTGCTACGTAATGGAATTTTTACTATTAATGGCAAATGAGTTGGTCTTATACCACTTGGGGATGAAATTGATACCACATCCGATTGTTCAGGTTGGTCTGTACTTGTAGACGGCATTGATCCGGTAGCTGATATATGCAGGTGGCGTATCTTTATTTTCTCCCTTAATCGAGTTGCGTATACTCTATTTCTCTGACGTACCTTGTCTTTCTTACATTTACTCATTCTTTCCAGTGGTGTTCTGTATGATTTAGCACGGTTCCTTTCTCTCTGAAGGTATGTAGCGTCATTTTTCTTTTTTCTTTCTCGATATTCTCGCTGATATTCTGCTCTAGTCTTTCCCATTATCAGCTCCTAAAATAAGTAAGATACGTTAACTCTTCCTACCAGGCTCAAAGTGAAATAAATTGTTTTGGTGTATTTGAGAGTAATTGTTATAAATTTGTCCGAAGATGTTTTGAATGTTTAATTGTGATTTGTAGTTATACACGAACGAATAAATATTTACAAGTATTGCATTTATTTTCATTTGAATAGCAGAAGTTTGCACCTGTTCGCAAGATAATGAAGTCTGTCTGGAGCAGCCAAAATGTCGCGCAACATTATTCACCAATGACCACACATTGAGCATAACATTAGCCTGGTTACTCTGATCTTCAGAAAGTCGTGGCATCACTCAATGCAATTGTATTTTAATCAAATTAGTTTTATCTGTGCTAAGCAACACATCTGTCAGTGTAAATTCTGTAAGTGAAAAATCTGTTGCTACGCACGAGCAAAGTAAGGAAGGCATTGTTCCTGCTTTGACACATGAATGTACCGACGATTTTGAAAACAATTGCATAATCGTTATCCGCAACGAAATCGTGATAACCATGTGTAACAGTTACAACAAAAACTATGCTAACAATTATTTTATGTGTTCCATTTTGAATCAGTGAAGAGTACACATTATTTATGTAAAATGTTACACATGTGTAATAACGCATAATGTATTTACTACTCGTTTAAATATAATTCCCCTTCAAATAATAGAGACCTGCAAAAATGAAGCAAGTTTACGGTTGCCAATTTTAAATTAGTAATAATGAATTAAATCCATTATGACACGACCTTTACTTTCGAACTGCAATTTCCTGTCCAGATTTAGGGATGTACATGTCGAATATGATGAGAACTCAACTTCAAAACCCACAATCCTTTTACAAACATGAATAAAGTAGTCTATCAGGAAGACAATGCCACATATAATGTACAAAGCCACACAAAGCATGAGGTATCATGAAAATATAACCAGCTACAACACCAAAGGGACACAAGCCAAGAACATAAAACTTTGACAAACGAACACATTAACCTGATCCTGACCTTAATGCATGAATATATTACATCGATTACGCTGACTATATAATGTTTCGTGAGAGAATCATATATCAAAGGTACTTTTCTTTGCAGTTACAGAAATCATTGCATTAGTGGAGTTCTTTCATTATATATTATTGAATGACGAAACGACGAGAGCCGAAGTAAGTCGGGATGGAGACGAAGATAAATTTAGATACTGTGTAATTATGCTACAAGAGGTCAGAAGGATCAGGCTAATTTGTCCGAGAAATACATGCCCTTCATTACTAATACTTTCAGGTAGTACGTTGTCAGGAATTGTATGTGTCGTAATCATAACGTAAGTTTGATATTGGATCAGCATTATATTCTTGGACATGCGATTCCATTTTGATCATACTTAGTTTGATCTGATTATCTTTTATTCCACTCTTCTCTCTTCTTTTCTGTTTCTATACAGCTGCGTCCATTTTTTGATTTGTTCAGATTCGCACTGTTCTACTTTACTCTTTATCCATTCCGTTCTGTTATGATATTTTTATTGTGTTTATTTTCTTCTTGCCTGTTGTTATGTTCTATTAACTCCTCCCGGCTTTCCATTGTTTGTCAAATCTGTTAGGACTTCGAATATGTTTCATTCAACTTCCAATGTACTAGTGACATGTTTGTATTATATTTATGTTTAAAACTGTTGTAGATACCATTATGGACTCCCGAGAAACATCAATGAAACATGTAAATTGGGCTATCCGGACATCACAAGGCTCAATGAATGTAGCCGTTCGACGAAGAAGGGAAACTCTGTGCGGCAATGATGGATCGACTAGGGAACGAACTTGTCAACTGCTCAATCTGTTGTTGTTGGCTAGTTTACCAGGAATCATTTTGATTATCCGGAACACTATTTCTGTGGTCGAAAACGTGAAGGTAAATACAGATTTGGGTATTAACATTAAGACAAACAACAGGTTATTTTTCATGCTAGATAATGGTTCGATGTGGCAGGGATTGTATTACTTCTCTGTTTGTGCCTTATGTTTTATGGATTGTTGTTTTCCCGGAGGTCTGTGTGGGGGAGGCACTGTCTTATGTATGTGGCTTTCCCTGTAGCAACTTATTCTTTCTCTTCGAATCAGTCAACTTGCTGGGCAGATGCAGGTGTATACAGTGGTCGCGGTCACTGCTGGAGTATTTCCGAAAGCGGTACTCTGGCTAAGTCGTTGATTGAAAGCTGCCTTGTCAGTTTCCTTGCCTTGCAACCCGCTTCTTGATAACTGAATTAATGCGCATTTCTTGTTATTTGTGCAAGCACTTGAACGAATGTCACGTGACTTAATCAAACGTAAACACATATGGACGATAGCTCAAGTATTACTGATATTGAGACGAATTAAGCCTGCTGTCGTTTGATGGTTTGATCTTAAACAACTAGTTCGCGGGATGACTATTTCAAATGGAGCTATGGTAGATTTTTAGATTTCCCTAGTCGTTCTGGGTCGAGAAAGTAGCGTAAAGTAACTGCGAAACAGCAAAAATATCATGAATCTGGGGGAAAACTACTGAGGCAGGTATATGTTGTTTCATAAATGCCTTCAATGCAATGCAGCTTAAATACTTTGATATAAAACTAAAAGAAAGCGAATAAGTTGGTACAGGGAACGACATATACATAAGACAGGGTCTTATAACCTGTCAAAGGTATAAAATTGTCATAATCACGACACTCAGCCACCTGTCGTAACTGATAACATTCCAATCAAAGATAATAGGTGTCATCATGTTACGATCGTACAAGACACTCTACTCTCTGCGTTATATGCCAATTGACGTCAATTCAGCTATTTCTCGAGTGATTGACATTTGCACCGTTCATAATCCATTAAGGTGCATAATTGCGTATCATTAATGTAGCCAATATGAATTATGTAGCTACTTTTAAAATTATCGGAAAATATCGTCATTATACAACGTTAATGGTTAAGAGAAAAAAATAAAAAAGGTTTTGAGCACATAACAAACAACTATTTGCATTGCATGATGGTCTTTTTTTCAATCTGCTGTTCTAGAATATGTTTTGTTTTTAGTTTAATCATATTTTATTTGCTCTTTATGTTATTACAATGTCTATAGTTATACAAACAGAATAAATATTATCCCCAGGGGCGGATCCAGGATTTGGTCTGGGGCATAACTTCATTGTCATTTTTTGGTTTTGCTCAAGCCTTATAAAACGACAATGACTGTGTTTTATTCTTTGTTTTTAAGTTATTGAACATAAAACCAATTCAGAATCGCTTATTTGAAAATCTTATAATTAAAGATCTCTGTATATTTTCGAATTTATACTCAGAGATTCATGTACGATTGGGGAACTTTAGGGGGTGGGTGGCGTGGGCCGGTGCTGCCCCTTGGATCCGCTAGTTGTGGAAAAAAGCAAAAAAAGCAAGTTCTTTCAACATTTATGCCCCCCCCCCCCCCCCCCAGTAAAGTATGACGTATATATATGCATATGATATACATGTATAAAAATAAAGACAGTGACTAAGTACACGAGAACAGTGTGAAGGATGTTTGCAATGGTTATAATCAATATGTTTACTTATATTGGGTGGTAAACCACTTTATATAATTTGTTATCCGTTATGGTTGCAAAAAAACCCGACTTCTGTCAATATATTAGGTTCCGTGTTCATTATTCATTTTACATATCAGCGTGCGAGATTTCAGATTATTTTAACAAGAAAATAAGTGCAAAATATCGTCAAAACAAAATAGCATTCCCTGTACATATATCATCAATATAAATGTCAAGACATCTTATTTACATAGTGTTTTCTATGTAAATGGTCAAAAATTATATGAATTTTTAAGAGTCGACGCCATTTTTCCTTATATCGAATTTAATGACACACAATTGGCAAATTTGATGAAAATACGAATTCCCTGAATGTGTTTCTATAAATATACCGATAATGGAGTGCCACTGCGTAGATATTTAGCTAATTTATATTAAAAAGAAATGAGTTAGACAACACATTTACGTCACCTACGTCTGCTGTTATACACAGTAAATGTTATAATTGAAGAAATGTATTTTTCCTTTATTGCAGTTATTAAATGAGAACAACATCGTGAAAAATAACATCGACTTCAGTCTGGAGTTAAGCTTAATTATCCATAATTTGCAAATAGAACGAGGGACTACAGCTCTCTATATATCATCCGGTGGGGACCCATTCGTTTGGCCGAGACTCGTGCAACTGTACAGCGAAACTGATCTATCTATCCGGGCTCTTTCTGCGTGGTTACCGTTGCCAGATGACAACTGTAACTTCCAATCACGCGATCAGTTTCAATCGTGCATTTTGTCATTCAGAGACAATTTAGATCCAACAAATATGACCATACAAGACGCCATTGAGTTCTACTCAAGCATCAACTCCATGTTTATCAAAATGATTGCAAAAAGTACCAACTTGAAAAACCATTACGAATTTTGGACGGAGCTTACAGCATATCAGATGCTGATCATAAGCAAGGAGCAAGCTGGAATAGAGAGAGCACTTGGTAGCACTTATTACGCAAGAGGTAAGCGATAGTTTAAATAAATTCTATGTTGCTAACCTCCCTTCATTAGTCAATGCACTGCAATACGTTGGTACACTACCTGCTAAACAAGTTGTCTCCTTTCAAAAATGTTCAAAGAATTCCATTCCACGCAATTCTTGTTGCCATAGCAATGGAGGGTATAAACTGAAAATATCTTCTTATCAAAAACTTCTTACCAATTTCGATGTACGTTCACACGAATATACTTTGGGTAACCCTCTACCAAGATTGTTCAAATTATTTTGATTTGTCAAAAAACATGGCTGCTAGGGTAGGCGGAGCCACTTTTCACATATTTATATAGTGGAAACTTCAAACCTCGTTTGGTAAAAAACTTCTGCATGTAACTGTATCACGATGTACTTGGTGATATGTGTCTCTTTTTCAAAAGTATTGTATTGAAGTGTGACCAGATTATGTGTATGTATATCAACTTACGATAAAAGTAACACATGATAACGTTACGAGTGTTAAGAAACTATACTTTTTGTACTCTATCGCATGTATGTGTTATTATATAGTCCTGTTCAGTTTGTTCTGCAACTGCTACCTTATAGGTATGAATAAATGTGCATTATAGTGTTCCTTCTTCGTCTTATAGATGTATTTTTGTATATGTGAATATATTTGTTTGTCCTCATGGAGCATATGGCCTATTGGACTTAAATGAAATAACTTAACACGTAACTGCATTAAAGGTACTGCATGAAATATAAAAAATACCAATTTGGAATTTAGTGAATTTCTGAGTGTTATCAAGAAATCTGTACACAAGCTTACGTCTGAATGGTCAGCGCTAAACTGAAAAAACATTTATCAAATATGTATCTGGTCCATCTGAACGTAAAATATTCATTCAGTGTTGTCGCTTCCTTTACAGAGACATCTTTTATTTGAACAATTTCAAAGTAAACTCGATTCAAAAATCGTATTTATTATGTTTCGCACAGACGAAACTTTAACAAAACCCTCTCTTTGTAAAAACTCTTTGATAGGAACAGGAAACTTCTTTTTTGACAAAACAGTGGAAAACATTACCAATGTATTCTGTGATAATGCCTATAAATTGACGTTTTAAGTATACGAAATATTTTTCGTCATTTCCGTTTGAATCTTATCCAATGGGTAATTTGTGTTCTTTAGAATATTTCAAATTTGGCGTTGCTTGATGGAAGGTTACGCATTTTCCGTCGTTGAGGTGAACGTTTTTCTGCTGCTTGGTTGTTGGAGCGGGATCGATTTGGTAGTTTGGGCAACGTTATGGTTTTGGGAAGGATAAAGATTAATTTCAAAATGGGTGTACACAGTTGTTTGTGCTTTTCCGTGCACTTGACGGAGAAAGTCGCAAAAATGTTTTATTTGTATGGTTATTATTTCTATTTGTGTTTTAAATGTATGTTAAATTTCCTTTTCCACTTGTTCATTTCTTTCACTTGATATAGTATCATATTATTATTATTAATGATGCATCGGTTGGTGTTATTTTCTATTCATAATCTGCTTAATCACCCATTATTTAGTTCAAAGACATATTACTGCCACGATTTAATAACTTAACATAATAAACATATAGTTAACGACTTCTTTCATGCGCTTATTATCTAGTAATCTAGTTAATTAACCATTTACGATATTGGTGAAGACAAATATAAAAACAATGCATTCAAAATACACCACCTGTTGATCATTATAGCGCAATAGTCTCTGAAATAGCGTAATAGTCTCTAGTTTACGACTTAATCTACGTAATCATTATCTAATTATTATGTAATAAGTGCTTATTATCCATTTACTGTTTCTTTAAAGTATTATAAAATAATAAAAAATAAAATCAATATCGCATGTACAAAATCATTTCATGTATTCAACTTAAAGTGAAATATTTAACAAGAAAATATCTTTAAACAAGAAAATAATATCTTGAAAAAAGATGGTCGGGGCAATTTGAAGGTTAAAATTTGTTGCGCAGCATAACAAAATGCCGAGATGTTACGATTGCTGGTCATTCCAGATCCAAAACAGTTATCGGTAAATTCACCGAAATTCAGTGGATTTCGGTAAGGTAACGTACCCTTTAATGAAAGGTTAACCAATCCGCGTCAAGGTTACAAACGTTGTTCGTTTGAAGAGAAATTGCCTTGGT
Source organism: Mactromeris polynyma (assembly GCA_032209605.1). Classification (NCBI taxonomy): domain Eukaryota; kingdom Metazoa; phylum Mollusca; class Bivalvia; order Venerida; family Mactridae; genus Mactromeris; species Mactromeris polynyma. Next base: position 4,965,181 of record JASFXZ010000019.1, on the reverse strand, counting down.
GGTTAACGTAGGATTTGATTGGTTTACATTACACTGATATGCAAATAGCAAAACCATGTTAGTACGGATGCGCCCAATAAAAGATAAGCGGCGTAGATAGAACGTTGTCTTCCGGTATGTTCAAGGAAATCATGTTTTTGCAACATATTGAAAAATTAATCCTTACACAAAATTAACTCGGATCTATATATACTTTACTCATGGACCTGTCTTATCAGGGTCATTTTATTTATGCTGTTTACTCGTAGATTCGTGCCCCTAAGAAGAAAAGTCATAGCAAATTCATTCAGTACACAGTTTAGTTAAACATTGTATTTCTTTTTAAACTTAAAAAACATTTATGTAAACCATTACAATGTCTGAGGCAACATTTGTTGATGCTTTGCAATGAAACATGTGCTTAAAAACAGAAGGTTAGTGATCTGGATCGTCAGAAAGCTTTCTCATTACATTCGTGCCCTTGGGAAATCTGCCTCCTTCTGGTTTGTAAACAATTTGTAAAAAGATGATGCAATATCATGAGGAAATATTTCTTGGTTAAATAGTCCAATAAATGTGACATCACTTTGTTTTTTGCGATTTTGTTATTTTCTGACAAAGCTACGTTTGACAATAAATGAAAAATACCAGATGATTGATATTTAAAATGTGTAACGAAGCATTTGACGTGTTCATATTTGGACTACGTGCTAACCTGGCTATTCATAATGACTTTTGACTGTAATTTTGCCTGAATTTGGCGTAGCGTTGTCATACTGAAACAACGTAACGTTAGGGTGATATGGAGGAAAGGGCACACCGCACTGTTTCAAGAATTTGCAACCTATCGTCGAGCCGTAATACTGCCTCCAATCTTAATGTATGTTTCGTTGTGACATGATATACCGGTCCACACCGTTACACTTACCCTTCCCTACCGTACATGCTGTCTGACACAGTAATCAGCGTAACGCTCACCTCAGCGAAGCCACTCCTTACGCCTCCCATCCAGCAAATTGATACGAATCCTTGACTCATCAGTCAAGAGAACACCTTTCCACTGATCTTGCGTCCATCGTAGATGCCGACGTCACCACGACTAACGATAACGGTACCTCTCTGGTGCCAATACGTTACCCCTATATGGATCGTGGTCTGAAATCTCGGTATCAAACAGGCGTCGATTTACAGTATATCGACTGATGTGTTGCAGGTTATATCCTTTTATTTTTCCTGGGCTTTTCGTGTTGATGTTAAGAAGCGATCTCGAAGGTGCGTAAGGACAATATGGCGCTTGTTGTCGAGACGTCACTCTTTGTCGTCCTGGACGTGGAAGATCAACAACAGAGCCTGTGTTTTGGTGTCGTCTAACCGCATGCGAGTGAGTAAGAACAATGCATACTTCGTGCAACAACGTGATATGACACCCCCTGCTACCATACCGACGGCTTTATGGCATTAGGCGTCATTTAAACGTCTGATTTCGTGGATAACGTTTAAACGTTTGATGGCGTTTTGAAAGTTTAAAGCGAAGTTATGAAATGCTATCACGTGTTCATTAATGTGGTTTATGATAAAATGATTGCCTAGTTCTAGTTTTTATTTAGTCTGGTGGTATAATTTAAACAAAATTGTAAAAAAACACTTCCTGATTTTGAAACCATACTTCTCAATCTGGAGTAAAAACAAACGATATGGCTAATCTGACTTCCATTGCAGGAAGCTTTTGGTTTCCTTCAATAAGAATTTATTCCTGGAAATGTTATTGTTTGCATATGATTATCTTCTGTAGCCCATCCTGATTCCGATGTTGCATATTCTTTTTCGATTTTGGTGTACGTTTCACGGTCAGTATTTGTTATCATCGGTGGTCATTTTGACCTTCTGTGTCCGTGTGATGTTTATTGATTCTTCCACTTTTCGTTTTCATTTGTCGTCTTTCCGTTTTTACACTCCCAACAGAAATAAATCTAAGTTTAATAAACTAAGATTTAAAATCTGTATCTCCAAAATTAACCGTTTATTTTTAACTTTGTTATCAGAGCTCAAATCTTCACCACGTCACCAGAGAGTTGTTGAGGTAATTGTATCTGTACAAGTTTGTTTTACATTCATTAATTACGTAAAATTTTTCTGCCACTTTAACTACTAATTGATTACTAACAACGTACGTGCAACATTGCTCATTTTACCATTGGGAGACGTATGTTCTGTGGTCGTTCATTAAAAGGACAGTTATTATTGATTTGCTTTTTGCGACTTAACGTGCTCCTTTAGCAGTTTCCCTAATGAGATCATCTAGCAGATTAAGTAACATATCATGTCATGCAAGTCAATAAACTCAAGTAGAAAATACACGCATACAAGAGAGAAATGTATATTATACTCATCGTCAAAAAAAGTTACACGTCACCTGTCTGTAACCCGACAATTGTGTGCAGTGGTTTTATAACTAAATCGGAATCATTGTGATAATGGAGTATTTGAGATACCAAAGGTACCATTTAAAAAAATAATTGGGCAAATTTCACGTATGTATTGTACATCGACTGCCAAAACTAAAATCGGATTGTTAAGTATAGTGCATGTCCGCCGCCCAAATTGAGGTTACGTTACACACTTAGAATCAGGCTATGGATTCTATATCATTGTAGTGCGCCTCACACCTGTTATAAATTGAGTTATAACAACTTATCTAATCATAGATGCGAAGTCCAAGCAGCTCCAAAACTCTACATAGGTACAATCTGTTTACAAAGCAATGCAGGGAATCACATTGACGTTTCAGCAATAGTTTAATGGCGGTCTGGTAGAAGGTGGCCTTCCATTGTCTTGTTGAAAGGGTATTGCGGTCTAAGGTGTCTTCATGTTGTCGTTAGGAGATTCCCATCCATACCGTAGCAATGCTATAGTTATTTCATGTACGTAACGGTAACCACACCATTCGCTGTCATGTCGCAAGACATTTTAACATCTACTAAGTATTTTAAGACAAAACATGATTAATCATTCAAAAGTACAACCTGCATTTCGATGGACATACACTTGTGAACTAAGTTTTGTACCCCAAATGTGCTGTCTATTAGTTACATCACCTGTTAAACAGCGTTTCAGTCATCGAATTGTATCAATTTTCCGTGTAAACAACCGATTTGACTAGTACCTCTTTGAAATTACACTCATATCCGTTCCCTGCACAAACGTCACATATGTGAGTAAAATATTTTAACTTTCCGTCTTATTAGTGGCAATCGACGTTAAAAGCAATTGTGAAAATGGAAACAGAGTAGAGCGAACATGTAAGTGTTTATTTAATATTATACCAAGTATAAATGGATGTAACGTGGGTAGGATTTTGAGGGTAACAATCGATACATATATTCAGAGATACTAGTCAGGAATACATGAATCTAAACTGTATAATAAAGAACATAAATACAATAAAAAAATGTAAATAGTTAATTGATCAATATCATTACCTCAAATTGTTACCGTAAAGCTTTCATCCTTGCTCTACAATTATACAAAGTTTAGTATGTTTATCTTGTAATGAATGAAATTGATTGGTTATGAAAGTGTTATCTTTCTTTTCGCACACCCTGTATCATGGTTGCCTTTCAATGACGGTGAGTATAGATGCAAAATTCTACAAATATGTTCATTTTCTAAATTAAAGATATCTGCCAGACGTATTAATTATGTACTGTAAAATTACCAATCACAGTGATCTATTTTATCGACAGTTCAAAAGAATTACAAATTAACTGTTGAGGATATATACAATTTCATCTAAACGTCGTTAATCTTCAGAACGTGACACGGGATGTTAAGAATGACGGAAGAAATTGTCAACAATAGCGATAAATATATCTCGTTAGGATATTTTCGGCGCAGTCGTACTAACATGGTTTTGCTATTTGCATACCAGTGTTGTTTAAATCTTAAGTTAATCACAAAGGCAATTTCTCTTCAACCGAATAACGTTTGTAACCTTGACGCGGATTGGTTAACCTTCAGATAAAGGGTACGTTACCTTACCGAAATCCTATGAATTTCGGTGAATTTACCGTAATGCATTTTGGATCTGGAGTGACAATCAATCGTAACATCTCGGCAATGTTTTGTTTCACAACCAATCTTAACCTTCAAATTGCGGCGACCTTCCATTTTCAAGATATTTACTGTTTTTCTAATTTTGTGAAATAAATCTAGCGCGTGTGTTATGATTGTGATTGTACCGAAGTAGTTAATAGACCATATGTTGTTGTTATTACAGTGATGTATGGAGTACGATAGAATCGTTGATTAGTTGGTTACATTAATGTTAGATGTAACGCCAAAAATTGTTCCGTTGTTTGTACGGAGATCAGTCAACGTAACCAACTTTGCTAGGACTTCGAACACCAGCATTTACAAGTTCAAGCGCTCGATCAGCCCAATATGAATCTGACGTTGCCGACGAGTGACTTTAATGAAATGTCTTCAGTTGAATTATTACTCGAGGCAATGTCATCATGCTGTCCAACCCAGTGGGGTGGCTAAGTTAGTCGCTTATGATAATGATCAAGAGACGTTAACTTCGATTCGGTTATAGCATGGAGCCAATATATATCGATTATTGTTCATTGACTAGTTTGACAAGTATCTTTCTCGCGTGGAAGGGAGACAATCAAATTTAGATGAAATGACTTAAACAAAGCCTCAAACCAAGGGAGATCATTCTTGATATCTATCCACGAAAGCTGTACATGTAAAATATCCCGTGTCTGGATCACGGTCAAACTAGCGACCTCAGTGTATGCCTCAGTGTGTGCAGTGGTTTGCTCAAACGACAGACCTATCTAGGGGAACTGGAAACAATATCTGGCCTCATAAAGTCTCTGAGATTTTTGGCACAAATACACTTAGCCTCGTTTCTGAGCAAACTCAATAAAGATGACGTCATGTTTTCACAAAAGATTTATGATTTAGCGTCGAGCAGAAGCAAAACAATTATCAGTTAACATTGAGACTGTCCCTTTTCCTAAGGAAAATATTAATTTACATTTATTTGTAAAATATTGTTGTATCTGAAAACATATTAGCTGTATTAAAATTGTAAAACTCGGAATTTTATGTTGATCTAGTCTTGATGACCATAATAAAAGAGCTGTTATTCTGTGAAATGTCATTTTCCAATAGTTTTTGTTTTTTTTTTACCTACAAATATCTCTGCATTCAAAACATTAATGTTAATAACCCAATTAAAATTATATTATCTAAAACAATATCTGATTTACAAAATTATGCAAATGTTGATGATTTGGAAATGCAGATATTCCTTCTGACCTTTCCTGAAATTCGAGGATGTGAGTAGATAAACGTGTATCCACTCCTATTGTCGCTATTTGCGTAACACTGACCACCCAATATGACCGAGATTAGATTTGTGCGAGACGTGTGATCCCCGCCGTTTCAAAGCGATTCATTAATACTATTTTCAGCAGATTAATGTCAGCCAATATGCGAGGGGCGTCGACCGTTGTGCCAGTATTCAACAGAAATAATAACCGAAGGTACACTTGGGGGAATGTATTACAAAAACAATTATTCCTACACGGCATAAACACGTGTGTCTGTTTGATTTTTAGAAACAACGTGTGAAAACAAACACATTCGTTAAGTGGTGCAACATTTTCTATGTAATTAGTGCATATAAAAAAGGTTAACATATTTGGAATGGAATGACGTCCTTGTCAACAAAAGCAATGTTTATTTCACTGACTTTTACACATTTGGCAGTTAAGAAATAAGACTCTTGTCTTCAAAGAAAAATCTGTCCCTTCAGAACGCTAAGCATAAACTATTAAATGTGGCGCTTTCTGAAATGAGATACGTATGAAAATCACTTTACAATGTATGCATAATGACACTCGACGAAATTCCATGTTGTAAACCACAACGATAAATTAGAAAATTCTTGCCAATAGTAACTACTTTCGGTTCAGAAAAATGTCGGTACCAAATTAACAGAAATTTCTTTAAATGCAAAGCAATTCGGGAGGTTTGGAACTACAATCGAAGGATAGAAAGGAGATTTTGCACGAATCTGTGTTTTCCGCATTCTAAAACTAATGAATATTACTACAAAACTGTATCGTGCTGATTTACATGATTAATGCAATGTTGCGAACCATACAAAGTGGTAAAATATGGGTTATTCAAAGGTTATCAGCTGTGCATGCGTGATTTAAAAGACGAGGACAAAAGTATTGATCGAATAATATAATTAAACAAATCCTTGTATCGTATCACCTGTTATTGCCACAAACAGAATTATAACAATAATGCTAATTGACTGATTATGTACTAGAATACTACTTACACGACACAAATCTGCTCGTACGTAATGAATCACAACAAAAGTTTCTCCCGAGTAATAAGATTTTCGTTACAGACCATTGCAAAACCAATCCCAAACCATACAACTCACTTCGCCGCTAAATAATTACAATAGAATATCTGCCTTTGGGAGACACAAATTATGACAGTTAAATGCTTTAGACAAGTTACATTAATCGTAAATTGTTACCTCGGGAGGATATGATAATGGTATTATTGGGAGGTTGTTGTTCAAGAGAGGTCCGCCCTGTGGGCTGCACTGTAGATTACTTTGAATGTGCCTTAATTTCAGTTTGTTCTCAAAACTATATGAAATTGTTGCGATGAGTTGGGTATGACCTTATATACGAAATAATGCAATAAAACAAGCACTTGTTAAGGTTGTTCTGTCTTTCATTTACAGTTATAATATATTCAGCGAAACCTCAATTATAAGACCACCTTTGGGACCATTGCAACTGTTCTTCTTAGTTTAAACATATTTATTTGTCTAAATTGTCGTGTAATATACAGTAAATACAAGATTACAAAGTGCATGTTATAGACAAGTGGATAGAATTGGAAGCTAAAGCTTATTGAAATTCTCTCCACTGTTCTTCTTATTGAGGTGGTCTCAATATTGACGTTCAATAAAGAGCATAACAGGGAAAGTGGACTTGAACATTGCGTTCTCAATTTAGGTGGTTTTATTATGAGGAAATCCTCATTTCCATATTTCTTTATTAACTTCATTCTTTATTTTCTTCATTCTATATTTACTTCTTTCTTTATTTCTTTATTTCCTTATTTCTTTATTACTTCTTTCTTTATTACTTCTTTCTTTATTTACTTCTTTCTTTATTTCCTTATTTCTTTATTTACTTTTTTTCTTTATTTACTTCCTTCTTTATTTTCTTCTTTCTTTATTTCCTTCTTTCTTTATTTACTTTTTTGTCTTATTTCTTTATTTACTTCTTTATTTATTTTCTTCTTCCTTTATTTCCTTCTTTCTTTATTTACTTCGTTCTTTATTTACTTCTTTCTTTATTTACTTCTTTCTTTATTTCTTTATTTACTTCCTTCTTTATTTCTTTATTTACTTCTTTATTTCTTTATTTACTTCTTTCTTTATTTACTTCTTTCTTTATTTCTTTATTTACTTCTTTCTTTATTTCTTTATTTACTTCTTTCTTTATTTACTTCTTTATATATTTATTTCTTTACTTCTTTTCTTTACTACTTTTCTTTACTTCTTTCTTTCAGGTAAGTTTCCGTTGGAAGATTTGCTCTGGTATAAAGAAAAACTGACATTGGGCAAAGCCTTCCTTGATCAGTGCGAGCAGTACTCGTCCTTTGCCTCTAACCTTATAGAATCCGTATATTCGTCGTCACGACTGGCGTCACAAATCGACTACATGAGAGATTTCATTCTAAACAATGCGGCGATTCCTTCCTCGGTGTTGTCCGGGGCAATTTGGTTCGATAACATGACGGAATATATTAACATTTTGAAAACTATCCAAGACGATCTTGCTTTCGAGATCGTTCAGGTGAGTAAATCATTGATATTAATCATTGATATTAATCATTGGTATTTTCATGAATCAAACAGACATAATTATAATTCTAAATGAATCATATCACTGATAATTTAACTAGCCGAAGAATCAATCATTGACATTTTCATTAATTAAATACAAGATGTTTTTTATTAGTCAAGTAAATACAGCATTGACATCATCATCGATGAAATATATAAATCATTGAATTTTTTCATTGATTAAAAAGTAAATCATTGATTATTTTCAGTAACCAAACATTTATGTTTTATTCAATTATATGAATGCATATTGATTTTTTCTTTTCTAGTTCACAGAGAATGAAAATTCGATGTTAGAGGAAATTGTAATACTCAGTTCCATTGAATTGTCTATCGCCGTGATAATGCTGTTTATTATCACTTTCCTTGTCCGAAATATCATTAGACGAATACACAACTATTCAGCTGATTTAAAAGAAAAGACCTCTCAACTAGAAGACGAGCGTAGGCGTACGGAAGGCTTGTTATTCCAGATGTTGCCAAGGACGGTTGCTAAGAAACTGATGTTAGGGGGGAGCGCAATGCCGGAAGCTTATAAATCGGCGACGATAATGTTTTCCGATGTAGTCGGATTTACATCAATATCTAGGTTTGTGTACAAAATGCTCTCTAAATTTATCTCAGTCGACAAACAGATTTTTTGTATATTTTAAGAAATATCTTGAACATACATGGTCGGTGCAATTTGAAGGTTAAGATTTGTTGTGCAACATAAAAAAATGCCGAGATGTAACGATTGCTGGTCACTCCTGATCCAAAATGGATTTCGGTAAATTCACCGAAATTCAGAGGATTTCGGTAAGGTTACGTACCCTTTATCGAAAGGTTAACCAATCCGCATTAGGTTACACTCGTTGTTCGGTTAAAGAGAAATGGCCTTGGTGGTTAACATAATATTTGATTGGTTTAAACAACACTGATATGCAAATAGCAAAACATGTTAGTACGGCTGCGCCGAAAATCTAAAATACAATGTACATGGAACCTTTTATTTTTAAATCTCGTACCTTCGAACTAGTTCAAAAACTGATAGCAGAAACAGTTATCCGTGGATATTTCTTGCAGTTAAAAGTAACGGATTATGCGAACTTCAGTTACATCTGCTTACATTAGAGAGGCATTTTCCTGAGGACAATATAAATGTGACACAAAGACTTACTAGTATATCTACTGAAAAGGATACAAAGTAATTATGTGTTAACAAATCAGTAAGATAAGGACGTTTAAAACAATAAGCAGCTACAACTGGAAAGTCTCATTCTAATAATGACATTGCCATTTATATATATCAATAACTATTTACATCGTTTACCCTACAGTAATCTTAAATTAAAGCTAAACGCGAAACACGAGTACCATAATTAATGACTGATATAGAAACGTAATTATCTTCCGGTGGATGATTAAAGTTCTTCTTAACGAATATACGACACCACCATCAAGTGAGCAGTATGGATTAAATGTCTTCAACGAACAGCAAGTCATAGCTAGTTCACCGTGAACAGTTAACATACATTTAAACATTCGCAAAAAGCATTGACAGAAAACATTGAGAGAAAAAACAGTAATAGACATGAGTGAAATATTACCGAGCAGTAAGGACATTCACAAGTCAGGGCTTCCCTCGACAGATTTAGACAACAAGAGAGGTCACACAGAAAGAACAAAAACAAACACTGGGAAACACGTTCAGAAACATGACTGGAATAATGACAGTGAAACTAAACAACGCAACAATCTCGCAGAACTAAGACAGCATTCATATTGAACGAAATATGGCTGCACGACACACACAAAGAAGGGAAAATGGGATGTTGGCACAGAAATAATATGAACATTTCTTCCAGACATACACGCAAAGGTTCACGACAATGTAATAACTATAATTCATTAATTTGAGAACGGTTGTAAACAAATTGTGAGGTTGTCATGCACTGGAAATGTGTTTTGAAAGGGCTTCTTTTGCATTTGTGCACAACACGAATAACACATAACTTGTGCAGCGTGATACTTTGAATGAAACTTATACGGTGTTTTTCATGTGCTAAATTTAAATCACTGAAATTAACAAAGCCTTGTCAAAATTAAGGTTACATTTTCAAAATACACATCGTTTATTACATAGATATAAGATTCTCATATTTTACAAATATTGTTTATTAAATATATTTAAAATAGACATGTACATTGCAGAAACAAACCAGTACCTCACTTAAACAGTGAACTCGAGGAACAAATAAACATTTGACTGCTATGTCATTAATTTCAGCATGGAAATCTACCTATGAACTAAAGGCTTATGTCCTAGACATTCAACATTCATTTCCTGCAGTTTTCTTTATTAATTAGTAAGTGATATTCTGACGAAAATCTGGAATACAAGTGAAGTTTGTCTCGTTTTCTCTCTTGATTACGGAGGCGCAATGGTCGAAGAGAGGCGCAGTGGTCGAAATGGGGCACTGTGGTCGAGGGCCAGACGGCTCCTGATCGGAAGGTTTGATCACGAAGTTCACACTCCCTATAGTTGGCTCTAGTACTGATTGGAAGCCAGGAAGCAGTCATCGAGAGTAATAAGTGTAAGTTGTAAGAACTTGAATCACAATCGATGTAAAATAAATAAGTTTAAACCTCTCTTGATTATGAAGGCGTTTGTTTATTTCAGTCAAAGTACGCCTATGCAGGTCATTAATATGATTAATAAACTGTACATGACGATTGATACCAGACTGGAAAGTTTTGATGTGTATAAAGTTGAAACAATAGGTAAGTTTATTTCCATGTATTTACTCATTTACAGAAAAGTATTGTGAAGAGTCTTACCTTCAGTCTTTTTCTTCCGTCTCCACTTTTCATGAATCCCTCTTCAGGAAGAAAATGTGCACTTAACATTATGGGAGTTCTTTTTATTTCATATTTATAGTTTTTATAATTTTAAGTATAGTGCTGTTAGATTGACCGCTAATAGGTGTATGAACTTTCAGGACCGATCCATGACAATTAAGGTAAGGAAATTTTCTCGTGGGTAAAGCCGTAACTGCTGTTTGGATTACTTTTCTATCAAAACACAACCACGGCTTTTTCTCTGACAAGCTTACGGACAAACACGAACATTTCAATACACCTATTTTGATAGTTGACTATACGAAATCACCTCTCGTTCCTGATACTAAATTTCATTGGTCAGCACGATCACGTGACTACTGAGTTTATAATAGTTGGGTATTTTCCAGTGCTATAACCAATCAAAAGTGTACGCGAGTATTATCTTTCGTGTCGAGGGAAAGTTTGACTATCTAGCTAATCGGTTTTAGCATTTACAGATGACAGTGTTTCGTTCTTTCATCGAGGATTGCACCGATACATATAATAAAACTATTACAAATATACTGTGGCGAATTTGAGTAACGAGATGACGCATTTTAAAATATACGTAGCGGAATATAAATCACTACACATATACAGGCGTCGGTATAGTTTTGGCATTCCGACAAAACGATAGTCACTTACGTTAGATTTATTTAGTTTTTCTAGCAATTTTCATTGTCACAGCGCCATTTCTATGACGGGGAAAGCTGTCTATTCAATGCACACTGGCATAAGTTTCATTTACACATGTTTACTGTCCTACTTTTGGGAATTTAACGAGTCGTCGCAAGCGGCTCGCTGAATGGCTGTGAACGCATGTTGATTCGCCTGTCTAAAAATTGACAATATCAGTCTTTCGGGAGTTATAAAGCAGACGAGACTGGATACACATAACTCCGTAATGTGGTTAGTCATAAACACACTTTAGTTTGTTTCAATATATATCATCATTACTTATTGCATAAGTCGTGAACTCACACATCCATGTTAATAAACTTGTTACACAGCGAGTAATCTGATTAAAACAACATTCCAACACCGGACAATTCCCCGTGGTGATGAATAAAAACACTACTTACTGGATAAATCTTGAAATACACTATAAACAATGTTAACCAATCTGCTTCAAGGTTATACATTTTTGTTTAATTGAAGAGAAATTGCGCGAAATTGCCTTGGTGGTTAACGTAAGATTTGATTGGTTTACAAAACACTGAATATGCAAATAGCAAATCATGTTAGTACGGCTGCGCCGAAAAATAATGTTATGACATATTGAAACGAAATGTCTTGAGTCAATTTAGTCTATGTATTACTCGGACAAATTAACCTGATGCTCGTGACCTCGTTTAGCATGACTGCACAGTAGACTGATTATCTAAATTTATCTTCGTCTCTCTCTAATCCGATTAACTTCGGCTTTCGTCGTTTGGTCATTGAATAATATATAAGGAAAGAAATTCACTAATGTAATGATTTCCGTAACTGCAACGAAAAATACCGATGATGCCATATTCTCTCACGGAAATGATTTATTCAACGTAATCGATGTATAATATATTCCTGCATAAATGTCAGGATCAGATTAATAGTTTAAGACTATAACTGTTTATTTACGCGTATTATTGCATACCTCCTGGTTTGTCCGTACACTTTATTGATTTTGACATTCCTTTTTGAGTTGTTGTTGTTGCAATTACTATAATGAAGTTTCTTGAGAACGGTCGTGTTGAAAACAAACGTAGCCTAACTTCCAGAACCACGTTACTCAATATTTGGCGATTTTGAGTATTTGGTATCTTTTAAACCGTTTTTCCAAGCTCTTACTATCTGTATTACCTATATTGTTCTGGTATGTACATAACTTACACAAAACGCAATTCCATAACACCATATGTAACAATTATATAAAAAGGGTAAAACTTTAAAAGTTGTTCTTCTCAAAAACACGAAAACAAGTTATGGAAATAATGCTACGAAATTGTGACTTACACATTCGTTTTTTGAGGTGACGGTTACATGGTAGCATCCGGGTTACCGAACAGAAATGGTGAACGACACGTGGAAGAAGTAGCCAAACTTTCGCTGGATTTGCTGACGACAATGGAGGTGTTGGAAATTCCGCATCTAAAAAATCAACCAATTCAACTCCGTATTGGCTTTAATACCGGTAGGAATTCTAGCTTTACGTTTCTAGCAAACAGTTGGATACAAAAACAATGGTGTTCGTGATGAAAATATTCCGTTTTTTACCAATTATCTTCCATTTATGATTATGTAAACGCTCTTATACGAGAGTTTAGTGAACTCTTCAATAAATGTACACTTACATCTAGAAGCCAAAAATGTGTTTATAAATAAGTGGTAACACGAATCTTAAGTGAAAGTCGCGAATTTGAGTTACTAAGTAACATAATAAGTGGACAACTAGATAAGATTCGTGTTACCACTTAAATCTAGTGTAATACATCATAAAAAAGTAAGAGGTGGCAGTTCTGGGCACTTTCAAGCCTGTTTCTATTTGTATGATATTTATTTAACCGAAAATTTATCACGAATATTAACTAGATAGCTAGATAATTATCGTAATAATTAAGTGGTTAACACGAATTAATTCGCGAACGCTATCATGCTAACTGGTGGCAGTAATATGCCACCATACAATTCAAATACTAGCACAACGCAACCTTTCCAGAGCGGCACGCTCTTGGCCAACACACCTTTAATAACAGTATCCTGCAGTTTTCCTACAAGTAGAAAATTTGCAATCAATTGCACATCTCTAAAGCACCAAACTCTCAACCATAGCCAACATTTGTGTCTCCATAAGGGACATGGTGCACTGTATACTGTTTTCCACTCATTGACGTCTAACCTCTTATCCTAACCAGTTTATTCTGTCAATTCATTATCAATATCAGACATATTGCTAACGATACATATATATTCACTCTAACAATTAGGACCATGTGTGGCTGGTGTGGTTGGGGCGAAGATGCCGCGTTATTGTATCTTTGGTGACACTGTGAATACGGCGTCACGCATGGAGTCCACTGGCTTGCGTAAGTACCCATACCAAAGCGTTAGGTTAGTTTATGAATCGAAACGGAGCTCCAACGTACTGTTTTGTCTGGATACTTTGTGCTCTGACGTTCGAGCAGTCACCGAGTTTTCTCATATGACAATGTACAGAGAGCCAATGAAAGTGACAGCGCTATTTTATATTTAAGGATGGTTCATCGGCTACGATTTATTACGTTGTTTTTTGTTGAATTTGAATGAATTTCACATTGGAGGAAATCAAACTCTGTCATATATGAGAATAAATTTCAAGATTAATTTCCCGTTACGTGATTCAAATCCAAACACTTGAGTTTTAGACAGCTTTCAGGTCATATTGTTCTGACGATTAATAATATAGTTAGCCTCATAGTGGCGTGATGTTTATCATGCACGCAATGGTGTTTACTACGAAAGCCAGGTGGTGACATTTCGGCTTCAAGAATTCTCAAATTCAACTTCACGAATTCACGATTTCACCTTCACGATGCAATCATGTATTCATGATTTCAATTTCATGAATTCACAATTTGAATTTCACGTTTTGAATTTCACGAATGAAAACGTGAATTCGTGAAATTCAAATCGCGAAGTTCAAATTGTGAATTTGTGAAGTTGAAATCGTAACATCGTGAGGTTGAAATCGTGAATTTGTGAAGTTGAATTCGCAAATTCGTTAAATTGAAATCGTGAAATCGCGAATTCCTGAAGTTGAACTTGTGAATTTATTAAGTTGAATTCGAGAATTCTTGAAGCTGAAATGTCACCAAAAGGCTTTCGTAGTTAACAGAGAAACTAAGCGTGTGTTATGTATTTCCTTGAAAGTATCAGTTACGCTGTGGTTTAGATGTAAATGTATACGCATTATACATAATAATTTACTCTTGGGATTATTTAGTATTGATTATTTCTACCTCAAAACCTACATTGATTAGAACGTAACTGATAATTATGTTGTGGAACAAGCAACAAAGGCAGGTTTCTCATGGAGAACACAGAACTGGCCTTAAAACAGTGTATAGGGAGGCAATGTCGATTATGTATATAAATGCGTTCTTTGATGAGTAAAATGAGTAGTTACCAGATAAAGCATTACCATGAACCTCTTTTGTGTTTGAATCGTTCCTTCATCCATGATTTACCACTCTACTTTTTCGCCGTACTAACATGGTTTTGTTATTTGCATATCAGTGTTGTGTACACCAATCAAATCTAACGTTAACCACCTAGGCAATTTCTCTTCAACCGAACAATGTTTGTGACCTTGACGCGGAATGGTCATCATTTCGATATAGGGTACGTTACCATACCGAAATCCACTGAATTTCGGTGAATTTACCGAAATCCATTTTGGATCTGGAGTGACCAGCAATCGTAACATCTCGGCATTTGTTATGTTGCGCAACAAATCTTAACCTTCAAATTGCGCCGACCAACCTTTTCTCAAGATATTTCTTGTTTATTTCAGCTTTACGAATACAGATGACACAATCCTCTGCAGCTGTACTTCGGTGTAATGAGGGGTTTAGTATATCAGAACGGGGAAACGTTCAAGTGAAGGTAATTTGTATAGAACGTTCGAGACACTTCGGCCAATAATTTGATGGGAAGATATCAAAGGGGTTTCGACTGAACACTGTTATTGATATTGGGACATACAAGCATGACGTTCAGCTTAAAATGAATGCCAGACGTCTCTAGATCGTTTCTTTATTCTTAATTAATATGTGCAAGAGTTTTCAAATTTAAATTGCATAAACCTTTTTTTTTGGAGCAGCCGTACTAACATGGGTTTGCTATTTGCATATCAGTGTTAAGTTCACCAATCAAATCTTACGTTAACCACCAAGGCAATTTCTCTTCAATCGAACAATGTTTGTAACCTTGATACGGATTGGATAACATTTCGATAATGGGTATGTTACCTTACCGAAATCCACTGAATTTCGGTGAATTTACCGAAATCCATTTTGGATCTGGAGTGACCAGCAATCTCGGCATTTTTTATGTCGCACAACAAATCTTAACCTGCAAATTGCAATATATTTTTTGTTTATGTCAAAGTTGAATGATTATGAGCATTAACATCGAAACAAATAACATTTTTAAAATACCATTCATGAAAGAAATACTAATAGTAAGAGTAGTTTGGCTTGGTCAAGTTCGTCAATATTTGTAAACAAACAAGACGGAAAATGGTTGTCGTCTTTCCATGGATCATATAGACTAAGAAGGATTTCGGCTATGTGAAGCATAAGCACTCAACTTTAAAAACAAACGGAATATTCCATGCCCATGTAAACACAGAACAAAAGATGAATATTTCAAAACTGAATGATCCTTTAAATCTATTGAGATAAGTTAATCTTCTTTGCCCCTTAGAATGTACTCTTAAACTTTGGTTAATATTAACTATGTCGAGTCCTTAAAGCAACCCAGGTAAATGTTTGAAACAATATGTGACTATAGTTATGGCGCAATATAACCTGATACGATAAGTGTTATCGTATGACGTTATGTCACCTTGCTTTGTAAAAAAGTTAATATTTCGGTCTTAATAATATCAAAACGCGGGCCGCGGGAAATATATATATATCGGCGACGGTGCAACCAAGTTTATCTCCATGGTCCATCTTTTATTCATCCGACGCTCAAACAATATCGTCACATATAGACATATGTAAACAAGAGATGTTTGTAAAACATTATGCACCTATGTGACCTTGACATTTGACCCCAAAATTAATAGGGTTCCTCTGCTACCCAAGATGAATGTGTGGACCCAAGTTTTAGGATGACAGGTCAAGGGGTTCTTAATGTATTGATCGGAAACGATCCGACGGACTAACATACCGACCGACATGTGCAAACCAATATGCCATCTCTTCTTCGAAGGGGGGCATAATAATGTTACCTGTATAAATTGTTATTTTTGTAGGTGTGACTCACGTGGGGTATTTTGGCTTGGTGTGATACACATGAATTACCAAAACGTTCCGAATGAGCCTTGACACTGACCCGTTATTGAATGTGTTTTATTGAAACAGTCAATATAATGTTTTGCTTTTTACAGGGCAAAGGTCTCATGAGAACGTTTTGGCTTGATGGCTATGACAGTCCAACCAGTAGACATGAAACTACCTACGACAAAGATCCTACAAGGCATGTTATTATAGAAGTGAAACAAAACATGCATACTAATAACCAAGTTTTGCACACTAATCCTGCAAATGAAATGGAAAGTAACCAATGAAATAATTCAGTACTTCAGTTTAGATCAAACAGGGACCCACAACGGTCATGTGTCCAAATGCCTCAACAACCCTTCTGAGTTGTGGACTTGCCTGGACCTTCATATATATATTGTTTGTGTTTAAAGGCTGTAGTGATATTGTGGTTCTGTTGAGCGCTGTAATTGTATGATGTTTCCTAATAATACAGTAGCAAGACAGCATGTAGCTGTACGAGGAAGCATATACATCGCTTCTGTAGTGTTTTAGTACAACAAATATTATAGACATAATATTGACTGAGTGTCTTGAAAGGTAATGTTTATCATTAAAACTCATGCAACAGTCTATTGTATACGCCCTTAAAATTTGGCGGGCACAAATGTTTTTTCGATTTTTTATATTGGCCAACATAAAACCACGCTATGTCTTAGGCCGCCAAATTAAATTATTTGTGAAAATGACCAAATATACATTTATGCATTATTTTGAATACAGATGTATAAATGTCATGTTATTGACCTGTGAAGAGTAACAAATAATATACACAATTGACATCTTTTAACAAAACAACTCCATACCAATAGACATGTTCCAAACAAAATCTACCATGATGGTCTCATAACTATACATATTAATATTATGTTTTACATACATTACGACTTGTATTTTTCATTTTGTGCAGGACGTAGCAGACTATGGAGTAATTATTATAACATTTCCGAAATTATATGTATAATCGCTTAATACCTTTATTTATATTCAATGTTCATATAAGTATAGTACGGCCAAGATCTGAACGCACAATAACATTGACAAAACGTTATTGGTTTATCACTGTGAATAAAACTAAACCATACGAGTATACGTGAGGTAAGCTGCTAAGTGACTACTCACCTAATTAAGCTACAGAGGAACACGTAAGTACAAACTTGAATAATTGTTCATTTTCCATTATTTTGTACAAGCGTTTATTGACCGAAACTCTAAACGATAACCCCTTTGTTATGCAAAGTGAAACCGTTGGCTTAATAGCATAATTAAATAAAACTGTGCCATAATATATCATATTGTTGATGCTTGTTTATAATACAGTAAAACCTCAATAATAAGACCACACTTGGGAACTTTGAAAACTGGTCTTAATATTGAGGTGGTCTTAATATCGAGGTTGAAAAAGAGCAAAACACTGAAAATGGACTTTATTATGGACTCTTTATTTCAAGGTGGTCTTATTATTGAGGTGGTATTTAAGTGAGGGTTTACTGCACATGCATTAAGCTCATTATGGTACGACGCCTTCTGTATACATTTATAAACATACATGCAAGAATCATGGCAGTAATTAATATCATCTCATGATTTTAATTACATTGTAATTGTTTACAAGTATGTCCAAACGTATGTAATATCATACTTATATGAGCGCTGCTATGGGATTTACAACCTCTTTTGTAGGCGACGTCATTTCAAGAAAACGCAACGTTATGTCACTATTTGCAAGCAGGAAACAATATTTACTCTATATATGGTTACTTCGTTTTCATTTGTCATAATGATGTTGTGCCTATATGATCTGCTTTTCTGCTTCCTCGGTCTATGACACGAGAGTTTGTCGTTCTTTCTGATTTGTATTATTGCCTATATGAATACGTATGTATTTACATGTTAATATATTTAGTTTTCATACTCGTATAGTGTTATTCTCATTATTGCACACGCATGTACTTAATTGATTAATATTTTTGTTATATTTTGTGTTGTATAAATGCTCATGCTTCGTTGTCAAAAGCAAATATGTTTGCAGATATGCAATAAAATCTGGATGTTTGTTTGGTTTATTAAAATTGATAACTATTTGACTTAAAGACCAACATAATTCGTCTGCTAAAAGTGTACATACATACATTTTGATCATTTACAACGTACTACGCCAAAGACCCTACAGAACGCATTTAGAACATTTAACAAACAAAGAAAGGAGAATCAATCAATTAATGGTTACAGGATATAAATGTATGCATAGTCAAAATGAGGCAACACAGGAAACTATTTTCGAGAGTAATAAAAAAATAAAGAAATAACTGGCGATATTTGATATAAGCGCTGACTAGATTTGGCGGCATGGTATAGACTGCCAATATAGCGGAAATAAAATCGCTGCCAATATTTCCGCGTATACACTATTTGTTATCAAAATAATATTTTATGTACTCGTGTTTAATAACAGCATACATCTTTAAATATTTCAAAATATTTCTGAAAGTACGACAATCACTTTTGATAGAGACATTTACTTTATTCTCTTTCATATCCAAAGAATATCCGTAAAATTAGGACTGAATTAACATGTCGCTTCGTTTCCCTTCCCACTACACACTGGCAAAATGCCATTGATCGAAACTATTTTATCACAACAATGAAGGCCATATTATGTATAGATATTATTTTGGGAAATATCCATTCAGTTTTATTCACTTCCAAATTGAACTTTCAAACTTAAGAATTTCGTCTAAAAAATCCAAACAGTTTCATCTAATTTCCTCTGTTTTGGACAAAATAATGGTAATGCTGTAACGCCACAGAGTAAGCGGGGTTACCATTTTCATGATTTGTGTTCTAATTTCTAGTTGTGTAGCTATTCTTCCATGCTATCCTAGATTAATGCATTTTTTCCAATCAAGATGTTTATAACGAAGCATCGAATCGTACACATATGTGTTGATCAGAAATATAAACCGACCAAACACATATTATACAGCTCCATGCTCGCTTTATTCGATCCAAATTTGTTATTATTATTATTTCCTATTGTCATCTGTTTTCGCTACTGCATGGATTTTCCAGTACGTGTACGATTTTCCAAGCTTGTCTCAAGTATTTCATGTTGCACAAGTAGCTCAAACCTTTAAATGTCTTTGTAGCGGTTGTGTAATCCTTTATTTAGCCTAAGTTGTGATGCATTTAATGTAAATTTCCTACACATCGTCCGTGATTCTTACAGGTACTCCCATGTTTATAATGCATTGTGGGAGTGTTAACTACGGTTGCTAGGCATATATTTAATATCGTTGTCGTCGTTTAGGATGTACAAATGTGATTTTAATGTCAGACAATGTCAATTGTGGGCCAGTTTATAGGCGCTAAATGTCACAACACACTGATTAACAGGTCGTGTTAAATGCATCAAGCAATTTGTTTATTGTAGTTTTAAGCCAATGAAAAGATATCTTACGAATGACCTTCAAGAACGACTACTCTTGATAGCTTAAATTAAGGACAGACGATTTTCGGAAAGCATGGGATTTCCCAAACGCTCGAGCTTGTAACGGTATCATTTGTACCGAAAGGTAATTAAATGAGCGAGAGTACCTTTAAATGCGAAAAGTACCCCTTATTAGTGCCGAGTTTCGCGCATAACAAATAATACAATTTTATTTTTGACGGACGTGCGAGCGGGTAAATTTTATTTTTATTTTCTACTCTTGCATTTCAAAGGAGCCGGTAAATCAATTTGGTGTGGCCTTAGAAACTTGACTTCCCAAGCAGGAATGGGGAATCCACCGAGTTCCCGTTCAGGAAGTTTTTCCCTCTGTTACCCGTACATGAAATGTGTGTTAGTGCTAATTTGTCCGAACAAAAATAATTTTATAAAATGATATTTTTTCCTACCTATCTGCCCACATTTGAAATGCATAGGTCGCTGGACGGACAACAAAGATATTTTAATGTTGGCCTAACGACTGGAAATAATGTCGTGGACAAAGTAACGGACATATTCATTTACCAGCAATATTGCCACACCTCTTTTTCAATAATCTGCAAATGAATATTACGCCAGTATGCTCTTTGCAACTGCTTAAATAACGACTATGCTTTCTTTGACCTAGCGGTGAAAGCGTTTTATTGTTAATAACAATGAAATTGCTAACGTAACAAATTATTGTTTCATCACCGGTCTTAGTTTTGCACACTTTCGTGATCAGATTTTTATTCGTGTTAGACTAATTCTGGAGTATTATTTTTACGCGCTTCAAAGGTCTATCTCATGTGTCGGTTACGCGGGACATGATCTGATTGGCTGAAATTTGTTTTGGTGACAAGCAACAAGCTCCGCCTCCGATTGTTTTAGGCAAGCATGTGAATAAATTATGTCATTACACAAGAACGTGTCAAATACAGGATATCAATTTGGGCCCTTATATATATACGTGCAGAGGCTATGTTCGGTCCTAAATGCAGTGCAATACGATGAAATGACTCACCGACGGTAGAGGCTGCTGTCTTGGTTGAACTCCGCAAGTGCTTGGGCGATGTGTTCACTTCGTGTACTGTGTGATGACTGCGCTGTAGCCCGGATCTGGGGAGCCGTCAAGCGTCGCTAATTCCAGATTGGTTCTGTAGCGGAAGTTGCGAAATGAGCCGAAAGATACCCAAATACCACACTCGCAAGTTATACACAGACATTGAGAACCAGTCTCAGTCGCTTTTAACAGTATTTATCATCGAAATTTAGTGGAATAAAACATTCGCCAACGGTAACTTTTTCGCCTATTAATTTTGAAAGTCATACTTTTCGACGATTTGAGCCAAATTGATTTTTCTTGAGCCAATTTTTGTTTTCTTGAGTCAATGGTATCAGTATCAGTGATAACAAACAGAAATTATACTATAGACCGACTTAACTTATTTTATTATTCATAAGGTTTAGGAAATGACGTTTTTGAATAAAAGCATAATTGTTCTTCATAATTTATCATCGTACTGAGGCATGCAATTTTAGTTTCTTTCTAATGGCGTTAAGTGTGCTTTCAGTCAATGTCTACTTAGACGGAATAAAGATTTAATTATCGATGTTTTAGTATGTTTACTGCTCAGAAAAGAGAGCACCGTACTTTCTTTCCTATAAAGAGTTGACTAATTGATAGAATAATATGAAACGCACGACTAGTGAGTTCAATGTACATTGATTACGCTAAATGTGAAACCTGCAATTAATTTCTATATCATTTATGCTACTTTCCACTATTACAAACATAGATATAATTATACTGCTTTGTGCGATGAACGGAGCTGTTTCCGGCATCGTTAAACTAATTCACTAAAAGATAACATAATTGACCAGAGAGTCATATATTAAAAGTGTGTAGCTTTCAGATGATCATTTCTTCAAAAGCCGCAACAAGAACCAACGCCTTCACAGAGATAAAACTTTAAAAGATACCGCTTAATGTAATTTCATATTATGATTTTACATACTATAATTATCTTAATTACCTAACTTATTCTCTCTCTTTTAACATAAAGACATACACATTTAGGTATAATATAAATGGTATGACGTTATGTGTATATTACCAAGTCCGGTGAGAGTAATTAACTATTGATGGAACGAAAAACTTTGTTTGTTTTCTGATAAGATAAATATAAAACATATTGAATTTGTTCCGAAGTCAGATTAATATCTTTAAGAAAATAGCAGATTTATACCTTCTTGTCCTGAAATCTGATATAAACCTAGATGATCTGAACATATTATCAACACGAACTTATACATGAGAAGGATTTTACACCGCTCTCGTACATCAGTGCCTCGACCTATGCCGTAGACCGTGGAAAACCACTTGTCCAGATAAGAGCATTGGCCTCATGTGTACAAACGATCAATTTGATCCCGAAAAATATTTGCCGTGTTCTCAAAGCATTTGTATACTTTACACAGTACTTCTTAATACAAATATAAAAAAATAATTAAAAAGCGTCTAATCAATATATAAATGATTGACCAGAACAGTTGCAGGGAAAATTGAAAATACGAAGAATAACTCTCCGAAATAATCCATATATCAAGGTTACTATTTAGCCAACAAGATGTGACTTAGGGAGGTGTTTGTTACAAAGCTCAATTATTACATAATCGAACAAAAATAAATCGAATGTTTTGACGTCTGTACTATAGTCAACTGAAATGAATGTTATCATTTTACTGGATGTTGGCTTGCATGTTATATCAAACTTTCTACTCCTGATCCGAAGGTCGCGAGTTGGAGCCCCACGATGAGAGGGGTTTGATCATGAACTTCACAATCCCTAAATTTAGCAAAAGTACTGGTTGGTAGCCAGGAAGCAGTCATCGAGAGTGATTAGTACAAGTTGTAATAGTCCTGTTACGAAGACGCGTGTAAAAAAAGGAGTACAGGGACACGTATGCGGAGCAAAAGTTGTAAGAACTTGTTTCACAATCGATGTAAAATAAAATAAAAGAGTAAAACAGCATTATCTAGAAGACAGTGCTCTCCTCTAACTATGTTAGATTAGGGGAGATAAGCGATGATATTTGGTTACACACCGGATAAGACCGGCATTTATCATAGTAAGTAAGGGAGGTAACTCTGACATCCCCGGCGAACAAGCGAACTATGAATAAGCGTGAAATCATGGCTGATGATGATGACAAGGGATATCGATGGGAAACTGAATATGAAAAGACGTGGTAAGTATTTATTAAAGAGTATCTCATTCACTATGAAGTTGCTGCATTTCGACTTAACTTTTTGTAAAGTGTTTATTTGCGAAAATGTAATACATTCGGATAGGATTTATAATCGGATAGTTACTTTTAATTAAGTTTTGTTTCCATCCAAACTCTACTCGCTTAAAAAATGTCCTACTTTTGAATCTTATTGATATTCTCTTGTTTAAAATGATTGACCACTGACTGACAAAGGTAACTTACTGACCCAAATGGTAAAGTTTGTCATTATTTGTATTGAAGTAAATGGTCTACTTATTACTTTGGGGAATGTGCCTTTACAAGTACAGAAGATAGTTTCGTAATAGCTTTATAGGTAGGTTTCTCTGGAGCAACCTTCTTGCTTGACGGCTCAGTCCGAACTGATGATAACAGTGGAAGGGTTTCGAAATGCGCATCGTACGACACATAAAGCATGATAAAGGTCGTATATATGCGGAACCAATTCCAACACAGTATGATACTGTATTACAGAAACATCTTACTAATATATTCTTTGGCTCGAAACATCATTGAGAACCCTACTGGTTGCAAAAACCTGTTGTGCAGTCTTGATTTGAATGCCATTTAACAGAATCAATTTACATAGTGTTTTTTTCATTGAACACTATAAAATACATATATGACAATCTTTAGAATCTGAGTTGTGTCATAAACCTAAATATACAATTTTGGTCAGTTGATTGGGTGAAGGGTCAACTCAGCCCATTTTTGAAGCACAATGAAAAGGCAAAGTTCCACTTCAACATACTAAAGAAGGTGATAGTTACATGTATTTTATTTCATTTGTTGTTTAATTGTTTGTTCGTCTTTTGTTATCTGTGATTTATCTGTATTCATTATTGATACCAATATTATGAAATAAATATTGAAGGTTTTCGTATTTGAATAAACTAATGATACAATGTGAAAGAAATACCTCTCATAATTGTTTTTGAGTAAAAACTGCGGATACCAAAATACATTTCACAGGGAAATTTCCACTCCACTGCGAATCTTAAATGCACTGGGAATATTCAATAATGTTTTCAACTTACATTTAATTGGTTTTAACGTAAATATTAATGATCAATGTATCAAAATTCATCACTTAAAAGGTTCATAGATATTGCCCCAATTATTGGGCCGAGTTGTTAAATGGGTCGAGTAGGACAGTGCCGAGATTGGAAGTGGGCTGAGTTGACCCTGAATCATATATTGGGATTGAATCATTGATAAACATGTATATGCTAGTTAGCTTCTTTTTCCAATATTGTACAGAGCTCACTCTGGAGCATAGTCGTACAAGGTGACTGTACTAGGCTGCAGTTTCATTAAATGCTGATTTCAGTGCAATTATTGCCATTAGGGTTTGGTAAATGATTTAATGAATGGATCTTCTTTTTAACTGTGGCCCAAATATGAGAATGTGCAGTCCAATTAAGTGATGATCGCCAAAACTACTGTTAGGTATATATGCCTGTTGTGTTAATCAACTTAATGAAAGAAAACTATACTTTACCACTAGTATTTTCCTTGCCTGTATCAATGAATCAAAGTTCTATGATGTTTTTTCTCAGTAAGTCTCCGTTCTAGGGTCAATTACTCAATAATGATTCAAAATTCTTTTGTAATGCTTGTTTACAGGGAGGCCCTCCAGGAAGATGCTGAGGGCTCATTACAGTCCAGTATTGATGATATGCTTCACAAAGCAAAGAGGAGAAAATTGTTGGAGAAGATTACAAATGTCCGTCTTGGAATGGTAGGTTCTTCATTCTGATGGCTTTAAAATTTATGTTAAAATTCACCTTGAAAAAGAAGAACTACAATTTTTATACTTTGCATGATAGTAATTATCGTTCTGACTGTTCAGTTCTGAATAACATTCTTTAGGCATTAAAACAAACTCCAATTTCAACACCTTCCAGTACTCTTTAGGGAAAATTGTAATTTAAACGTTGTATACGTAGAATATCTGATGTTTTTCTGCAGCAGGTGTTCTGTTTCAAATTCATGATATGTATTATGTGTCTTATTTTCAAATAAACTTGTTCAGCTCATCTGGACAGACCTGTTCAAACATTGGTTTAAGATCAGCCCTGCGTTCAGAAAAGGTATTTGAGGCTATCGTATCATAATGTTCTGTAACGTTTTGCGATTTAGTTTCCCATTGGCAGGCAATGTGATACGGTAGGCCAGGGATACAACACAACGTTGGCAACTGCTGGCGGTAAATGAACGCAGGGCTGGTTAGCCTACTTTGTATGCATATAAATTTTGTGTTTTGATATTTTAGATGCGTCATCTGTTTATCATTATTGATATGTCTGAATCAATGGGAGACCAGGATTTAAAGCCAACCAGACTGGTTTGTTCTCTGAAGGTAAATTAATCACCATGCTATGCCATTTTATTTTTGAAAACTTCGAAGTAAAATTTAGAGTTAGACCTTGTTTTTTTTGTCTACGGCGTCTGTCTGTCCGTCCATCCACTTTTAGCTTGTCCACGCTTCATCTCCAATACGGCTGGTTGGATTTCAACCAAACTTCACAGGATTGATAAGCATCATGTGTAGTTGTGCTTCCTTGTTGTTTCGTTCCGCTCAGATAATTTTCACTGAATTATGGCCCTTTGGTGTTTTTATACATGTACAGTGCATGATGAGGTCATATGACCATATTTCTTGTTTGCTCAATATTTTATTCTAACATCCTGTATAAGTATTACAATTGATGACAAACTGCCATCTGGGAGACATATGTTTTTGCTTAAAAAACAACCATAGATCTAGTTTTAGGAGACATATGTTTTTGCTTAAAAAACAACCATCTAGTTTTAATTGTATTTCTCTTATTAATGTTTAATGATAGCATGTTGTAAACTTCATAATATGATTAGATCTGTGGTTTTTAATTCCGGTGGCGCCATTGACTGATTTTTCGTGTTCCTCAAAACATGACTTTATTTAAATATTACTACAGCTGGTGTTAAGTGCTGTGTGGCAGGTGTAAAAACTAGCCCCGTACTTCATCCAAAGTGTAGTTAACCGCAATCAACTTTATATAAGTTAAATTCACACAAAAATGACGTAAGGTCGCTGTGGTGTAGTGGTTAGCATAACGGACCGGCAATCCGTAGACATGGGTTCCAATCCTGGTAGTGCCATTGACCGATTTTTTGTGTTCCTCAAAGCATGGCTTTGTTTTATTTTAAAATTGGTTAAAAAAATTAGGTTTAAAGCACATAATGTTTTTGAGGAACCAGATTAAATTGTTATAATTATGTGATCACAAGTTTAATATATCTCTCCCTAACATATGTCTCCCATAATGATTTAATGTCCAAGCCATGTAATTACTTATTGTTTTATATGCAGTTAATGGAACATTTTATCGAGGAATATTTTGACCAGAATCCTATATCACAGCTTGGTGTCATTGTCACAAAAAACAAAAGAGCTGAAAAAGTCACAGAAATTGGAGGTATGTTTTGAATAGGGGTCAACAGAATATCATAATGTTTGCCTGAAAATGTTTGCGAGATTGAAAACTGATCTTTTTATACTGGTTAGGGAGGTTGATTAGGGCTTTCATTTGACTCTTGAAAAAGCATTTTGACTCTTGAAATTCCCAAAATTGAGTTTTTGGGTCTTGAAAAATTTACCTAAAGGGTCTCATTAAAAGTAATTATAGAAATATTTTTTTAAATTTTTTATCACCCAATGGTAATTTTTTACTTTCAACTAATGAAATCTAGTGAGAGCCCTGGTTGAATTTTAATTGCATGTGTGTTGGTTTTTTTAGCACATGCCAATCAGTCCGTCATACAGAGATAATGTTGACTTTTTGTTGATATAGTGTTACCTCATAGTTATTGTAGAACTTCGAAACCTCAAACAGTTTTGGCTTGGACACAGTAGATACCCCGAACAGGTTCTTAAGTCCCAGCGAAGATTTTTTAAATGTTAATTATCTATTGAATTGCAGAGTAAATAAAATTCTAAAGCAGCAATTTATCTAGGTCATCATTTTCCCAAGAAATTTAGCTCTTGATACTCTTAAAATTTTCATACAGTTTAGCTCAACATTTGTGATACTGGTAAATCTGCTTAATATTTAATTGATAGATTGACTGATATTATATAGAAAAGTTCTTTGAGATTAAATTTAAAGATGTATCTGGCACATCTGAACATAAAATGTTTGAATTGGCTTCATCCAGTATTGTTGTTACATTGGCTAAAACATCTCTAATAAGAACCATTGCAATGTATAAGTTATAACCGATTTAAAACGTATTTTTACCATATAACTAACAAACAAAACTTATAAAATAGCAGGATTTCCAGTTTTTTTAAAATTTTATGATGTAAAAACATCTTTCTTCAATAACTACGGATCAATACATTATTCGTTCATTCTTTGTTAATGCATGTTTATTGATGTTTGAACTGTAAGAAGTATATTTTTCCTGTTTGTTTAAGTTAATAAATGAACAAAAAATGAGCATAATATATCTTTAAAGGTTCGAAGCAGTTTGTGTACTAGGTTTTTATATTTGCTCTGTCTATATTTCAGGTAATCCTAGGAGACATATTGCTGCTCTGCAGAAGCTGAAGGATAGAACTTGCCAAGGAGAACCATCATTGCAGAATTCTTTAGAACTTGCTCTGCAAACATTAAGGTTCGAATTTTTGGGATTTTGAATTTTTTTTTTACTGCCTGTGCCTTTTGAATTGGGAAAATATGCGCGATAAGTCAAAAATTTGGGGAAATAAGAGCATGGTTTGTTTACTTATAAATGTTTTAATTTCCTGCTTTTGCTGAATGTATTATTACTTTTCCCTCTCAAAGTGCTCTTTACAGAATGGTAAATAAGTCAGTAAAAAAATTATTTTTTATTTTTGGGGGGAAAAAGGATACTTTTGGGAAATATGGAGATTTTTTGCTAGGGGAAACAGCTGAAATTAGGTAGTAAAGTTGAACAAAAAAAATCGCTGAATTTATTCTATCCATTTTTTTGAAGCAATAATTTTTAATGTTTACAATTATGTTGATGGCCATGCATTTGTGCATGTGTAATTGTTTAGTATCCTAGTGATGATTCAAGTTACGGTTATATTTCAGTGAAACTTAGATTGCTGGTGCAAACTATTGATGGGAAGGTCAAGAAGTGTTATTTCTGTCTATGTTTACTGTGACCAATGTCATTGTCAGTATCTCAATGGATGTGCTACAGAATTCTTATATAGAATCAAATCTACTAGTTCTATTTAGATATCTAACTTTAACGTAATTATTGTAGTAGTCATATGTAGACTAGATAATGTTGTCAGATATTTGAACAATACATTATGAGTATCCCCTGAATGTTGAACATTTTCCGGTTTTATTAGGGATATTCAAATATTCGTTTGTAAGTCTGAATTTTCGAATACTGATTCGGCATTCCAATTTTCGATAAAATCTGCATTTTCAATATAAAAGCGGAATAAGTGTATTTAATTTCAATGATGGGCATTCTCGCATTGAATGACATTTTACGCGTGAAAATAATATCTCAAATGTATTATTATTAAATAACAAGGTTGAATGTCTGAATATTTGTTCAGAAGGTTAACCGAATATTCGAATACCAAAATTGCCATTCGTTGACATCCCTAGTTTTTATCAATTGGCATTACAATCGTGTATTCATTCTTGATGAGTTTTTCTTGTATATATCATAATTGAGTAGAATGTATTTTGAATTAAATTTTTATTTCAGACATATGCCTAGTCATGCTAGTAGGGAAATTTTGGTCGTTTTTGGTAGTTTGACAACCTGTGATCCTGGAGATATCATTGAAACATTGAAGGTATGATTTTGTCAAGTGCTTGTGCCTCCCATAACTGTGTGTGTAAGGCACTTGGATTTACCATTGTTATTCTGTACTTCCTTCCGTCCGTCCATACCACAAAACTTGTGTCATTCATATCTCAAAAGTATTTGACCTAGAGTAAAAAAATATTTTTGAATATTAGTTATCACATTTAATTGCACACAAGGGATTTTACGACTGCATCCTTTTTGAATGAAAACAATTATATTGTAGATACTGAAGGATGCACACGTGCGATGTTCCATGGTCGGTCTAGCTGCCGAAGTTAGAATATGTAAAAAGATATGTGCAGATACAAATGGTAAGCGTTACTGATGTTACTCACTGATATGACAGTCAAATACAGTGAAACCTCAATAGATAGGCCACTGTTGGTTCTGAAGAAAGTTGGTCTTGTTGATGAGGTGGACTGTTTATCAGGTTAAAATATGGAACAAAAACTTGCCGATGAATATATAGTCATATTAATGAGTGGGTTTTCATTTTGAGGTGGTCTTCAAGAGAGGTTGTACTGCATTGTTCACTATAGATGTTGTTATGCTTTATATGTCTAAAAGATGGTAGTCAGTAAAGTGCCTGAAATCTGGACTTTTGACCATGTCTGGACAAAATACGGTTTTCAGGTAGTTTACTGTAGTTTGATCTGTGTAAATCACTGCTTTAATTGGTAATGCTTTTTTAATCAATGTTTTTATGAAGCTTTAGTTTAAAAGATAATGTTGTTGTAAAACTAATTACTATGGTTTTCTGTTGTAGGAAAATACACAGTCATTCTAGATGAATCACATTACAAAGATCTACTGAATCAGCATACCAGTCCACCACCAGCTATGGTAAAACAAACACTATGTTTACAGGTTGGGGGGGGGGGTTCAGACTTGTCAGTAATTTCTATTTTTAGCCCAGTTGGGAAGTTTGGCTTTTTGCTCCTCAGTACTGGTCCATAATTCTGATAATTTACCCATCTAGACAGTTCTAGAATGTTTGCCTTTAGCCCATCTAAGCTGGTCCAGAATTTTGTTTTCAATCGGTCTGCATTGGTCAAAATCCATAAGGACAGTTTCAAATAGGTCTTGAATTCTAGTTTGTATCTCATCTGGACAGGTCAGGAACTCTAGCTTCGAGTATGTCTGGACTAGTACGGAATTCAGCCTGGTGGAAATTCTGGCTTTTTAGTTGTCTGAACAGGTCTCTTTTAATATATTATAAATATATTTTGGTGAAATCTCTATGCGGTGTTCCTTTACGTATACTTCATTGTTGGAAAGGTAGTCAAATAAGGAACAAATGTACACACTGTTTGGTAGCTCACATAAGCAAAAGTGGTTGAAGTTAGCTATAATGATCAGCCAAGCTATTATGACCCGCTGTCTGTTTTGGAATACAGTAAAACCTCAATGATAAGACCACCCTTGGGACCCTTGAAAATTTGTCTTCTTATTAATGTGGTCTTAATGTTGATGCTGTGATAAAGAGCAAAACACTGAAAATAGACTTGAAAAATTGAGGTGATCTTAATATAGAGATGGTCTTAATATTGAGATGGCCTTAATATTGAGATTGGCTTAATATTGAGATGGCCTTGATATTGAGATGGTCTTAATATTGAGATGGGCTTAATATTGAGATGGCCTTAATATTGAGATGGTCTTAATATTGAGATGGGCTTAATATTGAGATGGCCTTAATATTAAGATGGTCTTAATATTGAGGTGGTCTAAACAACGACTTTCTGTCATTTTGCTGTAGATAATTACATGTAGCAACTGTCGCTAAACCTAAGTGTTTTCGTGCCAAGACTAGATAGAAGAATTGTGTAATAATCCACATCTATATTTTTTCACAGATGAATACAGAGTCATCATTAATACGCATGGGTTTTCCACATCAACATTTAGGTGGTGATCGTGCAGGCCACAAACCATCTATGTGCATGTGGTAAGTTAGCTAGCTTGTATATAGAGTCTTAAAATAAAATAGTGAAACGATACATTAGGTTTAGTCCATTATAAATAAATAGCTAGATAAGTAAATAAAGGATCTTACATAGTGGTCATTTATTATTGAATTCATTAAACAAGCCTTTTTAATGCGGTTATAAGCAGAATAAAACCGGTTCTCAATTCCTGTGTAAATCGGGGATCTCATATAAAGTGCAAAAACTGTTTATATACAGTTGTACTGAACAGACCGAAAACATACACAAGCTTGCCCTAAACAATCAGATGGGGAGCTTGTTACTTGTCACCTAAATCACTTTCAGTCAATCAGATCATGTCCTGCTTTCCCGACACATGGGATTGACCTGTGAATCTTGTAATAATAAAACCCGTGAAAAGTAAATTAGTCCAACACGAGTAACACTTCGATCAATAAAGTGTGAGAAAATTGTAGCGGTTTGCAGTGTTTGAAACGTCGAGATAACACTTGATTAGACTAACAATAGAAAAAGTCGCGAACTCTGTTCACACTTTGAAATAAAGTCATGTTTGAGAAACACGAAAAATCGGTCAATGACTTTTGAAGTGTAATAAGATTATTATGGTTCATTCAGAAAAGTTCATTATTTTGTCGGTGACGGCTTTTATGTAGGAATTTAATAATTATTCTTCTCTCAAACTCGGATCTAATATCGCTGAAAATGCCATCTCATGAAAGTAAAATAGTCGACGTAGAAATATATCTATTCATGTTTAATTAATTATTTGTTATAACCCACTCTGCACTATTGTAAATTTTTAGTAAAGTCTTTATTGTTATAAGGCGATGCCAAATTGGAATTTTGTTAAGCGTCAACCTAAGTTCGCGAAACCTAGCTACCTAAAAAAAAACTCATAACGAAAAAACAAATATCTCAAATAATAAGTGATGCATAATTTTAGATATTTTAATGAAAGAAACATCATAAAAACAAAACAAAATGGTTTGTTTCAAAACTAGATCAATACATGAATAAACTCTAATTTAAAACTGACTCGTTTTCACACAAATTGACTAGTTTTCACACAATAATCACATCGTTGTCGGATCTCAACTAAAATCGCCGTTGTCGAATCATGGACATAGAAAATATTTGAGAATTTTTAGCTTAGAATTATTATTTTTTTTTGGCTCGAGCGCAAAACCTAGGCGACCGCGGACGCTTAAACCAAATTCCAATTTGGCATGGCCTAAAGAAGTTGATTCAAAAAGAATATTTGACATTTTAAAGTCTAAGTCTTGAGTTTCAGTCTTAAAATGTTTGTGAATAGGGCACTGTACAAGCAAAAAATGATGAAAAGAAAATTCTTTGTTTCAGTCATCTTGACAGTAAGACAGTTGAAGGTTTCAGCACTACTGGGTATTTCTGTCCTCAATGTAAAAGTAAATACTGTGAGCTGCCGGTGGAATGCAAAGCTTGTGGTATGTATAAACAATATTGGAGTGATATTCGATTCTTTTTGATTGCGATATATCCCCCCCATGTAATAAGTTAAGTGTATATAGGAGTTTAATTGACCGTTCTTGCTTGTATATTTTATTACTTATTTTTTTAAAGTAATGTGTGCGAGGGGAGTGCAAAAAGTTCGCGGAAAATATTTATAATTTTTATCATTATCATGACTTTTCATAGAGATATAAATACATATTTGGACAATTTGAACTAACATTTTACAGGTTATAGTGGTATTGTTTGGTAAATCAATAAAGCATATATTGACCTTAGTCTTGGTTATATTTCTAATCATATCAACGCCATATAATTTGATATAAAGATTTATAAGAATTTTCCGTGAACTTTTTGAACACCCCAGTATGTTTGAATCTTCACAATAGTGATTTAAGAGTAGAGGAACATGTTCCCTCATCAAAATTATGTTATTAATGTTTTCATGTCTGGAGTTTCTTCCATATTTTAAAAATATGAAAATCAATCAATGAAAAGGTGTTTTATCAGCTCTTGTTTGAAAAAACAACAAATTAACAAAACATTGGTGGGAATAAATGACAAAAATGATTAATTGTTTTATCTATTTTCCATTACTTATGAACAAACTAACTTTTTTACCTTTATTGAATGAATTTCCCCTTTTTACTGTTCTCCTCGCATATTTGTGTCATTCTCTGAGATTTTTGACCCAAATGACATTTCTGGGCGAAATTGAGTTATTGATATTTCTGAATGCAGGGATATTTGTAGGTCACTACAAAGCAAAAATTATTGCAAAAAGGCACTTTTTTAGGGAATTACATCACTTTTAATATTGTCATCATTGAAGACTAGATCTACAAAAAAGTTCTGAGTTTCACAAATCTAATACAGCAAATATGTTTTCAGATACAATAATATGTTACAAATAAATGTATATTATTCCAAAAGAAAAGGGGCCATCTCAATATTTACCGATAATTGTTTTGCTTCTGCTCGCCACTGAATCATAAATCTTTTACTGAAATGTTTCAACTAGCTGTTGCATTTAATGTGAAAACACGATGTCATAATGTGAAAATATGTTGTCATATTTATTGCAGTTTTCTCAGAAACGAAGCTCAGTGCACTTGGACCAAAAATTTCCGAGACTGCCACATTTATGCCACATGATATTTAATTTGTGTTGAAGTAATTGAAAAAAAAAAACAAATTTACAAAACGTTGCTGGTAATAAATGACAAAATGATTGTTTCATCTATTTTTTATTCCTTGCGAACAAACTTAAATATTTTACCGTTATATATAGTTCCCACATCTACAATATTTACCTCCCTTGTTCTTAACTGTTGGCCATTTTGATAGACAAAACTGATAAGCCCTTATAGGAGTAATTTTTAAATATGTGATCATTGAGAAAATACCAAACAAATTTGCATGTGACAACCACTTTTTCTTCAACTTACTGAGCCAAATGCCCACATAATGAATAAGTTATTTTTTATATGTTGGATTAGTTTATCATCGTTTACATTATATTTCCCATAATCTTGATTATATTTCCCATAAACTTTAAGGAATTTGCCTATCAAAATGGCCGACAATTCAGAACAAGGGAGGTAAATATTGTAGATGTGAGGACGATATATTGAGTAAATTTGCTTTTTCTACCATTCTGCTTGCATATTTTAAGTGATATTGTATTCATGTTGTAGGGTTGACATTAGTATCAGCACCACATCTGGCTCGATCATATCATCATCTGTTTCCTCTAGATCAATCAAAGGAAGTTCCAGTGTCGGATTTTGATCCTGGACAACTTATGTAAGCATACTTCATTTAAAAGTTGGGATAACAACGAATATTCAGATATTCGAATATTCGTTCGTTCTTCAGAATATTTGAATACTGATTCGAATATTCGTTGCAATATGTATCTTCAATATGAAGCTGAATGCCATTGAATTAAATTTCAATCATCACATTGAGTGACATGTTACGCGTGAATAATAATATCAACAGGTGTTAATTGACATGTCATGTTGTTTCTTTAGGGGCACGATGGATATAACACTTCAGCCCTTTGACTATTCAAGTAATCAAGGGGAGTTTTCAACTTGAGTGATCAGTTTAAAACTCAAAAATGATAATCTTAAACTTTGAATTTCAGATGCATTCTTAATAAAATGCTGACATGTAGTTATCAGTGTATTTAACTCAACACAATTCTGTATCATCGGCTAGAGTTGCGTTAACTCTGATTATTAGCATCATACCTACTGTTCGAGGGTACGACAAATAATTCATAATTTTGA
Source organism: Mactromeris polynyma (assembly GCA_032209605.1). Lineage (NCBI taxonomy): Eukaryota > Metazoa > Mollusca > Bivalvia > Venerida > Mactridae > Mactromeris > Mactromeris polynyma. Next base: position 4,929,971 of record JASFXZ010000019.1, on the reverse strand, counting down.
CGAGATCGGAATACAATGACAGATATACAGGCATTTCGATCTGTTTTCACTTTTGTTAACAATATGCAATAAACAACACTAAATTTTCATAACAAAGTAACAAAGCAGCCCTACTAACATGGCTTTGCTATTTGCATATCACTGTTGTGTAAACCAATCAAATCTTACGTTAACCACCAAGGCAATTTCTCTTCGACTGAACAACTTTTGTAACCTTGACGCTGATTGGTTAACCTTTTGATAAAAGATACATTAGCTTACCGAAATCCACTGAATTTTCGGTTAATTTACCAAAATCAATTTTGGATCCGGAGTGACCAGCTATCGTAACATCTTGGCAACTTTTTCTGTTGCACAACAAATCTTAACCTTCAAATTGCGCCGACCATCTTTTTTCAAGATATTTCTTGTTTATAATGCAGACACTCAGTCACTTATTTCTATATGTAAGATAATTCTACTTTTCATATTCTTTTATTTCCAGATACTGCAGCGCTTGTCAAATTGAAATAGAACAACAAGCTGTAAGTTTGCTTGTATCTGTACATCTCTCGTTTTACTATTTTACTCTTACTAATGATTTAATTATTTCAAATTCAGATTTCATATTTCCAGTAATTCTTGGATGTCAAATTATATTGTTATTTTTCTTTTTCTGTCTATTATAAATCTATCCCTTGCAACAATTGAGTGCATTCATAAGGTATGAAGTCTGTCAAGGCTAGGCATGTATTTGACCATGTGATACGTGTACATCATTGTGTACAATCGTAGGAAAACAATTGCGGACAGGTTCAAAACACGACTCGGCCGTAAAATACAGTACAGCCCTAGAGGAAAACACGGACCTACTGTGGGTGCCCTCTAAGATGCAAAAATAATTTTTAAGATATCTTAAAAAATAAAGAAGTTAAGGGGTGGGGCCATGGTTTTCTTTGGAGCCGTACTGTATTTATGGCCGGGCCGTGATCATTATTTGGCTGGAGATAGTTTGGACTCTGCTAAGAGTTTGAATTTTTGTTTCGTTCCGACTGGTCTCCGAATTTCTAAATTGAGGAAAAAATGGGTTGGTACATGGGACTCTGTTTGTGACTAAATAAGACCATGTGATAGCTCTGAAATAAATGTTCAAGGGTTAGCAGTTTAAGTGAAATCACAGGACTGTATTTTGTTTTTCAGGTTTACCAGTGCAGAAAGTGCAAGTTTATATTTTGTATAGATTGTGATATATTCATACATGAGACACTTCATTCCTGCCCCGGATGTTCAAGTTCTAGACGAACACAGACTGCAGAAGCAGTGTTTATATGATATGCTTCCATGTTTTTGTATTGTGTCTAAGGTAACATGGGGTTAGGGAGATTTCAGGGATCTTATTTTCGTCCTTGGATATTCTCATCGACTGGTCTTGAATTGCAGCTACCGGTAGCCTATGTGAGCTTTTCTCCATATCATTGTTAGTTCAGAGAGACCGCTTAAAGATCAATGGCCCAGAATTTCAGCGAGTGATGTAGAAACATATCACTAAGTATAAGTTGTACAAAGGGTGCAGATTCAGCCCCTGTTCATAATAATCAGGATCAAGATCATTCTGCAAAACTTTTGAGACATTAAATTGAAAGGTCATGCTTATTAAGAAAAAATGGAGATTAAGAACTTATGACAAATTTTGGAAATTTGATCCCGATTTGATCTAGATCAATTTCAGTCATAATTATATATTATAATAAATTAATATCTCAGCATCATGGTGAAGTTAAATATGTTTTGACGATGTTAATTGGAAGATTTTTTGGTATTTTGTGTACGTTTATGAGAAGTACTTGGAAAAGTGTTCAATTGCTTCTTAAAAAATGGCAAATATTTTTATACATCAAAGTGATCCATTTTTATGGATCCATATATGTTGATCCTTTGTGAAGACGGGGCCAGATTGTTTGTATTGGATGTATTCTGTGTAATTTGTACATGCATTTTGCCCGATAACTGGAGGGTATGAGATACATCAAGAGTATAACATGTAGATTTTTGTTATTGATCAGAAATAAAAGATTTGTATGAAGATATTAATGTCATTATTTCCACATTTAAAAACAAACGTTCTACAATGGATGTGACAGATTGTTATTAAGGATTACCGAGGTAATTACACCAAGATGCTTGGTATATAAACAACGCCCATTGTGAAACAATTGCTGGGTAGTAATTTAAGCAGGATATCCAATTTTGTCAGCGACATCATAATGCATATATGCTTTACACTTGGTAAACTCAGGCATCTGGTTGTGTGTTTGTTTTGGGATGTTTGATGCCATTTTTCATCTAATAATAGTCTATTGATAACGTCCAGTTGACATAAGCAGTATTTCTGGGTTTCCAGCCAGCACTGGGGGTCACATAATACCATGTTTCCCCCCCCCCCCCCCAGAGTCAAATCATTATGGAGAACATATCGACGGTTTCAGGCGATAGCTTAATAACAACCTTCGATATGCTTGGCATGGGTTTGAGTAGTCTCATTCTGGATTGGTAGTCAAGCGCTCTATACACTGACCATACTGGTTGGTTTCTTTTTATAGTGTTCACAGTATTACAATTGAATTCAGGAAGTGCATTAACTTTGAATGCTTTCTTAGTGGAAACAGTTTTATATGGCGTTAATAAAACTATGACAGATATTGATATTCTTTATTTCTGTTTATTTTTTTGCTATGACAATACATACACACATTTGGAATGGTAATCAAATATGACACACATTCACTCAAATGAACAATTCATAGGACTGTGGAAATATAAATAAAAAAAAAAGTCCATTAAGTTCAAACACAATCACACATGTTCTAGAGTCATATTACAAGACAACATATAAGGTCAATGCAAGTTACTGATGCATACAATAAATCTAACATAAAAATATGATAAACACACAATATTCACAATAATGAAGTTGCAAATTACTGACTTCGAAAAGGTTTGTAGAATTGGATTCAACACAGGATTTGAACATTTTTTCAGATGAAGATGTCTGATGATCAAACCAGTGTTCATGGGTTTCCAGCCAGCGTAAACAACAATTGACAAACTTGGTTCATAAATCACGTGAAGAGGAGAAACGACTTTAATGTACACGATCATCCATCCATTCATCTCGGAAAACACGTTTTACAGGTCGTTAACGTATGACCTCCAAACTGGGAGTGGCGCTCTCTACCCGCCGAGCTCACTAGACCGGCTTGACCAATTTTTCGTGTTCCTCAAAACATGACTTTTTTCTAGCAAAGAAACAACATTAAATGTTTCCCATAAAATACAGACATACATGATTTCCAACGCATTCAAATGAACATAACAACATTGATGCTGGGTGACATTTTATGGTTCCCACTTCAAACAAGAACATTGAACCAATCGTAAGACCTTCCTGAACATCAACAACTAATCTAAGTCATTGTTGGATTTCAATGGTGTAATATAAGAGAGGGAGGCAAACACTGGTGTCTACAAAGTAATGTCTCACAATTTTAACACGACTTTCATACATTCAACATAATAACAAACAGTTTAGATATACACTTAATAAGCAAAATACAAAGTTGCATTCAAATTCAAGAAATGAACATAAATATAATAATTTATACAACTTCTGAGCAACTATAAGTTCATTCTGATACAAAAACAGGAAATGATTTTTTCACTACTCTGAAACGTTATTGACACTTTGGTAACAAGAATGATAAAATAATGAAATGTTGAAATACATACATGAAATATGACAAAAACTCATATGAACACAACAGAGTACAAAATACTGATCAAACAAAGCACTTTGTACAAGTACTTAATTTCCATCAGCGTGAATTTAGTATCGCTACACCTCTTGCGTGATTTAGATAAATCTCATATTTTGAAATTCTCAAGTCGAATTTTCGACTTTTCTTTCTCAAGTTTGTGGTCGAGAAGAGTGGGAGATTCTCACAGTGAGGTACTTATGCATTGGCAAATGCTAACCACCCTTGGTGCACTACAATAGGAGAGTGGAGGCATAGGAACCTGGAAAACCTTGGTCACATGACACTCCAGAGCCATTATATAGACAACGCTTCCAAGATTGAAACCAAACTTGTAACAAATCACATTTCTTGAGTAGGAGATTAATAAACAAAGTATTTTTGCAACATTTTGAGTATAAATTAATAAGGTACAAAAATGCAGACTAAGTGGTGAGATAATCTGCCAAGCTGATTTCTAATAACTAAAGCACAAAACACAGTCTCATTTCCACTGTCTATTGAGAGCTTTTCTTGATGCCAGTTTCTGAGTTATAAATGATGCAACAAGCATAGACAACACTACACTAGCAATCAACCAATGCTCAAAGTCTTCCTTCAAAACATCAAACATCTTCGATGGTTGAATACGAGTATGGAATAAATCTGAAACAGAACCAAACTTTTATCAGCAAACTTTTCAATAAACAGCTATGTGAGAAATTATATGTGACATTAAGATATAGATGCTCATTCTAGTATTATGTATGGGTCCACACAAGTCTAGCTCATGATTTCAGATATAATATCATTCTCCCTTCTGCTTCCATTTAAAGAAAAAAGAGGACTAAGTATCACTCTTCTGAGTATCTGAGAAGCAGTCTGAATCTTCCTCTAGCTGATATAAAAACCAACATTTCAAGTTTTAAGAAGATCAAGTCAAATGACTTCATGTGAGGTAACCCATTTTTTATATGATTTGGCCTAGTTATCCAGTCTTAGACCTAAAATGCATCACAGAAGTTGGAAAAAGTTCATCCCAAGACTAACATTAAAGAAATGTCAGTTACCTATCTGCCTACCAACCTGCCAAAAAGTGCTGCACTCCCAACTATTTTTTATGGCCTACATCAGGATTTTTTTTTGGTCTTGATCATAAAACATATACGGTAGATACAGTAAAAGCTCATTAATAAGACCAGCATTGGAACCCTTGAAAACCCTTCTTATTGAGGTGGTCTTACTCTCAAGGTTGAATAAAGAGCTAAACAGTAAATATGGACTTAAAATTTGTGTTCTTAATTTTGAGGTGATCTTATTATTGAAGTGGTCTTTAAGTGAGTTTTTACTGTAATTACAAGAAGTGTTGACTTGAATGCAATGTCTACCTGCCTACCCAACTTCACAACGGAAGACAACAAACAAGGAAATTGTAAATGTGGCCTAAGCACAAGGTCAGGTGTGCTAAGAATGGATGATAGTCTAGTTATTACTCCAGAATGGTTTAACTTATAATACAGTATAAATTTTAAGCCTTGTGTATATCAATACATATACAGGCTGTCAACTTAGTAGGGATAAAGTAGGTCTATTTTTATTCAAAAGTAGGGATGTTATTGCCTAAAAGTAGGGATAGTAGGTACTGATGGCAAGATCATTGAAAATAATCGAAAAATCGTTGCTTGACATCCAATGTCAGCGACAATCGTTTAAGAGCTACAATTATTGATTATAATCGAAAATTTGAGTGAAGTGTTATTTCAATAAGATCATATTATATATAGTCAAATATTAAAGTTATAAAGCCGGAAATACATTCGAATTTTAAAACTAGTCAATACATGTACAAAACATTTAGTCAATAGTAGTCAACTATTTATTGAATGATAAAATGTTCTTATGATATAAGAGTAATGTAAAACCCCATTAATGTTAAATGTAGCTTAAAAAGTGATAAATAAACTTGTATTAATGAACTAAACTGTCGGCATTATACTTATACTTAAAAACTAAATATTTCGATTATTTCCGATTCAATTATCAATTATGAGTTTTCAAACTGATTTGATAATCGATTACAAGTTTTTTTCCCATTATCCATCACTAATAGTAGTGATGATTTGTAACTTTCGGGATATCAAAAATGGTCAAAATTCACAACATTGAACATTCTCCATGATAAGACCACTGTGCTCCATGAAGGTGAAATAAATATGTTGAGTTTACACCTCAGATGTGGTTAGTAGGGCTCTTTCCAGAAAAAGTAGGTACCAAGTAAAAAAGTAGGGAAAAATTAGGAAAAGTAGGGCCCACATGACAGCCTGCATATAGGGTCAATAACACAGACAAATCTTACCTAGTCCGTATGATAGAACGAGACAAGTAGATTCTAGTCCTGTCGGAGATGTATGTATACTCTGTATGTGATACAGCGTCAGGTTATAGTTGATCATGCCTTCAGTATGAACTGGTAACTCGGGAATGTAAGGCAAAGTTCCCTCTTCTCTACAAAAAGAAACCAAAAATACAGTGAACTTTTTTAAATACAGGTATCTCCAAATGTAACAGTCAAACTTCTTGTAACAGCAGGACTCGTTGACAACAGCTAGAACCATTTCTTTTAATGAGCAACATCAAACCTTTATAAGACTTAAATAGACTTCGGAAATGTTCGGAAATTTTGTTTATAATATCTGCATATATATATCGTAAAATTATCAATCTCTTAATTTTATTTAATTCTACAAAATTTAAGGGAGGACTCCCAAGTATCATCGGCCATGCAGTGTATTAGATGTTACTTCATAGAGTACCGCACTCCAAGTAGCAAAATATGCTTCCGTGGAAGTGGTAATTTACGCTGTGGAAATTGTTTGTGACTGTGTGCATTTGCGAAATTTCACAAACTTTTCCTCCTTGCAAACTTTACCACTTATACAGTAATCAGATAGTTTTTGAGACAGAACATTTACACATAAACAAGAGATGTTTGTAAAACATTATGCCACCCTGTGACCTTGACCTTTGACCCCAAAATCAGTGGTGTTCCTCTGCTCGGAAACAAAAAGGTTACAGACGGACGGACCGACATGTGCAATCAATATGCCCTCTCTTCTTCGAAGGGGGTATAATAAGTCAACTTCAACGGGTCATAACAACAATATTCATCATCTCTGCACATCATCAACATCATTAACAGCAGCACCATCATAATGATTAGTAACTGCAGCATTACATTCAACAACTAAATACACAAATCACTTACTGAGTTTCTGGCGTAGGGGTCAATGGTCGTCTAGGATCCAAAAATGCTTTTGGTAATGTAAAAATACCTCCATTTTTCAATGCAACTGAAAAATACGTTCAGTAATAAATAGAAATATGTTAAATAGCAAATTCAGGAAACCTCAATATAAAGACCTCCTCAATAATAATACCCCCTCACAATTAAAAACACACTTCAAGTCCATTTTGACTGTTATGTTCTTTATTCAACCTCAATATAAAGACGACCTCAATAAGAAGACCCATTTTCACCAGTCCCAAGTGTGGTCTTATTATTGAGGTTTTACTGTACACATGTTTCACATGGGCTTTTAATTTCATTAAGGTTGAGAGTTTTACAAAACCGTCTAAGTTGAAAATCTACAAACAGCTGTTTCGATGTTGAGTAAATATCTTCATTCGTGGGTCCTCAAATCAAACACAATGTATCCTAAATTTATTTCCATCAGATCAACAATAAGTCCAGTTGTGTATCATTCACCAGGATGATAACAATTTCTGCTTGCCAGAATTTAAGCAAAAAACACATTTCTTATACAGTTCAACATTGTCTTATTTGGATGCAACAAATGAGTCACCAAGTAATATATTTTGTTAAAAAAAGGAGGATTTGGCTGGCTAAATCTAGGGGCAAAATGTAGTTAGAACATGACATCCGGTGTTTTAAAACATTACATGCCTTGTATGAAAATTGAAGAAATTCCATACCAAACTTCTAAATTTAAATACTTCAACTATAAAATTGTATATACTTATAATATCTTTAGCTGTAATGCCCTTCTCGGTAACCGTAGTTGTCATTGTGTACATAGGTAATGGGAAGATAAAGCTTTGTCGCATTACTAGAGGCTGTTGTGGTGCTGTGAAAGACGAGAATACCGTAGCGTTGCTTTGGTTTTTTCCCTCGTACATTTCTAATGCCGCCATCTCATGACGACGCTGTTTGGTGTTGTAATAATTGTACTGAAATGAAAAATAACCCAACAATATTCACAAATTAATCTTAGAAACATCTTGTGGAGAAATCTTGACCAAAATTGAGGTAAAACAATCAAATTATACATAGTGTAAAAAAGTTGTTATATGATTCCTGTTATTGCAATGCAATACTTTATTATTTTTTAAATTATTTTTCAAACATGCAACAAGATATTTTCATAGCATAATTGACCCAGTATGAGGTAGTGTGGCTGTTTTACAATTGTTAGAACAAACTATTACATTACTATATGAGAGCGGCTGTACGATTTCCAACCTCTTCTTTAAGTGACGTCATTTTACAGAAAACGTCACATGTGACGTCACCATGTACTGACAGAAAACAATAGTTGCCCCATATGGCAATATGAATACAAAGTGATCATACAAAGTAAAATTTGTTTCCTACTTGCAGATAGTGACATCAAATGTTGCCTTTTCTTGAAATAACTTCACTTACAAAAGAGATTGTAAATCCCATAGCAGTGTATCACATGTAGTACTCAGACAGCAGCTTGTACAATTGTTTTCATTTCCAGTTTGCCTGAAATATTTACAAATTCTTCCCATCTAGGAAATGTCCAACGTCAATGTTTCCTCTATAAAAACTTGTAATACACTCACCACAATCCAGTTTTCAGAATGTACAACATGAACAGGTCCCTGTGCTTTTCTATGGTTACCATGGAATAGAAGATGCCCAGTTATAACATCTAGCAGGTAAACATTGATCACTGGGTAAGCTGTAAATACACACATTATTGAAATAAAAAAACAAGTATTATATGTTCCAAATAACTCAGTGAATTCAAAAGTTTATACTACATAAACGAACAAACATAAAAGGGGACATTATCAGGGGTTCTACTATGTGCTGAATCTCAAGGGTCATTTTGATAAATTTTTACTGGATTTTACCATTTTAAAGCCATTTTAAAGCAAAAATTGACCCTTCAGCCAGAATACCAAGGGTCAAAATGTTGAACTTTTGAAAATACAAGGGTCAAATGGAACCCCTACTTGTTATTCCATCAATAAATCAAATACTGGCATATCCAACAAACAAAGTCTTTAAAAGAAATATTATGTTATCATTAATAATTTCAATTAATTTGAAAGGGTTTGCTCATACTAGTCTGCATTTCAGTCAGATTCTTTTATCCTATATTTCACCCCAGTTACTAATTTAGGAAGTAGATAACAGATTCACGTTTGTAAGAACTCGACCTATGTAATCTGCTGTAGGAAAATTTCAAAGTTTCTGTATTTTATATTGATTAATCATTTTGTGCAGCATATTGTGTTAAAACATGAGCCTGTATAATGTACATTATTGTTTGATACATTTTTAAATCTTACTTCAGAAAAATTGAAATGTATGGTACCCCGATTACAAGTGTTCGGAAAATTTGCGATATATAGTAGCCCCAATTAGAAAAGTGTTCCGGAAAATTTGAGCTATGTTGTAGCCCCAATAAAAGGCCAATAAGAAATGCTCCGGAAAATTTGAGATATAGTAGCCCCAATAATAAATGCTCCGGAAAATTTGAGATATATAGTAGCCCCAATTAGAAATGTTCCGGAAAATTTGAGATGTATAGTAGCCCCAATTATAAATGCTCCGGAAAATTTGAGATGTATAGTAGCCCCAATTAGAAATGCTCCGGAAAATTTGAGATATATAGTAGCCCCAATTATAAATGCTCCCGAAAATTTGAGATGTATAGTAGCCCCAATTATAAATGCTCCAGAAAATTTGAGATGTATAGTAGCCCCAATTATAAATGCTCCAGAAAATTTGAGATGTATAGTAGCCCCAATTATAAATGCTCCAGAAAATTTGAGATGTATAGTAGCCCCAATTATAAATGCTCCAGAAAATTTGAGATGTATAGTAGCCCCAATTATAAATGCTCCAGAAAATTTGAGATGTATAGTAGCCCCAATTAGAAATGCTCCGGAAAATTTGAGATATATAGTAGCCCCAATTATAAATGCTCCCGAAAATTTGAGATGTATAGTAGCCCCAATTATAAATGCTCCAGAAAATTTGAGATGTATAGTAGCCCCAATTATAAGTGTTTAAATGCAGAATGTGAAGTAATGTGATGAAATTTTTAACAAACCTTTTTGTTGAGAAGTTGCAGGTTCCTCGCCTTCAGTTACCACGGCAACAACATTGGGGTTGAGATATTTGTATAAAACACTTCTGTCACCTAACACTCGTCCTAGTGAATGGCTATGCTCTGAAATACAATGTTAAACAATGGAAAAAATCCCCTTTTAAGTGAATAAATATTGCAAAATTCCCCTTTCTCACGGCCCGGCCCCATTCCCCAAAAGTAGAAAGACAGCCCTGGCTAAGAAAAGGCTGTTTTACTGGCAAGACATTTATTTTGTTTTGACTGGATATATAACCATTATGATGCCATTAATTTTTCAGAGGATGACATTGATAATACATTGTCTAAAACTTAGTAAGTATTGCATAAAAGGACCAAAATTCCTGCTTTATTTTTTCACATTACTCTCATTTCTGAAAAAAAATTTCATGTGTCAAGGCCCATAACACTAACTGACAATACCACATGTATCATGCAGCAAATTTCACAAACATAAATCGGCTTACTTTACATTGAAAACATGTTAAGTAAAATCTCACTTAAAGACCACCTCAATATTAAGAACGCAATTTTCAAGTTCATTTTCCCTATTTTGCTCTCTATTCAACCTCTATCAAGACTACCACAATAATAGGACCAGTTTTCAAGGGTGGTCGTATTATCGAGGTTTTACTGTACTGACAAAAGATAAGTTTGTTTTCATGCTTAACCTTACAGTATAATAACTTACCATTTGCTTTCTTTGGAACAATACTTGTTATTTTCAAATTCTGTCTCTGATTTTGCAGATTAATTGTCCACACATTATCAGCAACCAACTGGAATAGATATTACTTCAAATACACAACCATAGTAATTTAGATAGTTTTATTTTTCAAAATCCAATAAGCCTCGCGGCCCATGAGGACAACATATTTACAAATACATGTAAATACAGGATAATTCAAACATATAAAGTTGCGGAGAAGATACATTTACATTAAATTAAACTTGTGTCTTGAACAAAATGACAATTTTTATAGAAGCATCAACTGTTTACAAAAGTTAAAATAATACATAAAAAAAACTAAAAATAAATGCAGAGACTGGACAAAACATAACAATAAGTAAAGTGTTGATTTATTATAGTGTCACCTCTATTGAAAGGGCCAGCCATTTCTGACTTATGAGACATCTACTTTCTGTAGCACATTTACTTCCCGATTCCTATCCTTTAATGCCAGGCACCAGGCAGGTAGGCGCACGGTAACCATTATTTAACTAGCTGGCGGCTCACCAACCGGCCATATCAGAACGGACCCCTACCTTGATTCAAACCTTCGACCTCCCGCTCCCAAGGCTGATACCTTAACCACTGGGCCAAGGGAGACAATATGTACTAGACGAAGCATTCATTGCCATATTTGTGAGTACTTTGTGACTCAAAACGTATGTAACACAGCTAATCTAACACTATGAATTATATTGATTCAGAGTAACAATTGCACATCTTTTCAAACAGTAGGTATAAAGTAGGGATTTTATTGCCTAAAAGTAGGGATAGTAGGGAAGATTCCTTACTTTTAAAGTATCAAAAATGGTAAAAACTCATTGCACTGTACATTCTCCATGATAAGACCTCTGTGCTTCATACAGGTGAAATCAATATTTTGAGTTAACATCTCAGATTTGGAAAAAGTAGGATAAGCAGGGCACTTTCAAGAACAAGTAGGAAATATAGGAAAGGTAGGGCCCTCTTGACAGTCTTCAATTATTTTCCTTGTTTAGTTATAAAAACATGGACAAAAAAGTAACAAACAGATTGTACTTACCTTATTTTCATTCTTCACAGCTCTGTATCCATTTATCATTCCATTCTCAACATCAGATAAAAATATATATATTTGAGAACTCTGCTCCATAACGAAAGATTGAGTACTGACTGGGAATGCGTGTACCTAAAACACAAGATATGTGGATTCAAAAATCTGTATCCATTTCAAACTATACAAACCAGCAAATGTTATCAAGGCATTGATGTCACCGGTATTGACTTACCTAACTTGTTTTGCAAAAGAAATTGGACAAGTCTTATGAAACTGCAAGCCAGATGCAAACAGTTCACTCCAGTAATACTAAGGTTAAATAGACAAATACAGACATGTCCTGATAGTTGTTGGCATCTCCATAATCATTATGTAAGCAAAATTGTAAAATATTAAACAACACAAGGACACGCTTAAAATTTCCTTTGAACCAAACTGTTTTAAAGTATGAACATTAGCTTACAGAGAACATAGGCATTATTCACAAACACTAAGTCTGAAACTCATGACTTAGACTTTGAATTTGCAAAACTTATATTTATCAGCATTTTCTTTTCATTAAATCGCAACAAATGAAATTCTGTCTGAATGATTGTTGTTTCACTTTGTGACACATGATATCAATTTGGGCCCTTATATACGCGAGTTATACACAGATATAGGTGAAAAATGACTTCAGCTTTTTACGCGGATTACTTAAACTGTAAAAACTCGAGGATTACGAGATGTAAATGCTGACATGGTTCAGGCAGGTGTTGATATTATCATTCACACTCTTATCTATTCCACTGATGCTTGATTGTCACTGTAATATAAATAGACGCTCCCCTCTCCCGGGGGCGCGACAATTAGGGCGGGAGCGTTAATTAGGAGAAATACGGTATATTGTTACAACAACATGGGAGCAAAAAGAACATTTAACATTTTAAAGTCTTAAGTCTGATTTTAAGACTTATAATGTTTATGGACTGAACATGTTAAGACAGGGATTTTATCTTCATCCTCTGTGACAACAGTCAAAACTTACTGAATAAGTGTCATCCATAATAATTAAAGGTTTCATGAAGTCTTTGTCCCATTCAGCAAGTAGGAAAGCTTGTAAGACATTATAAGGAAGATGAAGTCCACCATGCGGCATCTGTGATATTCTCTGACCACTGATTGGGTTGAAGGCAAACACATGACCTCTTCCAGATACCTTCAAACAAAACCAGTAAACAATATTTTAGTTCTATTGAAAATTTCAGACCTCAGAAAAGGCACTTTAAAATCAATGTGTTGATAACACATACGAAACTGTAAAAAGATTCTGACAATGCAAAACCCAACTATCAATAGAAAATTAAAATCTGCCCACAAATTTTTTAAATTATGTTACAATATTAATAAATTAATTTTAATAAAACATTCAAAACATGATTTTTTGAATGACGAAAATTTGTACACATACAAAATCAATTGCTGTCAGATTGAAGAAAAGTATCAAAAATGAGACTTTCACAGTTTATCAATGTCTGAAAGGATTATGACTACACATGTATTTTCTACAAACTCAAATAAAATATTCAATTCCTCAAATTTGATTATTAAAGTCATCAATGTCATATTGATAAATACTAGTCAAAAAAGAACACAGCCATTTTTGTATGAACTTATGATTAAGAGTAATTTCACTAATTCATGATAATGCATAAATTTGGAAACGTCAAAATGACTATGACAGACATGCATCAACTAGGTTCAATAGTTTGTTTCATGACAATCCCAAATTACTGCTTGCTGCAGTCAAAATGAAGTACCCAGTTTATAGTTCATTTACATATCTAAGTTCATGTAAAACATGACAATATGAGTACATAATATACAAAAAAATAATACAATGATAAAGAGGCAATTGCAATTAGAAAATCAATGCATCATACACTTGAAACACATTTGTACAATACATGTATGATAAATACTACGGGAGAAGGAATTTATGTTCTAATTTTACGTTTAAAATATGTATACAAGAAAAATAAGTTATTTTCAGACGTTATAAGTCCGGCATTTATTTAAATTTACAAATAATTTCTTAAATGAGCAAACAGTTTCTTGATTTTTAAAGCTATGCAAACAACTATATGAAAATGCAACTCAACCGACTAGTAAAGATCACGAAAAATTAAAAGATGATATTGATCCTTTACCTTGTTCTTTCCAAGGACAACACACTGAGGTAAATGAGGAAAGTGAGCCGTGGTTCTCTGGATATGTAGTAGGACCTTTTCTCTACCAAATTTATCAAAGGAGCCTAACTCTGGAACAAAATGTTGCCAAGCAATATGGCCGTTTATGCTTCTCATGCCAACGATCTGAAATAAAAAGAATATCCATATGAGATTGCCGACTGTAAACTCACTTCTTTTCAAAAAGTAGGGATTAAGTAGGACTATGTTTTTAAAGTAGCGATTTTATTGCCTAAAAGTAGGGATAGTAGGGAAGATTCCTTACTTTTGGAATATCAAAAATGGTAAAAATTGACCACACTGTAGAGGCTCAATGATTAGACCTCTGCGCTTCATGCAGGTGAAATAAACAGAATGAGTTAAAACCTCAGATTTGGAAAAAGAAGGGTTAGTAGGGCTCTTTCAAGAAAAAGTAGGGAGCGAGTAAAAAAGTAGGGGAAAGTAGGAAATGCAGGAAAAGTAAAGCCCACTTGACAGCCTGTTATTATTTGGACACACAGTTAATGGTGTAATTGTAATCTATATCTAGATGATTTAACACAACAGGATCATCATTCGGTCAACGGAAAAACTCAAATCTGTTAAGTAGATTTCAGTCATAAAACTGTTATGACCAGTCTTCATGAAGATCAGGTAGATAATGTGGCCTCAAGTTATTTTACACAGCTTTTCAGTTTTTGACCTGGTGACTAATATTTTGATCCCATACACCAGAGTAACAAACAACCCCTGTATTTTATAAGGACAATATTGAAATATTTCAGCTATATCAATACCTTGCCAGGTTTTGTTGCTATGACAATCATCTTGTGTAGACTAAACTCGTCTCTGAGTAAATCTTCTTCATCCTCCTCATTATCGTCCTCACCGCCTTCCTCAATAACCACGGAATGGTGTTTTACACCTTGTAGTCTCTGTATCTGTTGTACGATAAATGTCTGCAAAAAATAAGCATCAAAACATATCATTAATAAAACTCACAATATTTCCTCTGAATTACACATGTGGACATAAATCATCATAAATGTACCATCCTGTGTTGCGTTAAATGTATACTGTAAAACATTGTAGTTTACCATTATTTTGAATCATTTTTTCAATTTGCCAAACATTAGATATCTAGTTAATTTGATGTCATTTCTTACATATTTGACAAGTAGATAAAGCAACTGTTGCCCCCATTTCGCAAGACATGCATCTATAGCTCAAACCCATACTTGTGGTAAAATGTACATTATTATGAAAAATCATCAATTCTGTGTCAAGAACTTGTGATTTGGAACCCTTTACTATTGAATTCATGCAGTCTGATAATATTTTAACAATATAACGGTACAGTTATCCAAATGTAAGAACGATGAATGACAATGACATAGATATCAACCTTTCAAACTAATACTAGGGCTTTAAATGAAAGCTTTTGACAGATTTCAGAAAAAACGATCCTGTACAAAAATCTCATACCTTTAACTGAGATAACTGTGTTTTCACTCTTTTCCCAAACATGGTCATTACATTGTCTTCATGAGAACCAAACTCATCTTCAAACTTGGCTTGGTTTTCAGAGACTGGTAGATCCACCATCTCTACTGCTGTAGCATAAGCAAGGAATTCATCTCTTCTCCATGCGACTTTACCTACAAATAATGTGGAATAATAACAAGAAAATGAAAGAGTTCAGGAGGTAATGACTAAGGTTGATATTTGATCATGCCTAACATAAACTGATATTGATTAACAAATATACTTTGAAGGTGGGAACTAAAATTTGTAAAAGCACCTGTCATTTAATAATTTCAATTATTTACAATAGCTTTCAGTTCACACAATTAAACAATAGACATTCTCCAGAGTCCAGACCAGTATAAATATGGGTTTCGCCCTCTAATCTAGTGAAAAAACAACAACAATATACCGTTTAATAACAAAACAAAACAGACTTTAACGTCGAGCTGAGCTTCAATAGACCTGAAATATGATTTTGTTTGTAAAAACCCATTTTTCAGCAAATTTCAGATTTCATCTATTGATATAGTACCTGTTTTATGGATAAGCTGTAATGTGTAATCCTGGGATAGCACAGCAATCTTGTAAGCCATCTTGCCTTTACCATCTTTTCTTTGGGCTAAGAAACAACTAATCTGAAATCATGAATAGATATAAAACATAAATTTTTGTCAAGCAATACTTGCTGCAGATGTTTTTGTTTTCTAATAAATGTAAAACTACAATCATTTTTTAAAATAATTTTCACAACGATTTTGAACACTTACATGTATAAGCAAGTACATATGCTTTAAATTTCAAACAAGCAATCTCTGTTCTATGTCAACCCAGTTTGTGTACATACTATTCAAATTAATAATTTTGATATCAAACAATTTTTTGAAGCACAAAAGAAATTACAATGAAAGCAAAAAGATCCCAGGATTCATGAATGCGATTGCATTACATAATCTGAAATTGTAATTTCTTCCCCATCACAAGATCATGTAGAGAAATAGGCCTTTGTTGGCTTACAAACAATTAAATACACACGGAACTCCGAAAAGCTGGTTAAGCTAACTGTCTGACTGCAGTTCTTCATTAAAATATTAAATCCCCTTTCCAAAATATTTATAAGAAATGAATATAATATATATCCTACCTGTTCTGGAAGTCCGTGATGAGTAGCATAGTGTACTTTATGATTTTGGTCTAATATCTGCTCCCATGATGACATATCGTATAATGACAATCCAAACTCCTAAAAGTTAAAATATATCTGTATCAGGAAATACTTCAGACATTGGAAATTTTCAATTACCAGTTACAATGCTTTCCAGACCAGTTTTAGAAAAGCTCATTTATAGATAACCACAGGCATATACACAACATATTATACATTAAATGATCTGATTATCCACAAAACTATGTGACATTACATGGTCTGATTACACAAAACATATGACATTACATGGTCTGATTACACAAAACATATGTGAAATTTGGTAAAATGTATAGCAAATTTAACATACCCCGGTAGTCATAAAACTTCAAACAAATGCATTTGAATTTTTTTTTCCTTTACTATTGCAAACAATCTGTATTTTCATTTATTTTCTTCAATGTTTAAAGGTTGCTTTGAGTGAGAATTATTGGAAAAAGTAAGTCAATATGCTTGAACCCTTGACATTACCAATAAAACCCAATCCAGAATGGAATCATTTTGTGAAATTTACAGAGAACAAAGTAGATTACATTTTTGTCTGGTCAAAAACCAGCTCCCTTTTACAAGTGGCAAATCTTGTCAAGAACATATCCTTAGACCACAACAATGAATAACTTAGTTCTAAGCTTGAATATGCAGTACTAGTGATATTTCCAACTTTGATCATAGTTAGGATTAATGTCATATGCTTTCTTATTGGCTTCCATAGTGATACCTTGATTGAATTTCAGACTCAAGTAATCCTACCTCATGTCCAGTTTGCTCCAAACTAAGAACGTACGTACTGTCTTCATAATTCACAATATTTGCTATTACACTCTGAAATTAAAAAAAAACACACGATAAAACTATTGATTTATCATGATACTGATTTTTCTAATACTTACAATAAAGTTTATCACATAATACTGCCATTCTTAATGAAACTAAACAGTAACATATTTAGGGAAACTTCTACATACATATATATTTATTGGCATTCGGCAATAAATAGCCTTTGGCCATTTACAATACCCTACACACAAACATACAGAACGCAATTAGAATATTTAACAACAAAAAAAGAAAAAAGAATCAATCAATGGTTACAGGATATAGATGTGTATACATAGTAAAATTGAGTCAACACAGGAAACAGTCAAATATTTTCTAGAGTTTTTGTTCTCTACAATGAATAGTGTCCAATTATACTTCAAACATAAACTTTCTCTGGCAAGTCCTGACAAAGGTTTCACAGGTCAGTGTGTCAAAGATATGAACTGTAGTTGGGAGACACTGAACCCACAGCACAGTCACTCCAGTGTAAAATGTAAATTCTTGGTAATTGTTTAAAAACAGCTCACACAAAATTTCGAGGTCTAAAATACCCAAGACAAATCATATATCTGGAAGTTTCTTTGAGAGCAATAAAATTGTTGATGATAAGATTAAAGGTTATTTTACATAGACAATATAACCCACATTTTTTTAAACATTCAAGTGAACAGTTAACTTACTTTGGGTAGTTGTTTCGTCATGGTCACCCTTCCATTGTCACCAACATGGACTATAACCGATAGATCTTTTCCAATTCTTAGTACTTCTCCGGTCAGACTGGAACTAAAACTTTTCACCCACAGGAATGATTCCGAGTTGTCCTGGAGCACCCCAAGGTCCTTGAAAGATAAACAAATATTTTTGATATCATTAGTATAGTCTGAACATATTAACCTGATTCTGACAGTGATTAAGCTGACTAAATAATTTTAAGTGAGAGAATCTTGCAGCATTGGTATTTTTCGTTGCAGTTTTCTTTCATCATATATCAATAAATGAACAAACATGTAGATCAATATGACAAGAGCACAAGTTAAGCAGATCAGAGACAAAGACAGATTTAGATAAGGCCTAAAAAATAAGTTTATTTCAGGTTTTTTGCCCCCAAAAAAATAGGGTAGGAAGGTAGGATTTTTTTTTAGAATGGACGCTGACAATTTGTTTAATCAAGGTGAAATCACAACAAGACCACCATTGTTCTGAAAAAAAATTGGTCCTCGTAAATACAGTCTGATTCATGAGGTGGTCTTAATTTGAAGATGGTCCTTAATTAAGGTTTTACTGTAAATAGAAATGATGCAACAGTGATAATGATGAAACTAGAATTGCCTGAAACAAAAATAGTTTTGAGAATGTTCTGATTCCCTCTACAAACAGACACACACCACACTCCTTAAAATTTCTCCTAAAATGTTCTCAGATTTTTAGACCAGTCTGCAATGATCAAACATAAGAATCATGAAGGAGACTGATAGGAAACAGGCCTTGAAAATTATTAGTTCAGAAGGAATGCCTTTGAAAGGTAATCAGTGATGCTTTAAAACACATTTGTTGCAGAAATACTATTTTAAAATGCAACAGAAATGAAGTAACTAGGAATCAGATGAAACTTTTCATGTCTACATTCTCATACTACTAATGGAAATGCTTCAAAGAAAAAAATAAAACTAGCAATGTGTCAACAGGACATAGGTGCCAACATTTTCACCATCAAGGGGCGTCAAGATCTGTAACTTTTGGAAAGTATTATTTCTATAGCGTGGCGCTGCGCCCTGCCCTTTTTGGCCCCGCCATGCTGCCCTTATTAGTGCACGGTTGGCCTTAAATACAAAGATGTGCGCATTTAGTGACTGAATTCTTACCTGTATTGATGTGGCAACAAATCCTTTGGGATTTTTAAGATTGAGGACATGGAAAGAATCTGTCGTTTTACAGAAACACATCAAGTAGTAACCTTGAACAACTCTGCATCTGTAAATCAAGTTAAAAATATGAAACCACTCCGTGCTTGCTTTCGGGGGGGGGGATTAAATACTTATTTTCAACAATATTTTTAGAAATGATAATTTAGGTTAATCAGCTGTAACAAGCAGGCGTGAGAGTACTCCACATATTTGTGGAATTCCACAGATTTCAAGTTTGCCAGAGCCATTTATGAGATTGATACAAATGTACAAAATGTAAAGTAATAATAATAATGTAATGTAGCTACTGGACCCTATCTGTGAATAATGTTATACTGATTTTTCAAAATTTCTGTTCTCGTGTCTCAAGTTATTCACATTAGTCAGAGGTGAAGGACAAATGATAATAGATGATAACAGAGAAATGCACACAAGGTGAGGAAACTCATGTCCTCCTCTATAGCAGCTGTGCACGCTTCACACTTATGGTTGTTCCACTTTACAAAGTTTGCATACCCAGCTATCTGACCCATACCCAAATATATTTTTTTCCCAATCAAAAAAATTCCCAATCAGAAGCACCTACGGAAAATCATCTACTAGGGCGACCTGATATAATTTTATTGATTATTGTTCCTTGTGGCATAAATGTTTGTGGACATTTTGTGTGTCTTTTTGACAGTTGATATAAGAAATGTAGAGTAGAATGTTTGTTTATATAAATTTAGATATGAATTTTTTAACTATGAAAATTCTGAAAATTGGACATGAAGCAATAATTTTTTCCCCAAATTAGCAAATTGGCAAGTTTTCCCAATTTATCTAGGATCCACATTATTTCCACTTTTGCAAATAAGGAAAAATAGTGATATAAAACATCAATTTCAGAAGTATTTCTACCAAAAGCAACATTTTGTCATAGAACAATCATTTTCATTAGCACTGATCAGAACTACATTACTTACCAAGAACATGTGTAATTATTACATGGCAAACACAACTATTAAAACAATGGAATGACAAAATCACACACTTACTCAGTATCTCTCTTCAAGAAACCAGCAAGAGCCGACTTTGTTGATAAAACAGCTCCATCCTGGGCGATAGCAATGACCTTGACCTCTGACCCCATAGTCATGCCAACAACATACACTTTCCCGTCATATACTTCCAGCATCTTATATTGGACAGTTTCACTGAAATTATCAGACAGTGTTAATGCAATTTGCCTCATCAATTTACAGCTGTTTAATGTATATTTTGTAGATATGAGCATAGAAAAACAGTAAAGTCCTTTGATTTTCCTCAGCCAAAACAACCAAATACATGAATTTTTCTACCTATCATTGATACATGTATATAATGACAATAACATGTTCTGCAGAAATATGCCAATCAAGTTCAGCCAATACATAAAATCACATTCTCAGAATAAATTTACTGCTAAACTTTCTACCATACCTGTTGGACAGCTCCACCTCCCACGCATCCCTAGAATCTTTCAGACTCAGAGGTATGCCATAGACTTTAGTAGATGACAGTGCCACAGCCAATTTCTCAAAAAATCTAGCACTCCCTCTGCAATGATAAGCAATTGATGTCCTTGTGTGTTATATTATTTTATCTACAGAATTTCAGTTATACATGATTTTATGGTAATCAGTTGACTTAACCAATATCTCTGGCTTCCAACCTGCACTAACTTGTTCTTCAACATGCAATGAACATCCTTCATGATATGAACCAGATTCAAAGGACTTAACAATAATTCAGTTAATAATTCAATAATGAATGCTAGGACACTAAGCAGTTGTGAAGCTCAAAATCATTATAAATATGTATTAAGGATACTAATAAAAAACGGCACCACAAGTGTAAGAATTATACAGACACTGTGTCATTCTATGAGTCAATACTGCATTTAGCACATTTATGAAATGTAACATTGCCTCTTAAACAATAATGTGTGTTATCATCAACACTTCCTACAGTTAATTGTTGTGTTATCCAAACTGGTTTGTATTCCAACATGGCCATACACAGTAAAATGGTCTCATTTTTCCAAATAGGAAATCAGCATAAATATTTAAAAAAGGTCTCATTTCTGTAAAAGCGAAACCAAGACAAAATGCTTGCATTTCTTTAAATGGGCAATCAAGACAAACGGTCTCATTTCTGTAAATTAGAAATCAGGACAAAATTATATCATTTTTTAATTGGAAATCAGAATAAATTCGAAAATCAGGACAAAATGGTATCATTTTTTAATCGGAAATCAGAATAAAATCGGAAATCAGGACAAAATGGTATAATTTTTTATCGGAAATCAGAATAAAATCGGAAATCAGGACAAAATGGTATCATTTTTTAATCGGAAATCAGAATAAAATCGGAAATCAGGACAAAACGGTATCATTTTTTAATCGGAAATCAGAATAAAATCTTATCATCTTTTAAATCGAAAATCAGAATAAAATCGGAAATCAGGACAAATGGTATCATTTTTTAAATCTCGGAAATCAGGACAAAATGGTATCATCTTTTAAATCGGAAATCAGGACAAAATGGTATAATTTTTGAAATCGGAAACCAGGACAAAATGGTCGCATTTTTCTGAATTGGAAATCACGATCAGATGGTCTCACTTTTTAGAATTTTTTAGTATTCAGGATAAAATGGTCACATTTCTCTAAAAGATTGTTGAGACTCAGCAATCAAGCTCTACCTATGTTTATCACTACCATCCATGAAAACTTCCCAATGCTGGTTCCCCGATGCAGGGTGCCATAATGCGACACGTCTACCACCAAGAACGGTCAATAAATGCTGTCCATTATGTACCATATCATCCACCTCTCCCCGACGACCCTCTTCAAACACTTTCCTCCATACTGAAAACCAATTACTTATAATATATTATAATCTTGGTTGTGACAGGCAGATAATATGAACATTAAATATATATTATATGCTTTAACATGACTCCAGGACATAAACTGATCAACTCAGTTACTACAGTAATTATACTAACTTTTGCAATTGTCACATAAAGAGAAAAGTAATTTATTAGTATATTTCAGATGTCAATAGTCAAGTAATAGCTCTGAAGTAGTGAATATTTGCCTGAAAGTTTACTTTCAACTTTATAGCTAATGAGTAATAGTTTAAGTTTTAACATCATCAAGTGGTCATGGCAAATTAATTATAATATGTAAAAAATGTCATTGAAGCTACATGAACTTGCCCAAGTTACACATTTATATATATATTTTACTACTAAGCAATTCAATGCATTACCGAGTTTTCCGTTGGCAGAATTTAATGAAGAGAGTACATTTTTCTCTGTAGAAACGACGAGCCGTTTTCCTCCGGAACCTTGCTCTGAGTCCCAATACAGTCTGTTCACTCTTCCAATGTACTGCTGGCGCCTGTTAATATATATATGTGGAATATATTAGTATTTCATCTGTATTTATCCCAGAAATTTAAGAGAAGTGATCAACAAGGGATTTTTTTTGCATATTTTCATCAAACTTGTGACATGTCAAAAATGAGATTTTGGCATCTGAGTAAAATATACCACTATAACTATCTCATAATCATTTTCAAACTGTTTACATTATTCACTTAGAACTGTACATATTCAGATGGAACGGCCATTTTTGTTGAAACAAAAAGTGTCATCACATTTTTGAGTAGCTATGTGCAGTAATAAATGGTTTCCTCTTTCCCTGAAATTAAATCAAAGCTTGAAAGTGTCTATCCAAGGTTTCCACACGTCGGTCAGGCCGGCTTATATCATTATCATTATAACAAGATTAATTATGCAAATTATGTGTATTCATAAAACTCCTGCATCTGTAGAGGGTTCAATATAGTATTTCCAGACTTCTGTACCCCAGAGTTATGGAAGTGTAGTACCTTTAGCCACCGCCTTGAATTTGACAGCTTTCCCCATTTTATAAATTATTTACATACATTATATTTTAGGTAAATTGGCAGTTATTGAGTTAAATAATTGCATTGTTCAACAACTGTGTGCATGAGTCTGACCATGAGTAACACTGTTGATTACTCCAGTGCTACAAACTCATGTAACCATAGCCTGTATAGTGTTGATTATCTACAATCTATCTCTCATAATTGTAGCAACATCTAATTGAAAACAAAGGGATTTAAAACACTGTGAATACTAAGCTAGGTATATTATGTAATATGTGCAAGTTTCAGAAAAAAGAACATAACATGAAAAGCAAAAACACCAAATGACTTCTGAGAGTGGGAACGCACTAAATAGGTCAGCCTAAGAAAGCATTCTTACTCTTAGAACGTTCCTCAAACACTAAAGTTAGTACCCAACCTAGTCCAAAATATTAGACGTTTACATGCCCATTTAACCAAAAAACATTCATTATGTTGTTATTTTACTTTCACTTTGCATGTAACGTCTAAACGCACGGGCCCTATCATAGTATTCAATGTGATGTACCAGATTTTTGAATATTTTCGACATATGTATCGGACATACAGACCGACGCACAGGCTTTCTGTAGCGGACCTGGCCATTTTATCAGTCAGGTCCGACTGTCCGATGGGTATTCGCCACGACTAATATATATTGTAGTAGAAACAGTTAAAAATACGGTAGAATGTCGTTTTGTACTGATAACTTGATGAAAACCACCTTTAAACTTTAATGTTCGATAAAATGTTCATCGTGTAATCTTTCCTACAATATCCGATATTCATATGTTCATGGTCCGATCTGACTAGCTTTTATCCAAGCTGTCACAAAAATTAATGACACAGTACGCTATACTTGACTCGTTTTCATTTTTCTTCTTTTTCGTTTGTGTAACAGAACTTTTTTATCAACAATTGTACTAAACCAGTCAAAACAACCAGTAAAACATCATGTTTCTTCGTTATTTTGACGGTGCTGTAAATTTTATTCAGGCAAATGAAAGTGAATTCTTGCCAGTGGAAATTGCAAGCTGCCTACCCAGATGGGCAAGTCCTTCAAAAATAATATCATGAAGGCTGTGGTACCAAATAATATATTTAGCCGCTTAAAACAATGCGGGTTCTGGAATCCGGGTTTTCACTCACCAAAATTTTCATCTAATTTTTGATATGTATAAATGACTGTGTTCTTTAAACGGATATAAATTATAATGCACAGGTGGAAACAAATGCGCATCTTTATACAATTAGCGCATGGCATTTGGAATTCTTGACCTTATCCAGGCCTATTTCTATAGTTCTCATGGGTCAGACTATCTGACCCATTCCCAAAATATATGTTTTTTGCCCAATCAGGAAAAACATTCCCAATCAGAAGATTTATTGGAGTTGAAGCGATTCAAGTTTTCCCAAATTGGCAACTTTTACGACCCAAATTTTCCCAATTTCTGGATCTGGATAAATACACAGCAGGGTCTATCGGCGTACATGCAGCGGGAGAGAGATGGGAGATGTTAGTCCATATGCTGAAGGGCTGTTCTGAAGCCCTTAACTGTCAGTGTGCACACTGTGTCACTATCCAAATTATTCCAGTCTATAATTGTTTTGGGGAAAAATGAGTTTTTGTATAGATCACTTTTACAGTTATTGAGTTAATTTGTTTGAAACCCTTATGATGGTTGGAGCCTTGTCTCTGTATCATATTTACACTAACAGTCATTAATTTTTTTGGGTCGAATGAGTCTTTCACCACAAATGAGGGTCAGATAGACATTAGGGGGCATTGCTGGCACCAGCCCCTCGGCCACCTTATAGAAGAAGACTAGTCTAGTCCTGAAGTGGAGGTAGGTCGAGGTCCTCGAGCATTCTAGTGATTGTGGGAAGAATAGTCCCCAGTTATAAACCTTGCTGCTCAGCGCTGAACTCGTTCCAGTGTGTCGATGTCTTTCTGGAGGAAGGGGTCCCATATGATGGAGCTATATTCTAGAGTTGATCTGACCAGTGAAATGTATGCGACTCTTCTGCATTTATCTCTGGTCTTTTTCCCAAAATGGACAGAAAAAGGCCTGTTCTCCAGCGTAATGTATTTCCCTGCTGGTATGTTTATGTATTTACTTATTTGTTTTACATCGTTTGTGAAACAAGTTCTTACAACTTATACTTATCACTCTCAATGACTGTTTCCTGGTTACCAACCAGTACTTGCGCCAAATTTAGGGAGGGAGAAGTTTGCAATCAAACCCCACTCATAGCAGGGCTCAAACTCACAACCTTCGGATCAGGAGTCGGGCGCTCAACCCCTCGACCACTGCGCCTCCTGGTATTGTTTGATAGTTCAATATTAGTGGAAAAAGAGCGACACAGAACCGTGTTGGAAAGTGCTTTAAGACATTGATAGGAAGTCGATAAGACTCTACACAACCGGAAAATGTCAAAATGTAAAATAAGTTGTGTAGGGTCTTAATTTATAGGACTAGTACCCCACCCACTTTCATACACAGACTTGGTGTCCATTTTCCGACATTTCATCGAGAACAGGAAGACAGCGTGATAATAATTAACACTTTACCAATCAAAGTTTCCAACTTGATCTTCGTACAAAGCAAATGTGCCACATAAGCAAACAAAATATAAAAGTAATTGAAAATTCATGCCGGTGGCAGCCATCTTTAACTATAACATTCGGTACAACGAGGTAATATGCGGTGCAACAAGAGCACAATATCTTTAAAATGCAGTGGTCTCCCTTTACAGTCTGTCCGTCCGTCCGTCTTTGTCTGTTTGCATTGTAATTCTAACGTAAGTATATACCGAATGGGCCTGGAGTTATTGTAATGCCACTAACACTAAACACTCGGTCGAAAAAACAGTTCTAAACGTTAGTAACCAGATTGGACGACCCTATACGCTACATAATATAAACCGTCAAATGGGTTGCAAATGTTAATTATCAAAGTGTATTTCACTAACAAGTAGTGTCGAACATTTATCAACGTTTCCCAACCATATACTTTACTGCGCACACGACAATGCAATTGAACAATCATTAATTATGTCCTTCATAATTATCAATTGTTAATTGTGCAAATATGTTGATGTCTTTGTTACCTAACTAAAATATGAAATTCCTACACAACACATGTTGTGAACATATACCAAGTTGAAAGGTAACCAATACCACGGACGGTAAAATGTTGGGTATTTAGATGTATTTTAGAAAATTGTTCAATTGCATTGCCGTGTGCGCAGTAAAGTATATGGTTTGGAAACGTAGATACATTTTGCAAAGATTTCCCTGTGGAAAACGTCCTAACAACATTTGAAACGCACACATGATTGTGCTTGTTTATAAATGATATTAAGTTATTTAAATATTAGTTGAAGGAGTTCGAGAAAGCAGACAAAGGACAGCAGCTAGGGGCCTTGTTCAAACTCCTTTTAAGACTGAAATTCAGACTTAGACTTTAAATTGTTCTTTCAAGTTTCTCGGCCTACGTTATTTATAACAGTATACATTTCAATACTAATTGGAAATACAACATAGTGGGTAACATCAATTATTCAGACGAAATTTCTTTCGTTTAGATTCAATGAAAACAAAAGTCTGGTCAATATAACTTTTTCAAATTTAAAGTCTAAGTTTGGCCGGTTGCCATACTTAAAATGTTTGTGAATATGGCCCATGCCTTAGTATTGTATATGGCCATTCGAACTTTCGATGCGACAGCACACTATGAACGTGGCAGTTCCTGCTTAATATTCATTCCAATTAATAAGTTCCGATATACATTTTATCAAAACTGTGCACAGATGTTTTCAGTAATTGGTGGCCAACGCCCGGTCACCATACAACATGTGCTGTTGTTTTCGATATAGTTTGAAAGCGCTAGATATTGTTTTAATGATGCTTCGCCGAGGTGAAACAAACTGGGGGTATAATGGACAAATAAAATGTCTCTGAAACTAGTAAGAACTACTTCTTGAGACATTATCTGCAGGGGCGGATCAAGGATTTGGGATTATGGATAGGGCGAAACTATTTGATCATTTTTGTTTGTTTTGCTCAAGCCTTATAAAACGACAATGACTGTGTTTTTATTCGTTGTTATTAAGTTATAGAACATACATTGAAATGCTACATTAAAATCAGAAATGCACCGGGTACCCCACCCCCTCCCCCGGAACGCTAGTTGTCTATAAACATATTTCATTATATGCCAATTCCTTTCCTGTTTAAAAATAAAGCTGAAAACTTCGTTCACATGGTACATAGCGATTGATCAACAGCACAAATGCTTCCCGGAGAACAGATATGACTGAAACATAGCTAACTTGTAAAACACTGAGCTTGCCACAATTCTGTCGAGAGTACAAATCACATTTGAGTATACACTAAGTTTGCACTTACTAGGATAAAAAACCTACATGTACGGACCTGTTGCTGAATAAAGCTTATGTGTTTCTTACTAGAATTAATCTATACATCATCTAAAAGTCCACTAGCCCGACGTCCCAGATTAGTGTAATGCTGAATCGGGCTACCAACAGTTGAGTTAAAGTCAATCCCGAACAAGTCTGTTTTAAAGCTAACCAACATCAGCAATTGTTCTGTTGTAAGTCAAACCTTAGAATTCCACAAACACGTGCTTATTAATTTAACATTATTAATTTATCACTGCGTATGCTCATTTGTTACTTAATTGACCGATATTCTCGGATAACTAGCTTCCTATGTCGGACAAGTCAAATTTTACATTTCCATTAGTCCGGAACAAGTGTCTTTGAACAAAATGTATAGAGTCCTGCATCAGAACCAACATATATAGACTGTATACAGCTACGAAGAAATGAGATGTTTTTCAGAATACACCCATAGAAGCCATTACTCACGACAATGATGTTGTTACAGATTACAGAATGGACGTTATCAGAGAGAAGGTTGAAAACAACATTTAGGTTCTGCATGTAAATTCATCAAAAAGTAAAAGTCGATATTACTTGTTTCTATCTCTAAAAATGACCTTTGGTCTCACTTACTGTAGATATGACCTTTTCAATCTAATTTAAATGATATTTAGAATATATTGGAAACATATGTTGTTGTTTTTAAAACCATCCCTCGTACTAATAACATAGTAATTTAAAATGATAATGTATGCGTTTGTACGAGTATGTAGAATGTACCATATTTCATACTTGTAGTTTATCCACCAAGAACATGCGGTGTATAGCTATGGTCTCCAGAAAATAGTACCTCGAAACTAAATATCGATTAAACGACAAAGAAAAAAATCCTTAATTTTTCTATATGTCATTATAGCATCAATTTAATAATTGATATACTATATACATTTTATTCTAATTAGACGATAAAAGATAAGTTACAAACACAACTTTTCTTAAATTTGCAAGTCTGTTTAGTACACAGGGTGGTTTCGCTACATGAAAATATGAAGAAATAAGAAAATAAATGTAACTTTCCATTTATCGGTTTATTTTTAAAGGCTATTTTTTTTCAGAGAAGCAAAAGGGCCATTACCTTTTTTGGCGCGGTAACAATTATATAATTTTAAAATTGTATCCGCATTATTATATAGATTGAAACAACAACGGTTTCATTTACCGCAGACCTTATATCATCATTACTTTAAAACAACCAAGCGTTTTGGTAAACATACATGTATAATATCCGTTGAGTATGTCCAACCGCAGCTGGTTAATAAGAGGGTAAAATTGTTGTAAACCCACGTATCCTTTAAATGGTGTGCATGTATGAAAAGAAATAAGATTCTTGCGATGTATAGCGGCTGGTTCAACTTTCGTCTCACAACAGAAACCATTTACAATTTGTCATCTTGAGTTTAAAACTGTTTTAACAGTACAATCGGACCTCGTTCATCAAAATTCATCGGGTGTGACATTTTATTTCGAATAATACGTGATTTCGAATAGTCTATTTCAATTTGACAGGCATAAGAATATACATCGGGACCTGGTATTTATTTCGGATGGTACCGAGTATTCGGATATAAGGTTGTCGAATAAACGAGGTCCGACTGTATGTCATTTATGTACATTGATCCTTTGAACTAATCAATGTTTAGTTGATGAACAGGAATTACCACAAAACGCAACCACCTATAAAACGCGAATGGACAACCTTACTCACGGATCACCTCAAAAATGAGACCACCTCAAAATTAAGAACGCAATTTTAAAGTCCCTTTCCCGTAACTCTTTATTCAACCTCAATATTAAGATCACCTTAATAATAAGACCAGTTTTCAAGGGTCCAGGGATATTCGTATTATTGATGGTTTTCCTGTACAATATGTAGGGGAGACATGACACACACGTAAATAATGGGTGGAATTTGAAGTACCGATCGTTGAAACTTCGCACAAAATAACTGACACTTTCCTACATGAAACAGACAGCTTAAATGTAATGTGTACCAGTAAATCATCGACTGGACCGCGTGAATCACCCGGATCTCGAACTCGCTACGACTAGATAAGCAGTCGTGTGTTATACATGTTTTATATTTCTATACCTGTATACTGAATACTATTTTTTATTCACATTGACTTGCGAGATCAATACTCATTTAGAGTGTCCGAATGAATTTTATTCACATTTAATTTAATGCATTCCATTTGAATGTTAATCAAAAATCCGTCCATCGTTAACTGGTTGAACATATGTTGATGATCTTATCTCTACTGATGGGGATGAACAACATATATAAGTCATCGGAAGAGGAACTGGTGTGAACTACACTCGATCTTCTGTATGTAAGTATTGGGTCTCTTATACATTTTTTTGTTTTAAAACATTTGATTTAGATTTTTTTCTAGATGCGAAATTATACTCCATGTTATCAGTTTGTTTGCTCACTTTTCATTAACTACGTACTATTTATTCATGTACCAAAAGCATCCGCAGATTGAAAAGAAAACTATCTTACATAGTTTCGTAAATGTTGTTATATGTACACGATATTAGTACTTTTTTTAGTGTTTTTTTAAACAAGTATACATTGATGGTGTCTTCATTTCTGGTTTCATTATAAGCTGAATAATTGATGACTTTAATGATGAAACAATTAACATGAATTTTACAATTTAGTAGGAACAAATGATACAAATATTCTAATTAAACTTGCAAAATATATGCGATTTTTTAAACTACGAAATTTGCACATGGAAAGATATACTTCCCGGCTTGGAAAAAAATCCGAATTAAATAGCTATGTAAAAAAAATTTCACGTCTGAAATTTTGAATAAAATGTTGAATATTTTGAAAATTTTATGAATAATGTACTTTCGTGTCTGTTATTTTGCGTGGTTTAATCTGCATGCAAGCTTGAATATATTGAAAACCTCATATATATATTGCGACTGTAGTATTGTGTGCCGTTATATTTTGTTTGACTTAAAGTATGTGTAAACGTACATATGAATGTTTTGAATTCTAAAAACAGTATGCACTATATATAGAGTGTGATTTTTTGGTTGGATTAAAAGTGTAAACGGGCATTTTAATATTTTGAATATTTTTTCATATATTGTGCACTTCTAGTATTGTTCGTAATATTTTGTTTTAGTTGATGTACATGTGTATATTTGAATGCGTTGTATTTCAAAACATTAAATGCTACGAACTCTCGTGCGAGGTATTTTGTATGATTAAATGTCCAAGTATTCGTTAAGTTGAATGTTCTGAAAACTGAAAATCGTGTTTGGTATTCTGTCTGATTTAAAGAGCAAGTTTGCGTACATCTGAATATTTCGAAACTATTTATATTATGTGATGTGTGATATTATGTACTTATTATGTACACATAATGTACATAAATACCAACATATAATATTTCAGTGAAAACATTTGTCATTATGTACTCATGAATTTATGTGCCTGACTTACCGTATATACTCAGTACATTTAAAAACGCACAGTTTTTGTCCTGTGAAATGTTTGTAAAGTGTCATTTCATTGCAAATTTTGAATCTTATTGCATATGCAAATACATGTTGACTATAAATGGGATACAGCGTACATGTTGTACACACTTGAAATAGTATTGTGTACATCCTTTTCTTGTATTCCTTTAGTCTTTCGGACGAGACTTTAAAAACCGAGGTCCCGTGTATGATGCTTTACATCGAGCACGTAAAAGAACCAGGGGTGCTTCTGGAACTGGGGCATCTCCTGTATCATGCACTTTCCTCCAACAATCTAATATGACTAACATTCTTCTGGAGGCGTCGCCCATATGGGAAACCGGTGGCGACGATAAATAAACGCAAATACAAAAACAATTGTATTCCTATTTAAGTCCAAGAAAATCGATATGGTGCGTTTTTAAATGTACTAATTTGGTTTTTGTTTACCATTTGACCGATTTGTATCATGGACCGGAGACCTAATATAAAGTACTTGAAATAAATATACTCCTCACATTCAATAACGCACGATATGGGTTTTCTAAATTTTCATTGACTAACTTTAAGGATGCAAGAAAAGAACTTGACATGCATTTGTACGCAACATGTAATCTAAATTTCATGAAAATCGACACGTGCTTTAATGATACATGAGTTTCTAAAGTAAAAATGAAATTTAAGTATAGTTGGTAAAAATGTGAGTTTTTAAATGTACAGAGTATATACTGTTATTGCCATTTGATTCTGCTTGCATGTTGTTTTTTCGTCGGATTATTTATAATCACAGTCCGTATGCATACATTACAGCATAACTAGTTCTGTAATAACATACTTTTTCCCGAAAGCAACAGTTGTTTTATTTCACCACCAGAGACCGGTTAAAATTCTAACTTGGTCAAACAAGTTTTGTTTGCTACTTACAGAACGACACTTGTCTGAACACCATTACTTTCAAAAGTTTGTGATGCTGAAACATTGTTACATAATGTTGATTTTAAATGTTACTAGCCGCGACCGTGGTGCAGTGGTTAGTGCGCTGGACTTGTAACCCGGCGATCCGGGTTCGATTCCATGAAAATTTGACAAAATGTCGATTTTCCTCCACATGTGGAGAAGTTGCCGGCTCCTTGTGGAAGGGGAAGTTAGTACTGGTTAGAATTCAGTCCAGGAAAAACTGGTTAGGTGAACCGGCCGCAGTATATAACTGAAATATCGTTGAGAAACGGCGTTAAACCCGATGAAACAAACAAACAAACAAACATTTAAATGTTACTGACTGAAATAGCGTTATAATTATTCTCATGATGATCTGATTCAATCATATCTGATATAGAATGTTGTTTAGTTGCCTGGACTTCATATTTCATGCTCCTATTTTTCTCTTAGCGACAGCAAGATGGGTGCACTATGTTATATATCGCTGTTTGTTGTTGTTGCTGTTACCCACACTGCATCTGCGACTGAACATGAGGAACCAGCTGATATTAAAGGTAAGACTTATGAATACATGTTGTACTTATTGAACGTACATCTTGATTCACTGAGAGAATTGGGAAACGCCGACACTGCCCGACACTGCAAGTTTGTAATGAAAGAGGGAGAGAACATTGGGAGTAAAAACAAAATCAAAAAATAATGTTCCACATAGTTAATGGCCGCCTTATGTAACTAACCTAAAGCTCAGTTAAGATATACGGTACATTAATTACAGAAAATAATTGGTTACGGTTCATGTTTCGATATAACATACTTTGTGTCTGTTACTTTACCGACCTAAACGTTTAGGACAAAACGGAAGCATACTATTAAATACCGAGTTAGAAGCATGATGGTAAAATGATGGAAAGGTTGTCTACTGTTACTAAACACATTCGAGAAAATAGTATTGGTTAGAAAATGTATGATTAACTCCCTATACAAACTTATCTCTGTATATAACGAGTCAGAGTGATACCATGTATATTTTCATTAAGTTATGTTGAGTACTATTTCAGTACTCACATTGAAGCACATATTAAATGCTTTAAAATACATTTTTGTTAGGTAATTTCAATGACTACACATAAAACATAATAAGTTTAAGTCCTTCTGCATATGAACTTTAAGAAATTTAATACCATAATGGACGAATTATCCACCAAATGTGTTACTTATTTTGCATTCATTTAGGTGATTAATAATTTATTTGTCAGTTGAAGTAAGACAACACATTCCTGTGTCCAGAAAGAGACGTTCCATTGACGATTTCTATGATGCAGGGGAGGAATATTTCGATTTTCCGGAAACTTTGAGATTTTCGTTTTATGTCGACGGTAGACTGATTGATCTGAATTTAACAAGAAGCATGTTCGCTAAAACGGATATGACTTTTGTGTTTTCTGACCATAAAACTAAACATGATTTTACTGTAAGTATCACGTCGTAGCTCAACACAATCATGTTTTATGTGGCTTCTAACAAGTGTATGAACTGCTGATTTCTGTCACACTATTTTAACTCGGCAATGCCGTTATGTCCTCCGTAAAAATGCATTAAAATTTTGCGTAAATGAACGTTTGCAGTGGGTTTTAGATCTTAATTCAATTTTTATTGCTAGAATTTCAATATTTTATCATGTTTACCCACAAGTGCTACGATACTAGTAAGCTTACGACGTTTCAGAACATAGGTGAATAAATCTAATGAATATTCTATCTGCTTTGCTTCTGTTCAAGGGAAACATTTTGTTTCAGTTATTTACATAATATAACGTTACATGGCCCGAGACATTAATGTTCCCTTTGCCATTGCAGGATCGCGTTGCTGTGTACCAAAGTGTAAAACAACTGGCAGCCGTTTTGGTGGAATGCAGCGCACATGTTTGCACTCTGGTAATTTTTTTTTTTGAAAAATACAATACTAAGTACTAGAAGCTTCAATTTTGCTTTGTCATTACCAAGCTCAAACTGTTGTCATTTCAGCAAATGTAAACTTACGCACATTTGCATTTTTAAGGCAGATACATGTCAACATGCCGCTGTTTCTTCTAAAGTAATAGAAAAACTAAGAACTCTGTCGTCAATTTAAAGTTTGGTGATAATTCGAAATTTTGGTAAATTTGTAGTAATTAAATGGCTAGTAAACATAGAGTTAAGTTTATTAGAAAGACTGCATATAACATGCGGATTCGAAATCCGGAAGTTTCATACGGTTGCTGTTGAGGATTTTCTTCGATACATTACATTTATACACGAAAAAACAATATATTTGTTTCAACTAAAAGTAAAAAGACATAGAAACGCCTAAATTTGTATTGTTATAAAGCGCATAATTAAACCGTGAGTGTGTGTCATAAAATTTACTCAAAGTCAAAGCAAAACTATTTTACTCAATTAAACTCATTTTCAGCAAGGATCAGTAGACATTGATGGACAAGCATATGGTATTGAACCAGATCATTCAACTCGAAATTACGATGCCCATATTCTTCGTAAACGAGAAGCCATCGATTTGGAAGAGTTTAAAAAGACCATGTTTGCCAAGCAACATGAAGAGAGTACATCCACAGCTCTAGGTAAGTACAGCTACATTTTACAGTATGTTTATATCATGTAAGAGAAATAGACGTCACTATTCAATCATGAATATTTCTATTTATTTGAACTTCCTTTGTATGTATGTTTTATAAACTAACACAAATTGTGATTGCTGCAAACGATCACATGACCATTTGACATTAACCCCTCTACAGTTCGAATAACAAATTATTTCATTTTCATTAGAATTGCACTTGTACACAAAAGTTATCTGCTCCTCGAATACAATACATCGCTAGTGTTTTAAGCGATTAATTTTCTTCTCTTGTAAACCCCTCACGTAAAACTTGACTACAATCAGACTCGTAGCTACTCTGCGGCAAACGCAGGAATTGCCTCCACCAAAATGCGTTTCTGAAGGCCCCAAATTAACGCAAGAAATTACATAACATCATTTTGCTTACGGCGAGATGCTCATTTGTCCACATTGTCACCCGCTAAATTTTTAATCTAGCTTAAGCATGAAAATGTAATGAAACGTATCATACGGTTGTTGTCTTTCTCCTTGTGTTTTGTGGCGGCTATTCGTAGTGTATGTTGCATTTTCAGATCGGCATTTTGTTCATTTCAATAAAATCTTCATGTGCGTATCAATATCTGACCGGCATGCTTAATATGACGAAGTAATGCTCGTTTCAGGAGGTAGTTACCATGAATATAATGGTTATCAAATTGTTAATTGTTATTACT
Source organism: Mactromeris polynyma (assembly GCA_032209605.1). NCBI lineage: Eukaryota > Metazoa > Mollusca > Bivalvia > Venerida > Mactridae > Mactromeris > Mactromeris polynyma. The sequence continues at coordinate 4,894,177 of JASFXZ010000019.1, read as the reverse complement.
GTTATAACTGCTGTCGAAACTGAAGATCTTTCGATCTGCACGTAACATATAGAACTTTTTCAAACTCGGGTAAAGTCTCTCATACTTGCTGCACGGTACGTTATGTGTGTTTCAGCGAATCCTCGAGCAAAGCGAAGTACCGCAACATTCGATCCTGTGTGCGATGTCTTTGAACTGAAACTGCTGCTTGATGATTCTATTTGGAACTTGTAAGTATTTTTCGGACCAGGAGTATTATAAGACGGATTGGTGATTCGATTGACAGAGTTGTGTAAGCCAATGAAATCTCGAGATTGTTGGAACAAACTTTCTGCTATCAAACATCGTTTGTAATCTGAATGGTTAAATTTGTCTAAAACAGACCAGCAAGATAGTCGTTTTTTTATCAATAGCTTCAAACTAACATATAATTTGTATTTTGTAGTTCCTTATTTCTAAACAAATGCCATGAACACATTAGAATATTGACAAAATTATTACTTCAATAAAATGTTTTGATCCTTATAGTCGCTTTGTACTAAAAAGTGTACATATGAAATATAGGTTATTCCTGGCAGAATAGTATTATTTGCCCTAACAAGCGCTTTCAAAGACGTAGACTATTTCCTAAACATATTACGTAATCACGGACCCGAATGTTTAATGTCTTGGTATTGTATGGGTACCGTTGCTTTAATGTTTGACATTCATTCACACGGAATCCGACTTTTGATTTCATTATTTTTTTACTGTTGTTCTAGGTCTGCAAATGCGCAAAACTCATGAAAAGTAATGAAATGAAAGTAAATTTTAGAAGTCTTCTTTAAGTCAATAAATGTTAGATTTAATGCAGTCTCAAACGAATTGGTGTATAGCTATTACAAATGGTAAATGTATAAATCCGTATCTCATCGAAAATTCCGAACACTTGACCAGCAACTAAATTCCACTTACGACTTTGACTATTCTTTCTATTTTTGTCATACGTTCTAAAATACGATCATACTCACTTATATAACCAAATATGTTTTCTGTCAGACTACAATCTTTTATCATAGGGTCGGTGATAAATGTAAGTAAAAATCAATTATCGACTATCATCGATTATATATTCGATATCGAAGATAACAAACGTTGTGTTTTTATTGTGTTTTAGCTTTCTCGAGAAAAACGATGGTGACTCAACACTTGCTATTGAAGAAATCTGGAAATATTATACATCGATTATGGCCGAGGTAACTTCGAATAAATATTTCCAAAATTATTTAAAAAAATGACAATGCAGTAATTTTAATTCAGTTTCAACTGAATAATTCAAGCTATATCAGTCACTCTTGATGGTGCCTTCCCATTTTGCTGGTCAGTACTCGAACTAAATTCAGGAATTCTGAAGACCACGGGAAATCTCGCGAGATTCACACCCACGAAGTTTACCATGCTTCCCCCAAGCAGTTATTTTATACGGTTCTCTAATGTTTTGAACATAATGTTCCCTTACAAATTGCATAACATGTATTGATTCGAAATTATCTGAGAGCAAATTTGTTCGGTATTTTTAAGCCTTAATGTTAAAAAGGCGGAGTAGTGTAAAACCGATGCTTTTAGTACAATGCACCTCAATAGTACATTTTCAGAATGAGTTCCTTTTAAAATGTATATGTTGTGCAAGCTTTTTTTGCAAGGGACTGTGCAATAATGCGTCATTAAAATGTTGGTTAATATGTTGTCTCAACTCTCTTAGACTAAAAGTACACTCGGGACCTCGTTTATTCGACAACCTTTTATCCGAATACTTGGTATTATCCGACATAAATATAAAGTCCTGATGTATCTGCTTAGACATGTCAAATTAAAATGGGCTATTCGAAACCATTTATTATTCGAAATAAAATTTCCGGCTCGATGAATTCGAATAAACGAGGTCCGACTGTTGTTCCTGATTTTTTTAAATTCATTTATAACTTAAACATAGAAGGTGGATGTATTGTTTTCCATTTTAGGTCAATCTTCGTTACTCGTGCCTTGTCGATTACATTACTCAATATTGTGACGATGTAAATTGTGAAATTAACTGCTTGAAAGTGATGGTGGTTGAAATTGAAATCTGGCAAGTAAGTATCTGTAATGTTTTTCACATATGTTGTCTATATTGCGACATACATAATGGCTGAAGAATGTGCATCGTTTAAATTATACTGGTCAACATTGATAACACGCCTGTTTCTACAAAAGCTACTGAATACACATTCATGAATATTCATTAGCATTTTTCGACCAATGAAATGGACGATAACAAAAAGAAGGAATCTCCTCTTCGAAGAGCTATAGATTTCATGCCTAACACGATTTGAAAGCTGCGATCTCATCGGATCGCTCATAACCGCGATTTCATTCGTAACACCTCGGTAATTTCCGTATCGCATGAGGTGTGTGTCAAGCGGCCAATCAAGCGGCTGGATTTCACCAAATTAATTAATCATGAGTACGAGAGTTTTACAGTCATTTTTTAGCGACGCGAACTGTGAACGACTTCCCTTAGCCTTAACTGAACGCAATGCAGAATACAAGCTAATGGTTTCAGTGACATCTGATAAGTTGGTTCACCTCAATAATAAGACCACCATTGGGACCCTTGAAAACCGATCTTAATATTGAGGTGATCTTATTATTGAGGTGGTGTGTAAATGAGATTTTACTGTTACATGTAAATAGCAAATTTAATCAGAACATTTTGTAATGCTATCTACAACGTACAGTAAAACCTCAATTAAAAGACCAACCTTGGGACCCTTGAAAACATGTCTTAACATTAAGATGGTCTTAATATTTAAGTTGAATAAAGAGCAAATAGTGAAAATGGACTTGAAAAGTGTGTTCTTAATATGAAGTGGTCTTATTATGGAGTGAGTGATTACTGTATTTACGTTGTCTTTTCCAGAGTACTTCATGGACAGATTACAACAATGTGAGGTTTGACCATACATTCCCGGATGGAATAACGACCACGTTTGTTGATGGTTGGAAGGGATTACAACGATGCGGATCTTTACATGAAGGCGATCCAGACAGACATAACTGGGACATATATCTGTGCCTAACAAGGTACATTGCACGGCTTAATTTATATTATTTAATTAACATTGTAATAATAGTGAAGTGACCATATGGAGTAAATATTGTTTCCTGCTTACAAATAGTGACATCACTTATTGCGTTTTCTTGAAATGACGTCACTTACAATCTCTTCATTTAGTGACGTCATTTCAAGAAAACGCAATAAGTTATGTCACTATTTGTAAGCAGGAAACAATATTTACTCCATATAGTCACTTCATTTTCATATTGCCATATGGGGCAAATATTGGTCACGGTCAGTACATGGTGACGTCACATGTTGACGTTTTCTGGAAATGGCGAATCTTAGAGAAGAGGTTGGAAATCGTAGAGCAGTGCTCATATAGTCTTATGCAAATATATAATTTGGGATATGGGCCTATATATACAGTAACGCCTCAATAATAAGACCTCCCTTGGGACCCTAGTAAACTGGTTTTAATATTGAGGTGGTCTTTATATTGAGGTTGATTATTAAAGACTAAAACAGTGGGATAATATGCTCGTGTTGCTTAATATGCAAATAAGCTCTTTTCTGACTGCTGCAGATGCTTAGCTAATCATTCAATACACAACAACTTTAATGACAAGCATATTGTCTGAAAACATAGATTTTGGATGATTTCATACACATTTAGGTGTGCAAAGCTTTTTATAATGCATATGCATTAATATGACCCAAATATTTATTTCTGGATTCACTAGGCATAGTACAGTGTTTTACAAGCTACCCATTTTTATAAGGTTAACTGGTCAATGAAACACCTGCAAAATGCTGTTTAGTCACTTTGAATCAAATGGACAGGTACCATTATTACCTGATTCCTTATATAAATACAAATCTGTTATTTTTTGCTGTTTTACATGAAAGCTATCAATTTGTCTTGGATTGAACTATTCCCCGGTCGACAGTATGAACTGTTTCCCTCTGGCGCTATGAAATCATTGGAATTTCCAAACAAATTTCACACTTTGTTCAAATAAAAAAATTATCAGGTAATAAAACAGTTACATTGTATTTCCTTTTTTGTTTAGATAAACTTTTGATCAGGTAATAAAACAGTTATTTCCTTTTTTGTTTAGATAAACTTTTGATCAGGTAACAAAACATTTATTTCATGGTTATTTGGGTAACAGTCAAAACTGTTGTCCATTGGTGTCGACCTCGGGCAACAGTTCAGATGTCATCCCCTCCACCGCGGGACAACAGTTTTGACTGTTACCCAAATAACCATGAAATTACTGTATACTGTTTACTTGCTTGGTCATCACGTTAGCATTGAGATACCTTTTAAGGACAGATATACCATTATTTGTATAATATTGCAGACGGGACATAGCCGTTCAAGAAGGAAGTACCTTCCATGCTACATATAGAAGTGAGTATTAAACATATATTTATACAATGTCATAAGATACAATTATAAACAAATAGAAACCAGAGTGCTTGATGCTAGTACATGTATAAATTATAATTTATATGCACCATGTTTGTAAAACATAATTTTACATTTTATACCCCCACTAGCTTAGCTCAGTCGTGAGAGCGCCGGGCTGTTATCCGGCAGGTTCATGTTCGATTCGTGGTCGGGGCAGGTTATGTCCTTCCGTAACATTTGACTACGGGCATTTGTCCCTAACATCAGGCCCCATGTTCAACTTGATCCATAAAAATATTTGGCATTTTTATGAAACAATTGAACTCTTTTTCAGTACTTCTCATAAACATACATAAAACTACATGAACAATATTCTAATTAACATTATGAAACATACTTAACTTCACCATGATGTTGAGAAATTGATTTATTTTACTTATGACTGAAACTGATCTAGATAAAATGAGGATTAATTTTCCAAAATCGCTCATAACTTATAAATTTCCGTCTTTTTCTTAATAAGCATGACAGTTGAAATGAATGCCTCAAACGTTTTGCAGGATGTTCATATCTGTCACAGTATATAGGAAGATTAAGCTTTGAATAACAATTTTTACAAGGTTTGAAAGGTCCTTTATTTGATCTTAATCCTGATCCTAAAAACTGATTCTTTGTGATCACGGGGCCTGATTCATTGGAAGAATTGTCATCAGCTTGCAGAAGGGCAAGATATTACTCGTTGAAAATTAATTCCAGGAAAATTGGTTAAGTCAATTGATCACTATGTACATGTGTAACTGAATACTGAAGATAAATGTTCAATCCAATACAACACATACATTTGTACTACAGTCATGACTGCGGGATTTGAATGATTGATTACAACTATTTCAGCATATACATGGGTGCCATCTGCATGTCACTCAAGTAGAAGATACCCATCCGCAGTATCAGAGAGCTGCGGGGATGGGCTCGCTTTACAAATCGCCCATACCTTACTCCATTCGTAAGTGTGTTTAAAATGTCTACAATGAACGACACTATCTCAAGTCTTAAGTATATAATTATCTGAATACTTTTCTAGGTATGTTTAAAGTCATCTAACTACATTATAACATGTCATTCAGAAATTATCTATTCTTTTGATACATAGGTTCATTAATCGTAACATCTCGGCATTTTGTTTTGTTGCACAACAAATCTTAACCTTCAAATTGCGCCGACCATCTTTTTTTCGAGATATTGCTTCATTGTTAGAAATTAAAGCGGCAGGACTTTTTATTATATGTAATTAATGCACATAAACCCTTTTAACACGTTTGATACGAAATGACATAATTGCCGACGAAAATATTTGCAAGAAATAAGACTCTGTAAATCCCAACTATCTTCCGCAATACTTTTGCATTAGGCATAATTGTGCCATTGAATGTGACACGATATTTAAAATGAAACAAAAAAATACGAACAGTTCTTTGATGTGCTTGTATGTTTAATTATACCTAATTTCATTTTCCTGTTTGTGACAAATCCTCTTTCCGCTGTGTCAGTATTTCTATTTAAGGTCATGAAAAACTTTCGTGTTGTTGTGTAAAAATGTGCCACTTCCGGTCAAGAAACGCGTCGATATCAAATTGATAGGAACTGGTTTGCTGAAATGAAATACATTTAGTTTAGACATATATTATTTACGTACTATGAACAAGTTAATAATACAATACAGAATACAACAATTGCATAAAAAGGATGAGACCAAAAACCAATGACTTCTATAGGTTTTCTCTTTTAAATGCATTTAAAGGGTGGTTTGAAAAAAAACCACATACATGTGTATACATGTATACCAGTGCCCGTATTCACAAACGTTTTAAGACTGAATCGCAGACTTAGACTTTAAAATTACAAAACATTTTTTTTACAAGCATTTGTTTTCATTACATATAAACGGATTAAATTTTTGTCTGAACATTTCTTGTTACTCACTCTACACTTTTGCCATGTTTTATCAAAATATATTGAGTAACAATAACGTAGGAACAAAACAAAAATTTACCATTTTAAAGTCCAAGTCTGAGATTCAGTCTTAAAATGTTTGTGAATACGGGCCCAGCAATGAAGAATGCTACGATGAAGATGATAATCTAGGCATATAGTTATGCTTGCTTTATACATATAGAGCTTTGATACATAGGTTCATTAAATATAACGGTTCATTATAACTTTATTAATTAGTACATGTATGCATTGGGAATGTTGTGAAAAAACTTCTTGTACAACTGCTGTTGTGAAGAGTCTATTTCAATAATTTGACAAATTCCTCGCTATTTTTATTTATCTATATGTGGTTTTATGGCGCATCGACAGCTTCGGTCATTTAGCGCGCAAGGAATGTAAAAAAAACATGTGCAACTAAAAAGGTTTACGACATATACTTGTATGTTAAATTGGTGTAAATATAGTGGGTAAAAATTGGGATCATTAGGGTAAGAATATATTTGTATGTACCAGGGTGAGCGAGGCAATCCTCATTCACCGGTAAATGTAATATATGTAGGTAAGGATTAAAAAAATTATCATAGTTTGTTGTAAAAGCCAATCTCTTTGATGTACCTTATAATTTTTCCAACTTGGATAGTCCTCGTTATGTAGTCAGATAAACTTTAACGTTGTATTCATTATATTGTTTTAGACTGGGCGCTAACGGTGCCGGTAATTGTGAAAAGAATTGGCTGATGACAGAAAACATTGATACGGTGCCGTCTGAACCGGCAGAGTGGGGTCTAAACTGGTTTATTTCAAGATGTGCTATTGAAGAAATTTGTGATGAGATAGCGAGGTATGACGATTCAACATTTTTGTAGTTTTTGTGTTCAATGCAATCGAAAGTGTGTTGGCTTGATATTGCGGCCCTTTCCGAGCAACATTCCATCTTCATCAAAAGTATCAAATTTCCCGGATTAAGGATTTCTAACAAATTAGTCTAACTAGAGGAAAATCCCCAAGCATCAGTCGAAATGTGAAATTCTAAAAGGCTCTTGCTCATGAGTGGCTACAGGAGTATCTCTAGTACAGTGGCGCTCAAATGTTAAAACTGTTCCAAAAATACTGCCATGACCGTTTTTATTGTAAGCAATTTCTCTGCAAAACGTTAGCCATACAGAATGACCGGTACATGGAAAATTAATATTTATTACTTATTTATATTTCTCTTTCAATAATATAATTATTTATATTTGATGTATAGTCAATGGTGTATTACCCCTATTTAATGAAAAAAAATCGATCTTCACATTTTTCAATTTTTTGCTGTTTTTATTCGTCTTTAGAAGAACTTTTTTTCATATAATTTCATAACGATTTAGATGTCAAACCAATCATAAAAGATAATAATTTTTATTATGTTGATGTAAAATTGTATAACTTCTTAAATTTTTTGTTTAATAACATGTTCCGGAGGAGTCTGATATTCTATCATAAGACACATCAATACTTTCGATAAAAGAAACACTCTATACATATAAACACACCAAAAATGTAGCGCCTCCCAAAACTGACCAAACTCAGAATATTTACATCGACACCGAAACTGTGACGTCACCGAATACTAAGATCACCGACTGTATTTCAGTGGCTTTTGGTGAGTACGCTCACTAGATATTGCTAACGTCCTGTGTTTCGTTAGTATATTTCGGAAATGCGCAGTTTTGGGTTCGGGAAGCGATGCATTCGGTATTTTTATATACATGTATAAAGAGGTGTTGCTTTTCGTAGATAGTCATGTGGTGTCATATAGAGAGAATTTTAGACTCCTATGCATATAAGAGAGAGAATACGTAACTAATAGCATAGCCATACATTCTAATAACTTGTTTCACAATCGCTGTGAACAAAAGTGAATGATCTGTGATTTCTATTTCTACGTATTACTCCTAACAATCAAATATCAGATTATAACTGGGAGGAGCAAGTCAGGTGACAGTAGGTTAAACGAGATATAGTATCGTGCTGTGCAAGTTAAAAGAATGAGAAATACTAGCGCAAATGTTAAAATTGGTAAAAACAAGACACAATTTAAATAAGTGGTACAGCGGCCAGTCGCTCTGCAAAAACACTTAAACTGGGGCTGGACTGTATTTGATGGGGGGAGGGTGTTCCACAAACGAACGGTTCTGAGGAACAAATAATTGGAATAGTGCGAGAATGTGGAATTAAGTAGTTGAAATTTCTGGTAGGGGTTTAATTCATTTACCGCTCTGGTTAAGTCATGAAATAATTACGCGAGCAATTCACTTAGTCACATTTTACTATTATTCGAATTTAGGGGATAAACATGGAACATTAAAACAAATTGAAATCGGGGATGGGGAAGAGCTGTTTAATAATGGAATTGACGGTTTCATTTATTCAAGATTCCATAACTTAGAAGTAATTAGCCGTGAATAGCTGGTCTATGTACACAATCTGACAGATATTCATTGTGCGTCGGTTGTTGTTTTTTCAGCCTGAATTCCGGCGGAAGCAATTGTCTCAGGGATCACCATTTTACACAGGACGAATGGGATGATTTTAGTGCTTCTGATTTACACGGAGAGGTCTTCTCGGCTGATGAGCAGTGTAAGCAGAAATGGGGAATTGCTTCTGTACAGTGTGACCCAGCTGGCAACGGAACCGTAAGACTAGAAATATAATCCTATTTGATTCCCCCACCCTGCCATCTACTTGTATCACACATTTCAAAGCAAACTTACTGTGTTTTTATACTTGATATTGGGCCATTTCTACAACAGTTTTATCACTAATTTTGCTGTTATATCAAACGTACTATTCAGGAGCTTAGCATGAACCTTTATCTTAGGCGTAAACAAATGTTAGTTTCAGGTTTCCCGACCTCCCCTATCGTTTGGCCCCGACCCTAGAACATTTTTTTCTTTTGGTAAAACTTCTTTTTGTGAATTTTTCGTTATGTTCATATATCTGCCGAGTTATTAGACGCTTTTCGAGTATTCCAGCTATAGAGCATTATAATCACCTTGCTTAAAAATTATCCATGTTAAAAGGGACAGGGGATTTGTCATGTAAGAAAATTCCGCGTAGAAAATGCACAGAAACTCCGAAACTAAAAAGAGACTTTAAATACATATATACATACAGTAAAGCCTCACTAAAATACCCCCTCAATAATAATGCCAGCTCAAAATTAAGAACACAATTTTCAAGTCCATTTTCACTGTTTTGATCTTTATTTAACCTCGGTATTAATATCACCTCAAAAAGAAAATCGGTTTCATGCATCCCAATGGTTATACTGTAATTATATGAACAATTACACAGTCAAAAGAGACACAGCACAAAAATGAATAATGGTTTTTTAAAAACCTGATTAAAGGAAGCATCCACTTTCAAGACATGCAAGTAATTAGATCATACCAAGCACTGTGCCTTACGCGCCGAAAAATACAGAAACGTAACACACAGCAAACATTGACAATACTTTAGAAAACCAAGACAAGAATATTGTTGGGTTCATATCTGTGAATATTTTTTTTATAATATAGTGAATATGTATAAAAAATAAATATTATTGCATGTGTACAGTCAAACCTGTGTTAAAGACCACCTGCGAACAAAGACCACTATTGCAAAACCTGTCTGCAAAGACCACCAATTTGATCTCCCATCAGACAATTTTCAATGATATTTAATCTTTTAATAGAGACCACCTGTAAACAAAGACCACATTTTGCTGTTCCCATGGGTGGTCTTTACAGACAGGTTTGACTGTATTTTCAGCAAAATATATGTTTGTGTTTTTAGCTTTTCCCTGAAAACATGTGTTCACGATTTATATACTGTTCGAATGATCAAGGTTGTGTCTGCAATGTAAGGGTAACGTCAGGAACACCCTGTGGCTTTGCTAAGGTGAGTTCTTTCTTCTTGTACAATAGTGAAGGTTCTCTGATAGGGATAACGATAACACAATAACACTTAATCTTAGGCATGTGGGTTTAAATGAGTATGTCTGTATATCAATATGTAATGTTATAATAAAGAATTGAAACTGCAACAATCTCGATTGTTTTGTATGGCGAGTCTGCTCATTTGCCAGTCAAAATTCTTCGGGTTTTACACACGGACATCCATATTCCTTTTTAATTTTACGTGACGCTTTTGCCACTATCAACGTTATCTAAGCTCCAAGAAGTTTGAATGTTCTTCAGGAGCTCCTTGGGCAGTTCTGAAGTTATCTGCACCTCAAACAGATAATATGTTGCCTGTAAACTAAACAAAGACATTCTAATGTTCAACTGTTTTGATACCACTAAGTCTTGTAAGAAGTTACAATATCAATATTAAGACCTTGTGTTAGAATGTTTTTTTGAAGCTCATGACTGTATGCTACATATAATCGTTTTTGATATATTTCGTAGTTGCATGGCAAGATAAACATATATCTCTGACAAATCAGTCACTATGCTCATTGAATCTATTATAAATCAGAGGAATGTACATGTACTATTTTCTTGAGACGAATGAATATGGTTGGCGGTACTTTGAATAAACTTCCGGTTGATACGATGATAGCAAAGAGACGCTAAAGCGCCTCAAAAATTGTCACTAAATAGGTGACTAGTATGAATTCTAACCGTGTCTATTTTGTATGTTTCCAGTATTGTTACAAAGGACACTGTATACTCATACCAGGTAGGTGTATAACTAGAAATTCTAAAATGAATAAATTAAGATATAGTATATAATAAAATATGATTATCAGGGCCGTAAATTACATGGAGGCATGTAGGCAGTTGCCTCCTATTGCGGGCTGAAAAAAAAATCATTTTTTGTCTAAAAAGGGTCCAACAATTTTTTCGCCTCACTCCGCTCGGCGGGGTGCCTCCCCTTCCAGGGGAGGCAATTTACGGCCCTGATTATACACTAATGAAATGATTGCACGTGTTATTTTTCACGCTGGTAGTTTAACATTTTTTTGAACTGTTGAGAGGTATTACATCAATGAACCGTGATGTCCATCAAATTCAATCATTCACTGTCAAACACTAACTTCCGGTTTTCTCCCATACTTCGGCAATTATGAATTACTTACAAATTGATTCTTTGATTTCATACACCATTTTGAGCGCCGCTGTACGATTTCCAACCACTTCTTTAAATGACGTAATTCCAAAAACCGTCACCTGTGACGTCACCATATACTGACAGTAAGCAATATTTGCCCCATATGGCAATATGAAAACAAAGTGACCATATGGAGTAAATATTGTTTCCTGCTTGCACATAGTGACATCACATGTGACGTTTTCTGAAAAAAATCTTACAAAAGAGGTGGGAAATCCCACAGCATCGCTCGTATATTGATCACACTTGTCCACATAAAGTTGTATTATTGATGTGAAATCTAACTGGCGGGATAAACTATCCATTCGCTTTAATTGTAATATATTGGGTGACAAACTGTACTTGTTAGGAAGTTATTGATCATATATTGTCGAGAATGGACACTCGAAGGAAATAGTTGATGTGTTTAATATCATTGAAAGCAATAACTACACCCGCTACGCATTTAGAGGGCCGCAACACAGAGTATCGTAAACACTGAAGGTCCTGGGAGGGGATTCCAAGACAAGACTGTACGTTTTCCATATTCTCGTATTATAAATTATTACGCGACTATTCGGATAAACCGATTCTCCAAAAATGACACAGATAATTCGGAAAAGTAGTTTATATTAAAGCTACCACTTTTCTACAATTGATATATCCCTGACAAATCAGCCATTATACTCATCAAATCATGAAGAGGATTTACATGTTCTATTTTCTTGAGACGATGAATATGGCGGTGCTTCGAGTAGACCATCCGGTTGACAATGATAGCAATGAGACTCTAAAGCGCCTCAAAATCAGTAGCGTTGCAACAGTGCGCATCTGTATGTGACATAAAACGCTCCAAGGAAAAATATTAAATTATCACATTTCTTATTGTCTTAAAGTTATATTTGTAGAAATATATATTCTTTAACCTTGTTATAAGTTTGTAAATCTTAGTTATAACTTTGCCTAGCTATGATCTTACCAACTGGCATCAGTATGAGACCCTCACTAGTCATAGAACTATCACAGCCAATACCGGTATAACAATTTCTAACGTTATATCATAATAATTTAACGCAGATAACACAGAGAATCGCATCACTGATTTTGTCTTTTCTGAACGATTGCAAACCTTGATAAACATTTTCTTAATAGATCAGGAAAACGGTGAAGATTGCGAAAGTCATACCCAATGCACCACCCCTAACGCACACTGCGACGAAAATAATTCAACTTGTGTTTGTGATGATGGTTACTATGACGACAATGGTGATGACGTCAATGGTGGCACTTGCACAGAGAGTATAAATCTTTATTTGAAATTAAAAACAATCAACGATAGAAAAGAACCTTTAGCGAATTTCCAATCATTATAAATATCTAATTCAAAACTATGTATAACTGTTCATAGAATTATTTCTTAATTTATTAAAACGGTGAAGATTTTTTTCTTCAGATATAACACTGCGTGATCCATGTTATAAAAACTCTTTTTGGTAGGGCGAAGTCTGGCTCACATTTTATATTTCACATTTTAAAACACTCATCTGAAGGTCAGGAGTCTCGCTCACATTTTATATTTCATATTTTAAAACACTCATCTGAAGGCCAGGAGTCTCGCTCACATTTTATATTTCACATTTTAAAACACTCATCTGAAGGCCAGAAGTCTCGCTCACATTTTATATTTCACATTTTAAAACACTCATCTGAAGGCCAGAAGTCTCGCTCACATTTTATATTTCACATTTTAAAACACTCATCTGAAGGCCAGAAGTCTCGCTCACATTTTTTATTTCACATTTTAAAACACACATCTGAAGGCCAGAAATCTCGCTCACATTTTATATTTCACATTTTAAAACACACATCTGAAGGCCAGAAGTCTCGCTCACATTTTATATTTCACATTTTAAAACACACATCTGAAGGCCAGGAGTCTCACTCACATTTTATATTTCATATTTTAAAACACTCATCTGAAGGCCAGAAGGCACAATCGAGAGTGGAAAATCAATTCGAAGCTTTTGTATATCTTTTTTTCTCAAATTAATTGAGTCTTAGCTGATACAAGAAAAGACAAAGAGTGTTTAATAATGTTAAACATAAAATGGATTTCATACCGACTCTGTTGCACGGCAATGTTTTTCACTGTTTGGTTACTCAATAACATTTGTATTCCCCTTCATGACCTTCAATTTATTAGTTTAATCAATATAATTACAGCGTATCCAGTTTCTACGTACGTGTTATGGCATACTGCAGTATGCGTTCAAATTTTATATGCATCGTTTATATACTAAATAATCTGTTTTATATTGACGTACTAGTTACCCGATAGTGCGATTTTAAAAACACTCGTATATTGCAGTAACATTTATTTTTAGAATCACCGATCGATGGAGAGTGCGAAATCGATCTACACTGTCTTGATCCTAATGCAATATGTGTAGATGAGATTTGCGTCTGTGCACCAGGGTACTATAACAACAACGGTACTTGTGAATTAGGTCAGTGCTATGACGGTTTCTTTTTCAAGACATTTTGCCGGAAGGAAATATGTACATTTTAAAATTTATTTATTAAGATTTTTGGTTGCAGTAAAACCTTGATAATAAGACCAACCTATTGAGATGGTCTTAATATTGAGGTCGTATAAAGAGCAAAAATAAAGATCAAAATGAGGACAATGAACTTGAAAATAGTGTTCTTAATATTGAGGTGGTCTCATTATTGAGGTGGTCTTTAAGTGAGGTTTTACTGTATGTGTATGTCGAAGTTATTCTTTCACTAATGGCCAATTGAACGTACTGTTAAAGTAGTAGTATTTCTAGTGTGTGAATGTACCACAGTGGCGAATGGTGCCAATGAAAGGAGTCATATTAAGTACAAACGGGTATTAATTTTGTTTTAAGACAAATAGCATGAAATAAAAAGGAAAATACTTGTATTCACATCCGTACATTTGTTACATAAAGTACGGAGTTATTCGCGTGAAGAGAAAATGTAAAGTTACCAAACATAACATATATTTCGCGTCTAGTCGGTGATTTGACTTCCCAATGATTTGTTATGAAGATTATTTGAAATTGCAATATGCTAGACATTGCAAACACTAACATATAGTCTGTACGTAATAACTATAAACAATCGCAGTGTTACAAATGTAAACTATGTAATGTTTTAGAAGACGAATTTCATTTTATATGAGAAAGTCCTTTATACCATGAATACAGACAACTATATACACGTATCAAAAATTACTTTTGGAGAAGACCAAAAATTCTCAAATTCTCCGAACTTTTTACGTCGGATAACAAAGGCATATTACACACTAATAATATTCTCATTTGTACATTGATCGAAAGTATATATTTATAATTATGTTAATATTCACATGTATGCTCGTTGACAATATTGCCTTTTGCAATAAATATATCTATGTTTTGTAAGCCAGCGATAAATGACATACTATTTGACTCAATTGATTGAATTGTTCCTCGATCGTGGTCCCGTATTTACCGCCCCTTTATCCTTATTTACAGAGGTTTGTCTTGGTGAGCCATGTACTGTGACAGAGCAATGTTTTGGTGACAATGTAACCTGTTCTGCTGACTTAAACATATGTGTGTGCGTGTTTGGTTATTTTGTAAATGAGTTTGGTCAGTGCATTCTATGTAAGTATCATTCTGAACAACATCAATTCCAGTATATATTTACAATGTAGAACATGAAGATTGTTGACTAGTCTATTCCCCCGACGTTTGCTCTATCAGTACCACAATGATATCGAGCAACATTACTTGACTCTTTATGTAGCTGTCTGTTACCATCAATGACATATGTAATTTCATTGTGATGTAACACTGAAATCAAAACTTGAAATTAGCTCACTTACGTGAAACTTTCACCGTCCTAAACTTTGTATAATGGCTATGCTGATTAACTTAAAACGTCAGAAATATGATTAACACAGTGAAGAACGACAACGCACTTTGCAATTCAAACAAAATACCATCTAAGTAATATAACAAACCTATAAGTCCTTGTTGTGCGGCTTTTACAACTAGTCCCAAGTGTATGATGTAAAACAGTTAACTGACGATGCCTAACGTTGTGTTTACAGATAATGGAACACTCTGTGATCCTTGTACACACGAACCAGATTCATGTACACAAGATTACACATTTTGTGGAGATGAAGGATTTTGCGAATGCGCAAATGATACTGTCGAGGTCAATGGAGCATGTTGTAAGTTAATTATTTCAATTCTTGTACACATGTGCAGCTTTCTGGGATACATCTGAAGAATGATCTCCCTTGATTAACGGCTTCGTTTAAGCCATTTCCTCTAACTTGGATTGCCTCCCTTCCCCACGAAAATGACACCTGTCAAACTGGTCGATATTCAATATTCCATATTGGCTCCATGCTATAACCGAATATACTCGAATTTAATGTCTCTTGATCATTATCATTAGCGACCAACTTAGCCACCCCACTGTGTTACGACAGCATGTAGAAATTGCCATGGGCAATAGTTTGACTTTATATATTCTTGGGGTGTATAGAACAACTATGACTTGAACGTGATATTAGAAATAAATCCTCAATCAGGGCAACAACTAAAATTTCAGTGGAAACAGAAAATGTGATGCTTATTTGGTATGGTACCTTTTAATTAATAGACGCGTCGTTTGGTTTGTAAGATCATACTTTAACACAGTGAGATGTCTCAACAATGTGTTCTGCATGAAGTATAACGAGGCGATGACAATATAACTGCTATAAAAAGTAACTAAGAAAAAACAACACAAATTGTCATGGTTATCATTGCATGCCGTCAAAACGAAATATTCATCGGGTATTTTAATGGAAACGCATAAAAACCGGAATACAATAGTATGTGAATAATGACGTCACATAATTATTCAGAATGCATATTATTGTGCGAAACAATTCAGAATATGCTCACAAAAACTATTGAAATGCTACATACACAAGACAATGCCACCCACACAGACCTCAGGGAAACAAACCGTTGGAGCAGTGCAAGAGTAAATACGCAAGGGAACACGGGCGCGAGGAATGGTCAGGCCTACCATAAAGGACAATTAAAGAGAATAAAGGAGGGCAAAACGAGAGGGGGGGGGGGGGGGGTATCACAAATGTCAGTACAAAAACAACGTCTATCTAAATATGCCTACATTGTCTAACACCCACACGAGATGTCCGACTGTCATTTGAAATAACTACAATTAACTGACATTTTCATTAAAAATGCGTAGCAAACGCAAGACAAACTGGTTATTGCGGATTATCAATTTTGCCCCCTTACTCCGCGGTGTTTTCACCTTTCAGCGACAACATTTGAGAATGTGACTACGGATATCTTGCTGGTGTTTTTTAAAGATTTTTTTCCAAAACGAAACGTAGTAATTTTCATAAAAAAATCGATTAACCGGTTATCGATTTTACTAACCGATGACTACATGTTCGATCTATATGATATAAAGTCTGCAGTGATTCGTGTAGCAGAGAAAGGCTTAAACTGTTACGTATAATGCCACATTCACAACATAATGTCTCTCCATACAGATACCAGGGAAACTTCAACATATGAAATAGTAAAGGTTGAGAATGTGTAATACAAACAATACATACATATAATTGCTCCAAATACAGTGACGCCTGTTTTAAGCTATCAATCAGGGGCAATTTAAAAAGTGGTATTTTCATCCAGGGTTCATAGTAAAGTATGGATCAAAGTGTTTTGTGCTAATGATTTTGTTATCGTTATCATTAAATTTATGTCGTTGTGTAATGCATGTATGAGTAAGAATATATAACATAGGAACGAATCTATACCCTATACAACAAAGTAGTTTTCCTTATGTATTACTATGTATTGAAGTTATGAATGGACTTTGTCAGAAAATGAATTTATTAATCAGTAGAAATAAGAAAACTTCCACATAATTATAATGTTTGCAATTTAAATAGCATTTTCTTCTACTCTACATCTATCTCCAGCGTAAAGTTTACGAAGCACAAACAATTGAAAATATAAATTATTCAACAGGTAAAATTTGTAACATCAATTGACGCTGACATGTACAATTTCCATCAGAAAATGCCTCGTCATGTGACCAATAAAATCGATAAACATACCTTTATCAATGAATTGTCACTTTGTCGAATGTGTAAAACTCTATCGAATACACCATCCGGGAAAATACCGCGACATGGTATGGTAGCGAATCGGTATAGTACAGGGCAGTCATACAGGACAATGAATAAGTCGGAAAACAATGCGGTCGCCAAGGACAGGTGGATGCTGTAATGTTCTATGTAGTTAATAATTAGAACATGTGATTACAGAACCTTGTGTATATAAGGGTTAAGAGAAACTCGAAACGGGATTGGTATAATATACGTTTATTCATTATAACTGTTTGAAATACATGTATATAATGCATGTATATAATTGCCACGCTATTCGCTGATTGGACTAGCAGGTAAGCGGAGCTTATCAGAGACCACTACATATGCTGCACACAGATGATCGTCGAGTACAGGTGGTAAAACAAGCAGGTTTGACTGAAAGTTTTAAAGTCTTTACAGACAGAACACATTACGATAATTGCGTTCAAATTAATTTATATATCTGATGCTGTTATTTACAGACGGAACTCATTTTGGAGACGAATGTACCACTTCTGTGGATACTTGCGCTGAACATGACACCGTATGTGGTGACGATGGTTCATGCGTTTGCAAAGACGGTCTATCATACCAAAATGGTGATTGCGGTAAGTAAGCCAATCCCTAAGAACATTTAGGTTCATTCAGAGAATTTCAGATTTGAAAAGCTTCTCTACGAAACAAACATGTAATTTGATGTTTGAAACGGTCAACGTATTTCGATTTGAATGCATGGAGACAGCAGAAGAAATAATGACTGTTGGACACATGAAGGTTCTCCCACAGTCAGGAAGTATACTATGAAACAGGTTCGGAACTGGGCTATATTATTCACTAGTCAATGGTATCTCGCTTTATAGCAAAGTTTATAGAAGAAAAAACGTATTAAGCAAAATAGAATACTCTCCATATCGCGCATTCGGTTATTGTTACCGTTTTCTATTTTAGTCGGTTCTGAACTATGTGACCCCTGTCAAACGAATGATGATACATGTGGAGATGGACTGGAATGTGGCGATTTAGGAAATTGTATCTGCGAGAATGGTACAGTTCAAGTGGGGAGCAATTGCTGTAAGTTATGTTGTTTTATTATCTTCGTGGGAGATGATGGCTTAACCAACGAAATGTAGCATCCATGAAATCGAAACTGAACAAGTTAATATCGTAAGAGCAATTTATTGTGAAGCTCTGTTCAGATTGGCATGTGCTCCGTGTTGTAAATTCTTCGTAATAATTTGTTGGTTATATAATGCCTTCAAACTAGTTATAATAGTTTTGATCAACATGAATCGTGTTATTTACAGATGGAACTGTTTTTGGAGAGGATTGTACCACTTTTTTGGATACTTGCGCTGAACATTACACCATATGTGGTGACAGTGATTTATGCGTTTGCGAAGACGGTCTATCACGCCAAAATGATGAATGCGGTAAGTAAGCGAATCCCTGAGTACAGTTAGGTTCAATAAGTCAACAGAGTATTTCAGACTCGGAAAGCTTCTCTACGAAACACACATGTAATTTGATGTTTGAAACGGTCAACGTTTTTCGATTTGAATGCATGGAGACAGCAGAAGAAATAATGACTGTTGGACACATGAAGGTTCTCCCACAGTCAGGAAGTATACTATGAAACAGGTTCGGAACTGGGCTATATTATTCACTAGTCAATGGTATCTCGCCTTATAGCAAAGTTTATAGAAGAAAAAACGTATTAAGCAAAATAGAATACTCTCCATATCGTCGCATTCGGTTATTGTTACCGTTTTCTATTTTAGTCGGTTCTGAACTATGTGACCCCTGTCAAACGAATGATGATACATGTGGAGATGGACTGGAATGTGGCGATTTAGGAAATTGTATCTGCGAGAATGGTACAGTTCAAGTGGGGAGCAATTGCTGTAAGTTATGTTGTTTTATTATCTTCGTGGGAGATGATGGCTTAACCAACGAAATGTAGCATCCATGAAATCGAAACTGAACAAGTTAATATCGTAAGAGCAATTTATTGTGAAGCTCTGTTCAGATTGGCATGTGCTCCGTGTTGTAAGTTCTTCGTAATAATTTGTTGGTTATATAATGCCTTCAAACTAGTTATAATAGTTTTGATCAACAAGAATCGTGTTATTTACAGATGGAACTGTTTTTGGAGAGGATTGTACCACTTCTTTGGATACTTGCGCTGAACATTACACCATATGTGGTGACAGTGATTTATGCGTTTGCGAAGACGGTCTATCACGCCAAAATGATGAATGCGGTAAGTAAGCGAATCCCTGAGTACAGTTAGGTTCAATAAGTCAACAGAGTATTTCAGACTCGGAAAGCTTCTCTACGAAACACACATGTAATTTGATGTTTGAAACGGTCAACGTTTTTCGATTTGAATGCATGGAGACAGCAGAAGAAATAATGACTGTTGGACACATGAAGGTTCTCCCACAGTCAGGAAGTATACTATGAAACAGGTTCGGAACTGGGCTATATTATTCACTAGTCAATGGTATCTCGCTTTATAGCAAAGTTTATAGAAGAAAAAACGTATTAAGCAAAATAGAATACTCTCCATATCGTCGCATTCGGTTATTGTTACCGTTTTCTATTTTAGTCGGTTCTGAACTATGTGACCCCTGTCAAACGAATGATGATACATGTGGAGATGGACTGGAATGTGGCGATTTAGGAAATTGTATCTGCGAGAATGGTACAGTTCAAGTGGGGAGCAATTGCTGTAAGTTATGTTGTTTTATTATCTTCGTGGGAGATGATGGCTTAACCAACGAAATGTAGCATCCATGAAATCGAAACTGAACAAGTTAATATCGTAAGAGCAATTTATTGTGAAGCTCTGTTCAGATTGGCATGTGCTCCGTGTTGTAAACTCTTAGTAATAATTTGTTGGTTATATAATGCCTTCAAACTAGTTATAATAGTTTTGATCAACATGAATCGTGTTATTTACAGATGGAACTGTTTTTGGAGAGGATTGTACCACTTCTTTGGATACTTGCGCTGAACATTACACCATATGTGGTGACAGTGATTTATGCGTTTGCGAAGACGGTCTATCACGCCAAAATGATGAATGCGGTAAGTAAGCGAATCCCTGAGTACAGTTAGGTTCAATAAGTCAACAGAGTATTTCAGACTCGGAAAGCTTCTCTACGAAACACACATGTAATTTGATGTTTGAAACGGTCAACGTTTTTCGATTTGAATGCATGGAGACAGCAGAAGAAATAATGACTGTTGGACACATGAAGGTTCTCCCACAGTCAGGAAGTATACTATGAAACAGGTTCGGAACTGGGCTATATTATTCACTAGTCAATGGTATCTCGCTTTATAGCAAAGTTTATAGAAGAAAAAACGTATTAAGCAAAATAGAATACTCTCCATATCGTCGCATTCGGTTATTGTTACCGTTTTCTATTTTAGTCGGTTCTGAACTATGTGACCCCTGTCAAACGAATGATGATACATGTGGAGATGGACTGGAATGTGGCGATTTAGGAAATTGTATCTGCGAGAATGGTACAGTTCAAGTGGGGAGCAATTGCTGTAAGTTATGTTGTTTTATTATCTTCGTGGGAGATGATGGCTTAACCAACGAAATGTAGCATCCATGAAATCGAAACTGAACAAGTTAATATCGTAAGAGCAATTTATTGTGAAGCTCTGTTCAGATTGGCATGTGCTCCGTGTTGTAAATTCTTCGTAATAATTTGTTGGTTATATAATGCCTTCAAACTAGTTATAATAGTTTTGATCAACATGAATCGTGTTATTTACAGATGGAACTGTTTTTGGAGAGGATTGTACCACTTCTTTGGATACTTGCGCTGAACATTACACCATATGTGGTGACAGTGATTTATGCGTTTGCGAAGACGGTCTATCACGCCAAAATGATGAATGCGGTAAGTAAGCGAATCCCTGAGTACAGTTAGATTCAATAAACAACAGAGTATTTCAGACTCGGAAAGCTTCTCTACGAAACACACATGTAATTTGATGTTTGAAACGGTCAACGTTTTTCGATTTGAATGCATGGAGACAGCAGAAGAAATAATGACTGTTGGACACATGAAGGTTCTCCCACAGTCAGGAAGTATACTATGAAACAGGTTCGGAACTGGGCTATATTATTCACTAGTCAATGGTATCTCGCTTTATAGCAAAGTTTATAGAAGAAAAAACGTATTAAGCAAAATAGAATACTCTCCATATCGTCGCATTCGGTTATTGTTACCGTTTTCTATTTTAGTCGGTTCTGAACTATGTGACCCCTGTCAAACGAATGATGATACATGTGGAGATGGACTGGAATGTGGCGATTTAGGAAATTGTATCTGCGAGAATGGTACAGTTCAAGTGGGGAGCAATTGCTGTAAGTTATGTTGTTTTATTATCTTCGTGGGAGATGATGGCTTAACCAACGAAATGTAGCATCCATGAAATCGAAACTGAACAAGTTAATATCGTAAGAGCAATTTATTGTGAAGCTCTGTTCAGATTGGCATGTGCTCCGTGTTGTAAACTCTTAGTAATAATTTGTTGGTTATATAATGCCTTCAAACTAGTTATAATAGTTTTGATCAACATGAATCGTGTTATTTACAGATGGAACTGTTTTTGGAGAGGATTGTACCACTTCTTTGGATACTTGCGCTGAACATTACACCATATGTGGTGACACTGATTTATGCGTTTGCGAAGACGGTCTATCACGCCAAAATGATGAATGCGGTAAGTAAGCGAATCCCTGAGTACAGTTAGGTTCAATAAGTCAACAGAGTATTTAGACTCGGAAAGCTTCTCTACGAAACACACATGTAATTTGATGTTTGAAACGGTCAACGTTTTTCGATTTGAATGCATGGAGACAGCAGAAGAAATAATGACTGTTGGACACATGAAGGTTCTCCCACAGTCAGGAAGTATACTATGAAACAGGTTCGGAACTGGGCTATATTATTCACTAGTCAATGGTATCTCGCTTTATAGCAAAGTTTATAGAAGAAAAAACGTATTAAGCAAAATAGAATACTCTCCATATCGTCGCATTCGGTTATTGTTACCGTTTTCTATTTTAGTCGGTTCTGAACTATGTGACCCCTGTCAAACGAATGATGATACATGTGGAGATGGACTGGAATGTGGCGATTTAGGAAATTGTATCTGCGAGAATGGTACAGTTCAAGTGGGGAGCAATTGCTGTAAGTTATGTTGTTTTATTATCTTCGTGGGAGATGATGGCTTAACCAACGAAATGTAGCATCCATGAAATCGAAACTGAACAAGTTAATATCGTAAGAGCAATTTATTGTGAAGCTCTGTTCAGATTGGCATGCGCTCCGTGTTGTAAATTCTTCGTAATAATTTGTTGGTTATATAATGCCTTCAAACTAGTTATAATAGTTTTGATCAACATGAATCGTGTTATTTACAGATGGAACTGTTTTTGGAGAGGATTGTACCACTTCTTTGGATACTTGCGCTGAACATTACACCATATGTGGTGACAGTGATTTATGCGTTTGCGAAGACGGTCTATCACGCCAAAATGATGAATGCGGTAAGTAAGCGAATCCCTGAGTACAGTTAGGTTCAATAAGTCAACAGAGTATTTCAGACTCGGAAAGCTTCTCTACGAAACACACATGTAATTTGATGTTTGAAACGGTCAACGTTTTTCGATTTGAATGCATGGAGACAGCAGAAGAAATAATGACTGTTGGACACATGAAGGTTCTCCCACAGTCAGGAAGTATACTATGAAACAGGTTCGGAACTGGGCTATATTATTCACTAGTCAATGGTATCTCGCTTTATAGCAAAGTTTATAGAAGAAAAAATGTATTAAGCAAAATAGAATACTCTCCATATCGTCGCATTCGGTTATTGTTACCGTTTTCTATTTTAGTCGGTTCTGAACTATGTGACCCCTGTCAAACGAATGATGATACATGTGGAGATGGACTGGAATGTGGCGATTTAGGAAATTGTATCTGCGAGAATGGTACAGTTCAAGTGGGGAGCAATTGCTGTAAGTTATGTTGTTTTATTATCTTCGTGGGAGATGATGGCTTAACCAACGAAATGTAGCATCCATGAAATCGAAACTGAACAAGTTAATATCGTAAGAGCAATTTATTGTGAAGCTCTGTTCAGATTGGCATGTGCTCCGTGTTGTAAATTCTTCGTAATAATTTGTTGGTTATATAATGCCTTCAAACTAGTTATAATAGTTTTGATCAACATGAATCGTGTTATTTACAGATGGAACTGTTTTTGGAGAGGATTGTACCACTTCTTTGGATACTTGCGCTGAACATTACACCATATGTGGTGACAGTGATTTATGCGTTTGCGAAGACGGTCTATCACGCCAAAATGATGAATGCGGTAAGTAAGCGAATCCCTGAGTACAGTTAGGTTCAATAAGTCAACAGAGTATTTCAGACTCGGAAAGCTTCTCTACGAAACACACATGTAATTTGATGTTTGAAACGGTCAACGTTTTTCGATTTGAATGCATGGAGACAGCAGAAGAAATAATGACTGTTGTTGGACACATGAAGGTTCTCCCACAGTCAGGAAGTATACTATGAAACAGGTTCGGAACTGGGCTATATTATTCACTAGTCAATGGTATCTCGCTTTATAGCAAAGTTTATAGAAGAAAAAACGTATTAAGCAAAATAGAATACTCTCCATATCGTCGCATTCGGTTATTGTTACCGTTTTCTATTTTAGTCGGTTCTGAACTATGTGACCCCTGTCAAACGAATGATGATACATGTGGAGATGGACTGGAATGTGGCGATTTAGGAAATTGTATCTGCGAGAATGGTACAGTTCAAGTGGGGAGCAATTGCTGTAAGTTATGTTGTTTTATTATCTTCGTGGGAGATGATGGCTTAACCAACGAAATGTAGCATCCATGAAATCGAAACTGAACAAGTTAATATCGTAAGAGCAATTTATTGTGAAGCTCTGTTCAGATTGGCATGTGCTCCGTGTTGTAAATTCTTCGTAATAATTTGTTGGTTATATAATGCCTTCAAACTAGTTATAATAGTTTTGATCAACATGAATCGTGTTATTTACAGATGGAACTGTTTTTGGAGAGGATTGTACCACTTCTTTGGATACTTGCGCTGAACATTACACCATATGTGGTGACAGTGATTTATGCGTTTGCGAAGACGGTCTATCACGCCAAAATGATGAATGCGGTAAGTAAGCGAATCCCTGAGTACAGTTAGGTTCAATAAGTCAACAGAGTATTTCAGACTCGGAAAGCTTCTCTACGAAACACACATGTAATTTGATGTTTGAAACGGTCAACGTTTTTCGATTTGAATGCATGGAGACAGCAAAAGAAATAATGACTGTTGTTGGACACATGAAGGTTCTCCCACAGTCAGGAAGTATACTATGAAACAGGTTCGGAACTGGGCTATATTATTCACTAGTCAATGGTATCTCGCTTTATAGCAAAGTTTATAGAAGAAAAAACGTATTAAGCAAAATAGAATACTCTCCATATCGTCGCATTCGGTTATTGTTACCGTTTTCTATTTTAGTCGGTTCTGAACTATGTGACCCCTGTCAAACGAATGATGATACATGTGGAGATGGACTGGAATGTGGCGATTTAGGAAATTGTATCTGCGAGAATGGTACAGTTCAAGTGGGGAGCAATTGCTGTAAGTTATGTTGTTTTATTATCTTCGTGGGAGATGATGGCTTAACCAACGAAATGTAGCATCCATGAAATCGAAACTGAACAAGTTAATATCGTAAGAGCAATTTATTGTGAAGCTCTGTTCAGATTGGCATGTGCTCCGTGTTGTAAATTCTTCGTAATAATTTGTTGGTTATATAATGCCTTCAAACTAGTTATAATAGTTTTGATCAACATGAATCGTGTTATTTACAGATGGAACTGTTTTCGGAGAGGATTGTACCACTTCTTTGGATACTTGCGCTGAACATTACACCATATGTGGTGACAGTGATTTATGCGTTTGCGAAGACGGTCTATCACGCCAAAATGATGAATGCGGTAAGTAAGCGAATCCCTGAGTACAGTTAGGTTCAATAAGTCAACAGAGTATTTCAGACTCGGAAAGCTTCTCTACGAAACACACATGTAATTTGATGTTTGAAACGGTCAACGTTTTTCGATTTGAATGCATGGAGACAGCAAAAGAAATAATGACTGTTGTTGGACACATGAAGGTTCTCCCACAGTCAGGAAGTATACTATGAAACAGGTTCGGAACTGGGCTATATTATTCACTAGTCAATGGTATCTCGCTTTATAGCAAAGTTTATAGAAGAAAAAACGTATTAAGCAAAATAGAATACTCTCCATATCGTCGCATTCGGTTATTGTTACCGTTTTCTATTTTAGTCGGTTCTGAACTATGTGACCCCTGTCAAACGAATGATGATACATGTGGAGATGGACTGGAATGTGGCGATTTAGGAAATTGTATCTGCGAGAATGGTACAGTTCAAGTGGGGAGCAATTGCTGTAAGTTATGTTGTTTTATTATCTTCGTGGGAGATGATGGCTTAACCAACGAAATGTAGCATCCATGAAATCGAAACTGAACAAGTTAATATCGTAAGAGCAATTTATTGTGAAGCTCTGTTCAGATTGGCATGTGCTCCGTGTTGTAAACTCTTCGTAATAATTTGTTGGTTATATAATGCCTTCAAACTAGTTATAATAGTTTTGATCAACATGAATCGTGTTATTTACAGATGGAACTGTTTTTGGAGAGGATTGTACCACTTCTTTGGATACTTGCGCTGAACATTACACCACATGTGGTGACAGTGATTTATGCGTTTGCGAAGACGGTCTATCACGCCAAAATGATGAATGCGGTAAGTAAGCGAATCCCTGAGTACAGTTAGGTTCAATAAGTCAACAGAGTATTTCAGACTCGGAAAGCTTCTCTACGAAACACACATGTAATTTGATGTTTGAAACGGTCAACGTTTTTCGATTTGAATGCATGGAGACAGCAAAAGAAATAATGACTGTTGTTGGACACATGAAGGTTCTCCCACAGTCAGGAAGTATACTATGAAACAGGTTCGGAACTGGGCTATATTATTCACTAGTCAATGGTATCTCGCTTTATAGCAAAGTTTATAGAAGAAAAAACGTATTAAGCAAAATAGAATACTCTCCATATCGTCGCATTCGGTTATTGTTACCGTTTTCTATTTTAGTCGGTTCTGAACTATGTGACCCCTGTCAAACGAATGATGATACATGTGGAGATGGACTGGAATGTGGCGATTTAGGAAATTGTATCTGCGAGAATGGTACAGTTCAAGTGGGGAGCAATTGCTGTAAGTTATGTTGTTTTATTATCTTCGTGGGAGATGATGGCTTAACCAACGAAATGTAGCATCCATGAAATCGAAACTGAACAAGTTAATATCGTAAGAGCAATTTATTGTGAAGCTCTGTTCAGATTGGCATGTGCTCCGTGTTGTAAACTCTTCGTAATAATTTGTTGGTTATATAATGCCTTCAAACTAGTTATAATAGTTTTGATCAACATGAATCGTGTTATTTACAGATGGAACTGTTTTTGGAGAGGATTGTACCACTTCTTTGGATACTTGCGCTGAACATTACACCATATGTGGTGACAGTGATTTATGCGTTTGCGAAGACGGTCTATCACGCCAAAATGATGAATGCGGTAAGTAAGCGAATCCCTGAGTACAGTTAGGTTCAATAAGTCAACAGAGTATTTCAGACTCGGAAAGCTTCTCTACGAAACACACATGTAATTTGATGTTTGAATTGGTCAACGTTTTTCGATTTGAATGCATGGAGACAGCAGAAGAAATAATGACTGTTGGACACATGAAGGTTCTCCCACAGTCAGGAAGTATACTATGAAACAGGTTCGGAACTGGGCTATATTATTCACTAGTCAATGGTATCTCGCTTTATAGCAAAGTTTATAGAAGAAAAAACGTATTAAGCAAAATAGAATACTCTCCATATCGTCGCATTCGGTTATTGTTACCGTTTTCTATTTTAGTCGGTTCTGAACTATGTGACCCCTGTCAAACGAATGATGATACATGTGGAGATGGACTGGAATGTGGCGATTTAGGAAATTGTATCTGCGAGAATGGTACAGTTCAAGTGGGGAGCAATTGCTGTAAGTTATGTTGTTTTATTATCTTCGTGGGAGATGATGGCTTAACCAACGAAATGTAGCATCCATGAAATCGAAACTGAACAAGTTAATATCGTAAGAGCAATTTATTGTGAAGCTCTGTTCAGATTGGCATGTGCTCCGTGTTGTAAACTCTTCGTAATAATTTGTTGGTTATATAATGCCTTCAAACTAGTTATAATAGTTTTGATCAACATGAATCGTGTTATTTACAGATGGAACTGTTTTTGGAGAGGAGTGTACCACTTCTTTGGATACTTGCGCTGAACATTACACCATATGTGGTGACAGTGATTTATGCGTTTGCGAAGACGGTCTATCACGCCAAAATGATGAATGCGGTAAGTAAGCGAATCCCTGAGTACAGTTAGGTTCAATAAGTCAACAGAGTATTTCAGACTCGGAAAGCTTCTCTACGAAACACACATGTAATTTGATGTTTGAAACGGTCTACGTTTTTCGATTTGAATGCATGGAGACAGCAGAAGAAATAATGACTGTTGGACACATGAAGGTTCTCCCACAGTCAGGAAGTATACTATGAAACAGGTTCGGAACTGGGCTATATTATTCACTAGTCAATGGTATCTCGCTTTATAGCAAAGTTTATAGAAGAAAAAACGTATTAAGCAAAATAGAATACTCTCCATATCGTCGCATTCGGTTATTGTTACCGTTTTCTATTTTAGTCGGTTCTGAACTATGTGACCCCTGTCAAACGAATGATGATACATGTGGAGATGGACTGGAATGTGGCGATTTAGGAAATTGTATCTGCGAGAATGGTACAGTTCAAGTGGGGAGCAATTGCTGTAAGTTATGTTGTTTTATTATCTTCGTGGGAGATGATGGCTTAACCAACGAAATGTAGCATCCATGAAATCGAAACTGAACAAGTTAATATCGTAAGAGCAATTTATTGTGAAGCTCTGTTCAGATTGGCATGTGCTCCGTGTTGTAAATTCTTCGTAATAATTTGTTGGTTATATAATGCCTTCAAACTAGTTATAATAGTTTTGATCAACATGAATCGTGTTATTTACAGATGGAACTGTTTTTGGAGAGGATTGTACCACTTCTTTGGATACTTGCGCTGAACATTACACCATATGTGGTGACAGTGATTTATGCGTTTGCGAAGACGGTCTATCACGCCAAAATGATGAATGCGGTAAGTAAGCGAATCCCTGAGTACAGTTAGGTTCAATAAGTCAACAGAGTATTTCAGACTCGGAAAGCTTCTCTACGAAACACACATGTAATTTGATGTTTGAAACGGTCAACGTTTTTCGATTTGAATGCATGGAGACAGCAGAAGAAATAATGACTGTTGGACACATGAAGGTTCTCCCACAGTCAGGAAGTATACTATGAAACAGGTTCGGAACTGGGCTATATTATTCACTAGTCAATGGTATCTCGCTTTATAGCAAAGTTTATAGAAGAAAAAACGTATTAAGCAAAATAGAATACTCTCCATATCGTCGCATTCGGTTATTGTTACCGTTTTCTATTTTAGTCGGTTCTGAACTATGTGACCCCTGTCAAACGAATGATGATACATGTGGAGATGGACTGGAATGTGGCGATTTAGGAAATTGTATCTGCGAGAATGGTACAGTTCAAGTGGGGAGCAATTGCTGTAAGTTATGTTGTTTTATTATCTTCGTGGGAGATGATGGCTTAACCAACGAAATGTAGCATCCATGAAATCGAAACTGAACAAGTTAATATCGTAAGAGCAATTTATTGTGAAGCTCTGTTCAGATTGGCATGTACTCCGTGTTGTAAACTCTTCGTAATAATTTGTTGGTTATATAATGCCTTCAAACTAGTTATAATAGTTTTGATCAACATGAATCGTGTTATTTACAGATGGAACTGTTTTTGGAGAGGATTGTACCACTTCTTTGGATACTTGCGCTGAACATTACACCATATGTGGTGACAGTGATTTATGCGTTTGCGAAGACGGTCTATCACGCCAAAATGATGAATGCGGTAAGTAAGCGAATCCCTGAGTACAGTTAGGTTCAATAAGTCAACAGAGTATTTCAGACTCGGAAAGCTTCTCTACGAAACACACATGTAATTTGATGTTTGAAACGGTCTACGTTTTTCGATTTGAATGCATGGAGACAGCAGAAGAAATAATGACTGTTGGACACATGAAGGTTCTCCCACAGTCAGGAAGTATACTATGAAACAGGTTCGGAACTGGGCTATATTATTCACTAGTCAATGGTATCTCGCTTTATAGCAAAGTTTATAGAAGAAAAAACGTATTAAGCAAAATAGAATACTCTCCATATCGTCGCATTCGGTTATTGTTACCGTTTTCTATTTTAGTCGGTTCTGAACTATGTGACCCCTGTCAAACGAATGATGATACATGTGGAGATGGACTGGAATGTGGCGATTTAGGAAATTGTATCTGCGAGAATGGTACAGTTCAAGTGGGGAGCAATTGCTGTAAGTTATGTTGTTTTATTATCTTCGTGGGAGATGATGGCTTAACCAACGAAATGTAGCATCCATGAAATCGAAACTGAACAAGTTAATATCGTAAGAGCAATTTATTGTGAAGCTCTGTTCAGATTGGCATGTGCTCCGTGTTGTAAGTTCTTCGTAATAATTTGTTGGTTATATAATGCCTTCAAACTAGTTATAATAGTTTTGATCAACATGAATCGTGTTATTTACAGATGGAACTGTTTTTGGAGAGGATTGTACCACTTCTTTGGATACTTGCGCTGAACATTACACCATATGTGGTGACAGTGATTTATGCGTTTGCGAAGACGGTCTATCACGCCAAAATGATGAATGCGGTAAGTAAGCGAATCCCTGAGTACAGTTAGGTTCAATAAGTCAACAGAGTATTTCAGACTCGGAAAGCTTCTCTACGAAACACACATGTAATTTGATGTTTGAAACGGTCAACGTTTTTCGATTTGAATGCATGGAGACAGCAAAAGAAATAATGACTGTTGTTGGACACATGAAGGTTCTCCCACAGTCAGGAAGTATACTATGAAACAGGTTCGGAACTGGGCTATATTATTCACTAGTCAATGGTATCTCGCTTTATAGCAAAGTTTATAGAAGAAAAAACGTATTAAGCAAAATAGAATACTCTCCATATCGTCGCATTCGGTTATTGTTACCGTTTTCTATTTTAGTCGGTTCTGAACTATGTGACCCCTGTCAAACGAATGATGATACATGTGGAGATGGACTGGAATGTGGCGATTTAGGAAATTGTATCTGCGAGAATGGTACAGTTCAAGTGGGGAGCAATTGCTGTAAGTTATGTTGTTTTATTATCTTCGTGGGAGATGATGGCTTAACCAACGAAATGTAGCATCCATGAAATCGAAACTGAACAAGTTAATATCGTAAGAGCAATTTATTGTGAAGCTCTGTTCAGATTGGCATGTGCTCCGTGTTGTAAATTCTTCGTAATAATTTGTTGGTTATATAATGCCTTCAAACTAGTTATAATAGTTTTGATCAACATGAATCGTGTTATTTACAGATGGAACTGTTTTTGGAGAGGATTGTACCACTTCTTTGGATACTTGCGCTGAACATTACACCATATGTGGTGACAGTGATTTATGCGTTTGCGAAGACGGTCTATCACGCCAAAATGATGAATGCGGTAAGTAAGCGAATCCCTGAGTACAGTTAGGTTCAATAAGTCAACAGAGTATTTCAGACTCGGAAAGCTTCTCTACGAAACACACATGTAATTTGATGTTTGAATTGGTCAACGTTTTTCGATTTGAATGCATGGAGACAGCAGAAGAAATAATGACTGTTGGACACATGAAGGTTCTCCCACAGTCAGGAAGTATACTATGAAACAGGTTCGGAACTGGGCTATATTATTCACTAGTCAATGGTATCTCGCTTTATAGCAAAGTTTATAGAAGAAAAACGTATTAAGCAAAATAGAATACTCTCCATATCGTCGCATTCGGTTATTGTTACCGTTTTCTATTTTAGTCGGTTCTGAACTATGTGACCCCTGTCAAACGAATGATGATACATGTGGAGATGGACTGGAATGTGGCGATTTAGGAAATTGTATCTGCGAGAATGGTACAGTTCAAGTGGGGAGCAATTGCTGTAAGTTATGTTGTTTTATTATCTTCGTGGGAGATGATGGCTTAACCAACGAAATGTAGCATCCATGAAATCGAAACTGAACAAGTTAATATCGTAAGAGCAATTTATTGTGAAGCTCTGTTCAGATTGGCATGTGCTCCGTGTTGTAAATTCTTCGTAATAATTTGTTGGTTATATAATGCCTTCAAACTAGTTATAATAGTTTTGATCAACATGAATCGTGTTATTTACAGATGGAACTGTTTTTGGAGAGGATTGTACCACTTCTTTGGATACTTGCGCTGAACATTACACCATATGTGGTGACAGTGATTTATGCGTTTGCGAAGACGGTCTATCACGCCAAAATGATGAATGCGGTAAGTAAGCGAATCCCTGAGTACAGTTAGGTTCAATAAGTCAACAGAGTATTTCAGACTCGGAAAGCTTCTCTACGAAACACACATGTAATTTGATGTTTGAAACGGTCAACGTTTTTCGATTTGAATGCATGGAGACAGCAGAAGAAATAATGACTGTTGTTGGACACATGAAGGTTCTCCCACAGTCAGGAAGTATACTATGAAACAGGTTCGGAACTGGGCTATATTATTCACTAGTCAATGGTATCTCGCTTTATAGCAAAGTTTATAGAAGAAAAAACGTATTAAGCAAAATAGAATACTCTCCATATCGTCGCATTCGGTTATTGTTACCGTTTTCTATTTTAGTCGGTTCTGAACTATGTGACCCCTGTCAAACGAATGATGATACATGTGGAGATGGACTGGAATGTGGCGATTTAGGAAATTGTATCTGCGAGAATGGTACAGTTCAAGTGGGGAGCAATTGCTGTAAGTTATGTTGTTTTATTATCTTCGTGGGAGATGATGGCTTAACCAACGAAATGTAGCATCCATGAAATCGAAACTGAACAAGTTAATATCGTAAGAGCAATTTATTGTGAAGCTCTGTTCAGATTGGCATGTGCTCCGTGTTGTAAACTCTTAGTAATAATTTGTTGGTTATATAATGCCTTCAAACTAGTTATAATAGTTTTGATCAACATGAATCGTGTTATTTACAGATGGAACTGTTTTTGGAGAGGATTGTACCACTTCTTTGGATACTTGCGCTGAACATTACACCATATGTGGTGACAGTGATTTATGCGTTTGCGAAGACGGTCTATCACGCCAAAATGATGAATGCGGTAAGTAAGCGAATCCCTGAGTACAGTTAGGTTCAATAAGTCAACAGAGTATTTCAGACTCGGAAAGCTTCTCTACGAAACACACATGTAATTTGATGTTTGAAACGGTCAACGTTTTTCGATTTGAATGCATGGAGACAGCAGAAGAAATAATGACTGTTGGACACATGAAGGTTCTCCCACAGTCAGGAAGTATACTATGAAACAGGTTCGGAACTGGGCTATATTATTCACTAGTCAATGGTATCTCGCTTTATAGCAAAGTTTATAGAAGAAAAAACGTATTAAGCAAAATAGAATACTCTCCATATCGTCGCATTCGGTTATTGTTACCGTTTTCTATTTTAGTCGGTTCTGAACTATGTGACCCCTGTCAAACGAATGATGATACATGTGGAGATGGACTGGAATGTGGCGATTTAGGAAATTGTATCTGCGAGAATGGTACAGTTCAAGTGGGGAGCAATTGCTGTAAGTTATGTTGTTTTATTATCTTCGTGGGAGATGATGGCTTAACCAACGAAATGTAGCATCCATGAAATCGAAACTGAACAAGTTAATATCGTAAGAGCAATTTATTGTGAAGCTCTGTTCAGATTGGCATGTGCTCCGTGTTGTAAATTCTTCGTAATAATTTGTTGGTTATATAATGCCTTCAAACTAGTTATAATAGTTTTGATCAACATGAATCGTGTTATTTACAGATGGAACTGTTTTTGGAGAGGATTGTACCACTTCTTTGGATACTTGCGCTGAACATTACACCATATGTGGTGACAGTGATTTATGCGTTTGCGAAGACGGTCTATCACGCCAAAATGATGAATGCGGTAAGTAAGCGAATCCCTGAGTACAGTTAGGTTCAATAAGTCAACAGAGTATTTCAGACTCGGAAAGCTTCTCTACGAAACACACATGTAATTTGATGTTTGAAACGGTCAACGTTTTTCGATTTGAATGCATGTAGACAGCAGAAGAAATAATGACTGTTGGACACATGAAGGTTCTCCCACAGTCAGGAAGTATACTATGAAACAGGTTCGGAACTGGGCTATATTATTCACTAGTCAATGGTATCTCGCTTTATAGCAAAGTTTATAAAAGAAAAAACGTATTAAGCAAAATAGAATACTCTCCATATCGTCGCATTCGGTTATTGTTACCGTTTTCTATTTTAGTCGGTTCTGAACTATGTGACCCCTGTCAAACGAATGATGATACATGTGGAGATGGACTGGAATGTGGCGATTTAGGAAATTGTATCTGCGAGATTGGTACAGTTCAAGTGGGGAGCAATTGCTGTAAGTTATGTTGTTTTATTATCTTCGTGGGAGATGATGGCTTAACCAACGAAATAGCATTGATGAAATCGAAACTGAGCAAGTTTATTTCATAAGGGCACTAATTATAAATTCTGAAAAGTCGGAACAGAGTTTCTGATTTATCGTTTTGATTATGATCAGGGTAAAGTGATATTACGCCAAAACATGCATACAAACTTTTTTGCCCCTTGACTTAAATTAAGGGGCGTGTAGATTTACCCGTGTACGTCCGTTCGTCTGTTCCTTTTTTCTCGCATAGTTTTACCTGAAAAAGTCTATAACCTAGACTTTTGAGTATGCATAATATTATTCATGTCAAGCCATGTTATAAAATGCAGATGTATGGCCCTTGGTTTAGTAAAAATGGCTCTTTGAAACTGTAAACATTTGTATCAGATATATCTCAGAATGTATGAACCCTATTGGCTTTTGTTATTGGCCGTGTTGGAACGCTAACCTTTTGTGTTGTGCTTCTCTAAAAGTATGCAACCTTGGGTAACAAAACGTTTCATAAATTTTGCTGCACATGCAAACTTCTGCATCTGGGGTTTTGACATGAGATCAAAATATAAAAAGCAGTAATATCCTTGAATTTGATAATTTGTATGAGATATTGCGACGCTTAACATATTTAAAAGAATACACCCGAGCGTAAACAAAAAAGGAATATAAGTCAAAAGTCGTTGAGTAACTGGAAATATTCGCTTAGATTAAAACAGTGTAATGGTCCTTAACTTTCTAAGTTTGATCAAGGTCAATAAATTTAGTTTAGAATTTTAAGAAACATGACGTTGGACAATTGTGTATAGAGAAGTGTGTTGGCGATTTTGTTGATTTTGTTTTTAAATGGAACAAGTGCCGGTAAGTGTGTTATTACTTTCGATTGAACCAGATTTCGTAAAATTAGCATGTTCACATGTAATCTAAGCTAAATATAAAAGGGGCTGGCTCGAAATCAAAGTTGCGGATCCGTAGTCTACTGGTAACGCGCTGGAATAGTAATCCAGGGATTGCATGTTCGATTCCCCGCTCTATCACTGACAGAACTAACAGTCTTTCGGGCGAGACTTTGAAAAACCGAGGTACCGTGTATGATGCTTTACATCGAGCACGTAAAAGAACCAGAGTGTTTCTGGAACTGGAGTATCTCCCGTATCATGCACTATCTCGCCAAAATGGGAAACCAGTCGCGACGACAAACGAACGCAAATACAAATACAAAAAAGAAATCTAAGTTGCAGTTACTTAAAAAGAAAATGCTCTCTGCTCACTATCACCAGTTTAGAAAGAGTGTTTGGTTTTCGTGTTCTTTTCATTTCGGTATTTGTGTATCCTCCCTGTACGTATCTCTGGTTCGTTTGTTGTGTGTGTCTGTGCGTGTTTTGCCTTGGTCTGTCTTTGAAATAAATTCATGTTTTGAGGAACACAGTTCGGTCAATGGCGCTACCGGCATTCGAAGTTTATTTGTGAATGTGGCCGTTTCAGCTCAATATCTCTTGCAAAATTCGCAAATTCAGCGGAATGAGATAAAATGTATTGCTTGCAAAGATGTACATTCTAATAAAAAAATTACATAAAAATGTTTTTACCTACATCAATTACAGAGAAAAATATTGTTTAGCTTTAGGTTGTAATACGGTTTATTGTATTAGTAAAACTAGGTTTTGTTCTAATCCGTATTTTCTGCTCTCCAACTTGGAGGAAATAAACGTATCCTGTGATGTTGAAATGAGGTTAAAACTTTTATATTGCAACGAAAAGGTTTTTTTCCGACCCCTCGTTTACTTGTTTCACGGCGATTATAATACAATAAAAATTGTTGAAAAAAAACCCCTGATATGTTGTTACTTCGAAATGTTTCATGCTGACTATTTAGTAATTTTACAATTTAAGATGGAAAAGATGTTGGGCAAATCTGTACAGAGGAGTGTGATACGTGTGTTGGCGATTTTGTTGTATGTTGTGATGGAACATGTGTCTGTGAGTGTGGATTTACTTTCGATGGGACCAGATGTGGTAAGGATTAATGTTAAATTTTTACGTCGTACAAACAAAAGACCTACTACATGAGTTTTGTTTTAAACGAAACACGTCTAAATGGACAATTAGTGTTATATTTATCAAAGCTTACGATGGCAAAACAATGTGTCGCTGTAAATTAAGTGTCGCACCTCAACCATTCATTTTATTCTGCTTTTAATGTAACAGATAATCAATTCACAACATAAAGGATTCGCGCTATTTATATATGGCCGAAATGTTTAAAAATGTACATTTGTATTTGATTTGATTATGAATTCACTGTTTTTTCATACGTGAAATCATTTAATTCATTTTGGTTGCTGGATAATTCTACTGAATAAATACAAAACAATGAATGATAAAGTATACCAGGAAATGCCACGGTGTGAATGGATAATTTATTTACAGTCGGGATGGAGCTTTGTGAACCTTGCAACGACCATTCGTGTAAACCTGGTCTTGAATGTGGCAATTCCGGTGTATGTGAGTGTGAAGATGATAAAGTCGCATTTGATGGATCGTGTTGTAAGTGCATTTGGATTAATCCTAATTTAATTTTAATCATCTATTTAACTGATTCGCTAGTAACAAAAACAATGCTAATAGGTTAGGTCTGCCTTAAAAAAGTGTAACGCAACCCGGAATTTTAACAGTGCGTAGGTAGGAAGGTATTTTACTGTACTGTAATGGCTGAAATACTACAAAAAGTTAAGCGATGAACCTGAAAAAATGAATTTTGTTGTGGTATTTTTCATGAGTCGGTTTCCTAATTGTAAACATTTTTTAAGGATGGTGTTGACGCAGGTTAGCTCCTTCTTTTACGTCTAGAAAAATGAGGTGACCTTGGTATTTAGCACTTACCTTACATCTTCACTAATTAATGAGAGTTATTTGGGGAATTACTAGTATAACTTTGTTTTATGAACAATATATTATAAATTCTACCATATATATCACACCAAAGACCAAAAGCAGTAAAGATTGTACTCAAATTTGTAAAACACGCTTGGAGAATGGAATATACGACTGTGTTAGTCCTATTAAGACGTATAAGGGAGTAGTTTGCTACTTTCTTTTACGATGCAAAGATTTTTAATGAACTTTACAAAGTCACCAAGAACAATACAAATAATGACATTATTATGTTTAATTGAAGGATTTCATTATATTTTTGCAGTTTTCCTTTTACTTCCTTTTTCCATATACTTTATCATTACAAAAAAAAGTCATTGATATTTAAAATTCTCCTTTTGAAATTATAAAATGATCTTCAATAAATATTTAAAACTAACACATTTTATGAAAATGTAAAACGATAATGGGTTACCAAGTGTATCATGGGTTATTTTTGTAAACTTTCACTTTCCATATATATCACATTTCAAACACAATAAATCAATCTTTATCTTAAAGTAAAGCAAGGTGACCTCTTATTTTTTTCATATTTACATAACATACAGTGACTTTCATATAGTTTTAAGAAAATCTCTGCGCTAGAAAAAATATAATTAAATTGTATCGAGTTTGCATTATATTCATATAAAATATTCGCGTTTTAATCTTCATTATCATAAAATCGAACAAGGTGATCTTTCATTTTTATTTCATGTTTTGGTTAGATACATTACACTGATCAAATATACAAAGTTTAAAGGAAATCTCTGCGTTAGAAAAAATGGCCTTATTGTAGGACACGCCTTAAAATTGGCTAACACCACTGTGTTTAACTCTTATATGGTATGTTTTAAAGCTGAGCTTTCAATGTTATTACATATCCATATTAGCAGAATGGAAAGTAGTGTTCATGTCCAATTTAACTGAATTCTATTGTTGAGTCGTATAATAATTAATTTATATAAATTATATTGCATTTTTTAAGACGGAACGCAATATGGAGACGACTGTGTGACACTTCCCGACACGTGCTCTGCCGCATTCACAGTTTGCGATGGCTCAACATGTGACTGCGTGAATGGTTACAGCTGGAGGGGATCTGAGTGCAGTAAGACACCCACAAAATAATTGATGCGTGTGACTGTGTTAGCTGGGCTCAGTTCCATAGTTTAATAAAAATGCAATATTACTCTTAAACAAATAAATATTTCGTTAATGGCTACACGCTTACTGTACATATTAAGTGCTGCATTATTGCTAAAAAATATTAAAGTAATGTTGTACTTATTTTTGATCAATTGTTTACATGAAAAACATGAACTTATATGTCATACAGTTTAAACGACACTCACTATGCATTAATTAAAAATAAACTCGCAGTGTATTCGGTCAAAAACGATATTTGTATTATCATTAAATTAAAAACGTTTTTTAAAACAAGCATGTTTTACCACGTATTTCTTGTTAGTAATATGATTACATAAGGTTTTAAGTGGGTTATACAATGCAATGGTTCTTATTAAATATTGTTTTAAGAGACAGAGAATACGTAGCTACAGGGAACGCCACATACATGCCACCCAAAGCCAAAGTAATTTCAGTAATGGATGAAGCCCTTTCAAACATTTTAAGTTCAGATGAGCCAAGATACATCTTCAAAATGGCATAACGAGTATATATTTTATGTAATTAATGCATATATAATTATTTCTTTATAAGTGCACTTCTTGCACGTGATATAGTGTTCATGTTACCCCCATCCCCCCACCCTTCGGCCTATTGTAACCAGCTGTCTTGACTTGTCCTTTGATGTATTCCATCCATTAAGATCCCCCTATTTGTCCTCATTGATTATCCTAAGTAGTGCCTTAAAGCCGGCCAGGCCAAAATTTCGTCCATGTTCCCTTGCGTATTTACCCTAGCACATCATCAAATGCCTTTTTTTCCCGGAGGTCTGTGTGGAGAGGCATTGTCTTATGTATGTAGCATTTTCTGTAGGAACTTATTCTCTCTTTTGTATATAAAGACGGTTTAAGAAATTTGGTACTTGGCATATTATGACATGGGCGAAGTTTGATGATTGAAAGTTACTTAAGGTATTCCATCCATAATTGAAGTGCGCCATTTCCATTGTAGCTGTATGGCTTAGTAAGCAAACTATAAAACTTGTTACAAAATTTAGTATCAACATTTTATTATTTATAATCTATTTGAATTATAAAATCCTATTCGAAATTGCTTCAACACGTTTTTCTAAAAACAAATAATTGCAATAATTGAAAATACAGATTTTTTTCAAAAAGGGAGGTAATTCAGTGACGCTATATTGAAAATAAATATTTAAGTTATTAAGAGACCAAAAAGTAGCATGATTGTATTGCACAGTCAATACTATTATGTTTTACAACAACACTAAGCTAACTTTTCCAGACAATAACTTAGGAGTGTTACTTTTTCTCAGAGAAATGTGTACGTCATTCTGTTCAAAATGAAATAGCGCTGTAACCGGACGGTAAAAGGTTCTAAACGTTTGATATATTCTGTCTTAGATAATGTAAATAATTTTCATTACATACAATGTGATGCCCCATTGATACATCAATTTAGTTAAGTTATCTGCTATTAACAATAATAAATGAAAGGAAATTTGCCCACTTCTTAAATGCTATATGTATAAATGTAAAATAAAAACACATTTCTTTGAATTTCTTGTAGCTGTTTCTTACATTACTTTATTGTCCTGGTGGTGATGGTGACTGGTGAAGCTAGTATGGTATAATTAAAACAGACACCGCCGAAACGTTGTTATACATTATATACCAATATAAGTTTAAATTAGGACATATATATATGGGCAAGAAATAGCATATATCCTACATATCTGATGAGTACACATATGCTTTCATAAACAAGAAATATTACAAAATTAGAAGTGAAATGTTTTTCTGGAAGGAAGAAAAAGGTCATAACTTTTTTTAGAACGGTACATATTTATGAAAATTCTAATTTTTATCCTCATTAAAGTACAAATTGAATCAATACAAGTTTCATTTCCTTTGGAGAAAAATGTCTATTATGGATTGAATACCTTAATATTTCCTGTTTCGTGTTTGAAATGCTTCAGTTCCATTTGAACTTATAGTCTTCTACATCATTCTTGTTGTTTATCTACCATGATGTATACTTAGAACTTTTAAGAAAATTATTACTTATTTATGCTAAAAATGGAGGATTTGTAAGGGATTTGGTGAGATTTTTTTTGTGAGTGTTACGTGAAGTA
Source organism: Mactromeris polynyma (assembly GCA_032209605.1). Taxonomy (NCBI): domain Eukaryota; kingdom Metazoa; phylum Mollusca; class Bivalvia; order Venerida; family Mactridae; genus Mactromeris; species Mactromeris polynyma. Next base: position 4,853,317 of record JASFXZ010000019.1, on the reverse strand, counting down.
ATTTTAGAAGAAAACATGCAAAAGGATCGTTATTTTACAGGGAGGGATGACGACGACGATAGGAAGAGACGAGCAATTGATGACGTCGCTTGTGATGAACGATTCACTAACATTGATGGCACTTGCTGTAAGGATTGGTTGGGCTTTAAGTCATTTTTTCAATCATTTTGCAATAATTAATCAATCGCATTAACTATGTCCGTCTGTACACTGGTTAGTACAGTCGTTTATATTATGACGAAATGATAACACAATGCATTTGAAAACTTGTTTCTTAAGCCTAATGCATTATGCCTCAGTCACATTTCCAAAGGTCGCCGGAGGACTTTTGAAGATCGGAGGATTACACCGTTTCTCTTGGAATTGGTGAAAATCTGCAAGAAACCGATGACAAATCCTTGTAGTGGTCACCCTACTACCAGTGCCCCGTTGGCGACCGCACGATATTCGGCCGAAATGTGTGAAAAGGTTTCGACCAGGTGCTGGACGGGCATCGACCGGGTACTGGTAGATGTCATAGGATGTCACTCCGATCATTGGCCGGCATGCGTACGGATACCGAACGATAAGAACATATCGAACAGAGCCCGAACCGGCTCCCACCGAGTTTCTGTCTGTCCCCGTTAGGTATCCGGTAGGTATCCGGACGTAGCTCGCCACAACGATCGTCTATTCTATGAAAGTGTATTTATAGACGGACAAAGAGGATGACGAGTAAACTGTGATGGCGCATCCACCCTAACGCCTGAGGCTTGTTGAAACTATGGAACGCGCGAGATGCGTACAACCAAATTCGGGCGCCTTATATACCTTGATAGGACGCTGGTCGGTGCCCTTCCGGATACCTGTCCGATGTCGAAAACGCCGGCCGGGCCCCGTCCGGTCACCTGACGAATATCGACCGAGACCTGCATGGTGCCCGGTCGGTTGCCTTCCGATGATGGGGCAGTGATCGTAGGATAATGTTCTTACCGATAAATCACCGATAATAGTGCCCGAAGAGTCCTGCGTCGGTTATCGGCCGATGTCCTTAAACTTTTTAACAGTTGGGTCTCCAGTGTCCAACTCATCGGAAGAAAATAACTCGCGCTATTTTCTTCCGATGTGCCAACCAATGCCTAATTTTCGATGGTTGACCGTAGGATGTTGAAAGGTCATCGGCGGCACCTCCTACGATATTTTAAAAAGTCAGCTGGAGCATCTATCCCCTAATCGGTGGAAATGTGACTGTGTATTACTGTCGTTTTATTTACATGTACCATAAGTATACATTCAGAGCATAGATGGAGTTTGGTATTCCTGCTATTCATGTACGATTTAAAAAAGGATCTGTTTATGAATGTTAAAAGTAACATTGATGTAATATTAGACGATTATCAAATTACATATTATCCAGGTGACTTTAGTGTCGGTGATGCATGCAATGCACTAAAGGATACTTGTACTGCTAATGTGTATGCGTCTTGTAAAGGGTCTATATGGGCCTGCCACAGTGGTTACACTTGGGACGGCTATATATGTGGTAAGATTTTCGGTTTGGAATAAAATCACTGAACAATTTCAAGGGACCGGTCAATGTCAGTGTTGTTTTGGAAAACAAACACTAATAAGTCCAGTAGTATTTTGAGATATCAGACGACGGTAAGGAAAAATGAACGCGCTTTTTATTTACTTCGTCGTCTTTATTGTAATAACATTGTTACAATTAACGTTCAAAATTGAGGAAGTGGTGTTTTCGCAGTGTTAAATATTATTGAACGAATTAGACCCAATACGGCGCGAGAACGTATCTCTGTAGCATTTGAGGAGTTACTGGAATAGTTTCATTACGTTGATCATTAGGAAGTCTGAAAATTGTAATAGCATTTTCAATCTTTATCATTACAGTTGGTGAGTCTCTTGGCGACCATTGTTATGGTCAGAGCTGTGGCGATGCTTACGCTTGTGTTAATGGCATATGTAAGTGTCAACCAGGACAGACGGAAGTCAGTAACACATGTTGTAAGTATTTCATGCGGAACTAGACTATATTTAATCTGATTTACAATAAACATAAAGTTAACATATTTAAAACGATGGTACATTGACCTTAACGTCACTCATATGTATGTTTTAACTATATTAGGAGCGGTGCAACACACTAATTTGTATCGGCATTCTAGCCAAATTCTTGTTTGTTGAGCCTAACCATTAATACAGCTTAATTGTAATAATAAATCTTCGTATACTTATCACTGGATCTGTTTCTAGTAATGTGAACGATCTGGCTGATTTAGAATACTACTTCGGACAGCATGTATTCATGATATCAGATCTGATTTTTTCCATCTTAAGGATTGTGCTAAAATACTAGTACTTCCTACGAGTGAAACTATGGTATGCTGTCAAACTGTTTGAATTGAGATGCCATATGTCTTCAGTTATTGTATGTGCAATACAGTAACATAGAAATTAAATGATATACAAGTTGTTAAAAACCCTGGTAATAAGTGCTTCAACCAAGTACATGTGTATCAATAAAATAAACATCGTTTAGAGTTAATACATGTTTTAAACCACAGTAAAGTTCTAATATTTTTGAAAGCTTATGCTAATCTGATAGCCATCGCCTGAACGTGCAGTTCATAATTAGCTACTTAATGAATTCTTCAGACTCGGGTATGTATGGGGATGTGTGTATTTCATCGCCTGAGACATGTACGGAGTTGTACACTGCGTGTTATGATGGAATATGTGGTTGTCTTCCCACAAGTGGCTTTAATGGTACCTCGTGCGGTATGTAGTAATGAATCAACTTTTAGTAACGGGTTTAAAGTCACAAAACCACTCATGGTCGTGTGGTGACGTTTCTTGCCATTAGGGTGAGAGTAGACTATTGGTGTCCGTTTTTGCATTATTTTGGGCATAGGTGGGCACCTGGGTTACAATAGACCGATGGTGACATTTCAAATTCAATATTTCACGATTTCCACTTCATGATTTCACGTTTTCCACTTAACGAATTCACGATTTGATCTTCACAATTTCACGATTTCGCGATTTCACGATTTCATGCTTTCGTGATTTCTACACGATTTCACGTAAATAAATAGAAAATAAATGTCTATGGCAATGAACACATGCCTCCAAACAGGGTTTATGCTTGAATTTTTTACTACTGGACTTTTCCCTGTAGTTTTCTTTATAGTATTGATAGAGTCTGTTCACGAGCAGTAATGGTTCGTGAGCCAATGCCCATGCTACCTAGCACCCTAAAATATTCCAGCTTGATATGCCATATATGATACCTATTGTGAACAACATGGTACGTAACCTCTACCAGGTTAATCGAAATTATGACCCCGGTTCCAAAATTACGAAAAGGTTTGAGTCTATAATATGTTTGCTTGATCAGGCTAAGACTTTTGTGAAATATAATAAATAACTGCAGTCGAAATTGCTCGTAATATGTAAAAAAAGGTGATGTAAACTATCCTTAAGAACGTTTAGCATTTAATTGACATAGAATCCCTTCAAAATTTGACTTAAAAAATTGTGTGATACTTAGGCCAGGGTCAAATTAGCAATGCTTTGGTAGTCACTGATTATATCTCCCCTATACTGTTTTTGTCCCGGATGTTTGTCTGTCGGTCTGTCCGTCCGTCCATTACAAACTAGTTTCCGCTCCATATCTCCTAAACCACTTGAAGTATTTCATGAAATTTCATGGGACAATTGTTCACCTTATCAAGACGATGTGCAGAACCCATGAACACAACAGAAAGTGATGATGTTGGGGGAGACATGTTGTTGTGTTCTTACACCCGTCTAGTTTACTTGGAGTTATACAGGGAAACATTTTAAGATACATCTTGTCAGAAATCGCTTGCACAATTTGGCTCTATCAAATGTTGTTCAAATTATTCCGGATGTACATAATACATGATAACATTTTCCGATACCCTGTTGCTCCAAGGACTGGAATTCTGATATGCTTGAACACGAGAAATCGACAGTTATTGTTATTGTGAAATCGTGAATTCGTGAATTGGAAATCGTGAAATCGCAAAATGGCAAAATCGCGAAAATATGAAATTGTGAAGTAGAAATCGCGAAATCGTAAATTTATAAATCACGAAATCGTGCAATTGAAATCGTGAATTCGTGAAAAAAATATTTTGAAATGTCACCACTAGTCTTTCGGAGAATCGAATGTCATTTCATGCTTCATTGTCGTTTGACAGCGCATGCGCTAAGAGAGCAGGTACACCTTTGGTATTTCGGATAATGATGTGATTCACGTTGCTCTCTCTGCTCTGAAATTCTGAATTGCCGACTCTTGTAAGATTTATGAAATACTTTTTATGTATCAAAGCGTTTTAAGTGTACCTGATGGGAGAAATAAAACACCAACATTACGCCGGATTGCGTTTATTTTTGACAAATGTAATGCACACGTGGTTACATTTTACTGATGTTTATTTTAGTTGTTCCTGACGCTGTGTAGAAAGGTTCACAATTTGTGTAAACAGAAGTAGAAGATGGGTTTAAAAATGTATTTAATTCTTATCACAGCGGGAATGGTTGGCAATTATTTTGTGGGTTATTAAGTTCCATTATATTTTATTATTTATTTAATTGATATGCGTAATCTTATGAACAAGTTAATCTTATGGACAAGTTAATTTACGCAAACATCTCTAAATGTACATTGGTATTATCCAAATATCCAATAGATAGTTCCCACATCTACAATATTTACATCCCTTGTTCTGAATAGTCAGCCATTTGGATAGGCAAAACGGACAAGCTCTTATAAGAATAATTCCTATATATGTGATAATTGAGAAAGTACCAAGAGAATTTGCATGTGACATCCATTTTCATTTAACTAACTGAGCCAACTTCTAACATGAGCATAATGAATAAGTTAAAGTTTTATATCTGATTAGTTTATCATCGTTTACATTCAATTCGCTATAAACTTCAAGGAAATTTGCCTATCAATATGACCGACAATTCAGAACAATGTGAGAACTATCTATACTACGTACATGTTATAAAATTATAACGTTACTACATGCGTGTTGTACAAGCGTGTATTAATACTTCTATGAATGTGAAAAATAAAGCACCAGCTTTTTGTTGAGCAATTTGTTCCACGAGTTGAATCAATATAATTTTATTTAATAATCAATTATACGTTCCTTCAGGCGGAAATTGCATGCACTATTTTTCTATATTAATTATTCTTAAATGATTTTACTAAATGTTTTAATAAAATTGTTATTAAGGCCTGTCTGTGTTATAGGGAGATTGGTTAATTGAAGGCCTCATTGCCAGCTTGTTAAATTGATCCAATGCATTTACATTTTCAAACATAAAATATACTGATCAAAAGAGCTAACACGCATTATTACAAAGTGGTCTGAAACGATAAATGTAACTTGGACAAGTTTATGTAGACATTTTTAGAAATTTTTGAATCATACATAATAACTCTTTCTGCAATCAAGGTCAACAGAAGGTTGTTGCAATGCCTTTTCGTCTGGCGGCTTAGTACTTCTGGTCACTGTAATTTTCTGGGATACGGATGCATGTGTATATTAAGGAAGACATCTTCATTCTTTCGTGCTCTTACTAACATTGTATATCCATTTAGTTTATGAAACACTGCAATCATCAATGTTAATTTGAATATTTGTGGGTGATGTGCACGTATAATTTATATTATTAAATGTGGCATATTCAATAATTGTGTTATTGTATTTTCTTTAAAACACGTTCCTAGTTGGAGCAAACAGCTGAGAGCTTGACAAATCAAAGTAAAATACAGCAACACCTCAATAATAAGACCACATTGGGGACTCTTGATAGGTGGTCTTTTTATTGAGGTGGTCTTAACATTGATGTTGAAAAAAGAAAAAAACAGTGGAAATGGACTTGAAAATTGTGTTCTTAATTTTGAAATGGTCTTTAAGAGAGGTCTCATTGTATATGCCCGAAGTTATAACAATAACTTCGATACGATATCCATTGCAACTTCTCCGTAACAACTGCTTTTGGGGATGCACATTGTGACTGCTGTTGAGTGGTTGTTGATCCAGCGAGGTTAAATTTATAGTAAATATTGCTCAGTTAAGGACCTCTCAGGGGAGAGAGCAATGTATATACAACATACAATATACTAACTGACGCGTTCGAGATATTCTTATAGATGAGCTACACGTTCAGTTTTTCCCAAAACACAACCTTGGATGTAAACCAGTACATGAAACAATTTGTTAAAAGACGAACAAGTAGAAAGTATTACATATATACCATTATATTCAAAATCAATGCACTTAAGGAGGTTAAAGGGTACATATGTTAAGGAACAGAGACACAAGGACATACGTGACATAAGGCATACTTTATGTAAAAATGGGCGCTTTCCGTTGGCATTTACAGATCTAAATTGTGTTAATTTCATAGAATAATTCATTTCATAATATGGACAATTACTGACATCACGTTTATGAATATGCATCTAGAGAGGGGAAATAGACAGAGAGGTTTAAATTGTAAGTTAATTATGGGACTAATTATATGTTAATAAAATAACTTTGCACTTTTTGATTTAGTGCTAGAACGAAAATTCCACAAAACGATTAAATCATTATGTAATAATATGTGTGATATGGATACATTGAGCGGCCCACACCTCAGCACCAATCACTTCCGCTGCCATACCTCACAACAATGAAATGGGGCGCTTAAATAACAACGCTATGTCAAAGACAAGCCGACATATAACTAATGGCACATAAAAAATATACGATGTATTGCTATTAGTAAATATATTAATACATTATACACTTAATTAGATGATATTATGAAAGTCCAATACAATATCCGATATCGATTATACATATAACATGTCAAAAGTTTGTGCAATGCGTAGCTCGTGGCATCTCAAAAAAATGTATATATTTGTTGAAGGAAATACCACGCACAATTGTCGTTACAACTTGAGAATCTGGTCAATATATTTAATGACGAGCTCATCAAAGAGAATGCAAAATAATAATCCCATTATCGTCAAGCAAATATAAGTATAGATACGCTGCAGACGACACACAATAAGCGCCCAAAATGGTGAATGCTATAAATATATTATATATAGATAAAATATTGATTGTATTATTTTAAAGCAGAGTAATAAAACTGTTTCCAAAAACTGTTCATGACCTAGAAATACTTCGTGAATATCTACAGCAAGCTACTGTAAATACCAAGCGAGAAACTCAAGATATCACAGCTGCCACTGAATAGCCTGTGAATTGCCAAGGATTTTGTATCCGTATCAGAAAAGTAACGAAACTGAATACTAGCCATTGATTCCTTGCGAGATATGACGAGTACTTTAATCACCAACACAGTCGCTTTAACTAAAACGTGTCTAGATCTATTTCTGCATGTGCCAAGTTTGCCCATAGTAGGGTGGTATTAAAAAACCCTGCTCAAATGAGTAAGTAGACTGCGCAATAGAGCAGGCCCCATTCGTGACGAAGAAATGAAAATCACCTCACAGAAACAACTTGGATGTAAATAACTGTAGTATTTCATTTGTTTGTTGCAATGTCATGCTAAAATGAAAATGTGTTGGGGTGATGTGGCGCTTATAATACGTAGACTGGGCACGAATAAATAGCATTTTTCTGAATCTCGCATTTTGTGAATCTCGAATGAAATAATCCACCCAACGTACGTTATGAACATCCAAATTCAGTTCAGTTCATTATAATGTATTACGAAAAGCGACCAGCTAAACTATTTTCAACCACATCATCCATTTTAATAGCATCCAACTATAACAAATGTCTAACCTGCTAAAGATAATATTCGTCTCTATAGGAATAAACAAACTAGGAAACATCATGCGCGGCATTATCTAAATTTTCTTTAAGACTGTAATGACAAAACAGCACAACTTCAACCACATGGCTTCCAGCGACAATGCTGATATTAACACCAATTACACCTATCCGTAAGTTGTTTGGTTCGCCACAGGATCTAAAGTGTCAAAAGCGAGTTAGCAAAGCGGTGAAAGTGGCAAATTTACATAAACAATCTCCCATCACAAATCCCTAAGTTACGGATTAAAAACAAAAACCAACACTGAACAATTTAACTATGGGGTTTGGAAACAACACAGGTACTGCAAACCAACTACATACCAAAGCGTAACTTTAAGGACACTGGTCTCATAGCATTGGAATGGTAAGTATTTATGAATAAAAGGGGTTTAACATCAATAAAGAAATTGAACATAAAATACTACATACAATGCACACAGCCAATCCATAAGCACTAAGATAAATGTAAATATCTAGTCACATACAACCAAACAAATTTAAAAGACAAAAAGGAACAAGAAAGGACACGACCATAACATTTGACAGACATATGCGTATAGTACCGCTTTGGAACGTTCAGTGGTAACATGTAAACATCACTCAGTTTTAACGCCGATTTACGGGGCCCTACACTCACGCTTTTCCAACAATCACCAAAATAAAACAGTGTGAAAACGAAAATCCGCGCTGGACAGACACCCAACCTAACGAACGACAACTACACATAAATACACGCAGAACAGATACAGTAACATCAATTAGGCGACTACCATCAATACCTAATTTTCTTATTTTTTATCGCAGAGTATGTCAAATTCGGTGAAATACAAGTCTTATGCAAAACCTAAAAAGTCAGCCCACCCCTGTGATCCTTGAAAATGGTCTTCTTATTGAAGTGGTCTTAATATTGAAGTTTAATAACGAACAAACCAGTGAAAATGGACTTGAAACTTATGTTCTTAATTTTGAGCTGGTCTTATTATTGAGGTGGTCTTTTAGTGAGGTTTTACAGTATATATAAAACAATAATTTCTGACATAAAACACGCATGCATGTTTTTGTAACGATCCTTGTTTACCCAAACCATAAATTGGAAATCCTCCCCCAACTCTCAAACTATGTTTTAATCAATTAACACAGCTTCTTTCGGTTCAGAAGCCTGTCAACGTCAGACTAACAGAACATTTTGTTTGTATCATGAAATGTAATTTGGGAGGTTACAATCTACCATTATAGTCATCTGAGATGAGAGAAAAAACGTAATGTCGCTTTAATACGACTGCACGATCCAAGTACATGTATTTATAATACTATCGAAGTCAATTTCAGATGCTTCTTTATCATACTATGAGCGCCGCTGTACGATTTCCAACCTCCTCATTTTCAGAAAACATCACATGTGACGTCACCATGTACTGACAGTTTGCAATATTTGCCCCATATGGCAATATGAAAACAAAGTGACCATATGGAGTAAATATTGTTTCCTGCTTGTAAAAAGTGTCATCACATGTTGTGTTTACTTGAGATGACGTCACTTAATTACAGAAGATGTTGTAAATCCCGAAAAAATACAAATTATAAGTTGATTACCTACATCACACATACATTGCTATTTGATTCAGAACTTTAATTAAACATCTGTTCTTTACATTCATATCACAACATTCATTATCATAATGACGAAAACTAGATACTTTGAAGACGTGAATATTGGCCGGGCAGAATAATGGACACATTAAATAAGACCCAGGTGTATGGTGAAACACTACATACACATGTTTAAATAGCCCTGAAGATTTTGTCTATTTATAGTGTTTCGCATTAAGGTAATATAGAATGGGTACTAGATACCTGATAGAGCACTTGACTGTTTCGGTTAAAGTATAATTGAGTCAGTGAAACAAAGGGATGTACAAAGGAACGCTGCTGTAAGTGACGTCATTTCAAGAAAACGTCACATGTGATGTCACTATCATAGTATGTGCAAGCAGGAAACAATATTTACTCCATATGATCACCTTGTTTTCATATTGCTTTATGACGCACATATTGCTTGCTGTCAGTACATGGTGACGTAACATGTGACGTTTTCTGGAAATCACTCACTTACAGAAGAGGTTGAAAATCGTACAGCGGCGCTCAAGTGTATACAGACCACAAAAAGAAACTCCAGTAAGTATAAAATGTTTTGTACCAAACTATAGATACACATATGCATTTTATTAAGTGAGAGAATAATTTGCTACAGGGAACGCCACATATATAAAACAATGACTCAACACACAGACCTCCGGACAACAGTCCATAAAACATCAGGAAGTGCAAGGGTAAAAACGCAAAGAAACAGGTGCGCAAGGAATGGCCAATTCATATTAAATCTATGTGATGTAAAGAATGTTTAAAATAACCTATTCATGATTTGAAATAATGTAAAATTTGAGGTAACTAGTGTCAATATTAAAAGTCGTATTTTAATCTAACAACAACCGATTTCAACTGGTATGGATCATAATCAATGAATACAAATTTAATCTTATAAAGTAGCAGTTATCAATAAGCCATGCATGCATGTGCAAACCAGTTGTTAAATCAGTTTTTCGTTGTTTTGTTGCAGGCAATCAAGATTTATCGTGTAAATAAAAAATACTTACATAGAAATTTGAAGTTTCTCGTATGAAGCAGTATATTACTTTTGGTGTTATGAACAGTAATTCAGGGCATACTGATATTGTTTTTCAGTCAGGCTTTGTTTCCCTTTACTACATTTGTTGGTTTGCGACTGCTTGCTACAGAAACTTCTGCTATCCCAACATATATCTCTAATTTAAAAGATTAACTCAACTTTAGGATTGCAGTATTACACATAACACAACGGGAAAAAATGGTAACATGCTTATCAGCTTGGATACTAGTAATAAATATATCTCATTAATGTTTGTGCCTTACCATGGTAGGGGGGCACTTAGATTTACCATTGTCCATCACTCCGTCCTTACTTCTGTCCGTCAATATATCCAGCTACTTGCCAACAGCGGCATTTCCGATAAATCAGTATATCCAGCCTTTTCAGTTACCTCTTATATGCAACAGAGGCATTAACAATAAATCAGTCTATCCTGTCTTAACAACAGCCTCTTATATTGAAGTACTTGCCAACAGAGGCATTAACGATAAATAAGTTTATCCTGCCTTAACATCAACCTCTTATATGCACGTACATGCCAACAGAGGCATACACGATAAATCAGACTATCCTGTCTTAACAGATTCCTGTTATTAGCAAGTAGATGAAACAGAGGCATTACATTTGAGATGAAGAAAAACGTAACATATTGGAATGAATTGTGAATGGTTAAGTGTTCTGCCCTGCAACATTGAGCTGCGGTGATTTTTCTATTAAATGAATGACTGCATATATGTAACACATTTGCTCCTCTTCTTTCAGGTCTCCATTCAATGAGATGTTGGTGTATATGCTAGGCATTGTTTAGAAAGGTTTCTGATTCCGAGATACTGAGACACATTGCATGGTTAGTTAGACTGTCACAGAAACCTTCATGCAAAATGTAGTATTTCCTACACAATTATGACAGCGATGAGCCATGTTGACTGAGTTTATTTTTACTGCGAATTTCCGCCATCTAAAGCAGGGTAAACAACTCATACTTGTAGTTTAGGCCAAATAAGGTAAGAGTTATGTCCCATGTGTCTAGAATGAACGCAATTATCCTCATGAATTGCCCTCCCCAATTCAAAATGGTTTCCAAGTAAGGTGACAGTTGAGTTCCCTCATTCAAAATGGCTTCTTTTTACAACAGGATTAACATTCCTTGTTTTCAAAATGGATGCTAAGTTTGTCTCGAACTTTGTCTCGAACAAGACGTGTCTTAGTTACGACAGGTATACATATGAAACGCTTTATCTAATGTTTGTCGTTTGTTCGGGACTTACGATGCAATGCTATCTTATCTAACATTATGTCAATGAAACTGGGCACTGTTTCTTGTGGGGAAGTTGACAGTGGTTGCTGAAAGGCAAGTTTATACTAATTGATAATTAATTAGATAATTATGTTGTTTCGTTATGTTGAGTCTTGGAAATCACCAATGTGATATGATGTTTGCAGGAATTGCAATGGTCAGTTACCTAACACACAAACATAGCAATGAATGAAATGATCACAAACATAAGTTATTATTCGTAAATCATTGCACAACTTAATAAGATTTTGCATTTGCATATTTACTTCACATTGACACACATGTATTCGTACCTTTTCCACTTGAGCATTTAATATGCATTATCAGGCATAATCTCCGACGTATAGCTGTACTCCTTACTCGTCGGTACCCGATCGGTTAATGTTTCTTAGAAGTGACATTGATGTTGTAATTCTTCATAATTCACTATCAACCGGGTGGAGGTTTTGTCCTTAATGGACACTACAACTGTCCCACTGAAAGCGTGATATTTATATATTGTCAATAACAAACCTAGAAATATTTGATTGACTATCATTTGATAATGTTAGGGAACCAATCATTTTATAACAACAGTAAAATGAAAGTTTGATTGATCTATTTCTTAGTGTGATTCTCCTAGTTACTCCTTATGGTCTGTCAGGCCATTCCTTGCGCCTCTGTTCCCTTGCGTGTTTACCCTTGCACCTCCACAAAGGCCTGATGTTTTATGGACTGTTGTGTTCCCGAAGGTCTGTTTTGCGAGGCACTGTCTTATGAATGTGGTGTTCCATGTAGCAACTTATTCTCTCTCTTATAACGTAATAACTTGAAGCGTTATTTAAATATGTTCTTCATTGCTTTAGCCTCATCGTTATATACGAGGACTGTCCCGAAAGTTCGTTAATCATTTATGTACGAATTATGATATATATTTCTTCGAAAATATATTTCATTTAAAAATGTTATTGAAAGTTTCATCAATTGCTTTGTTTATGTTCACATATTGTTTTATAAAGTAGAATGCCATGTAAATGTATTCCAGTCAATGACTAAAACAAGCCTCACCTTTATGTTTGATTTCACATTACCCTTGAACCTTATTTATGAGATTCATATAAATAAATAAATCATTTCCAATAACCAACTATATGAGCCTGAACATAGATGCGGCGTATCCAAGGTGATATCCTAAATGTACTCACTAACACTAAAACAATCATAAAAGACAAATATATCAGAAGGTTATGGCTGCAATTTGCTGATCTAATAAATTATGCCTCATCTTCTGTCTTTATAATACCGACCTCTACATGGAAGCATCTATAAATCATTGTGTCCAATTGTATTTCCTCAAGCTTTATGATATATACATCTTGCAGAGGAAAGAAACTTAACAATCATGATATGAGCGTTGCTATGGGATTTACAACCATTTATGTGAGTGGCGTCATTTCGAGAAAAACGCAATGTGTGATGTCATTATTTGCAAGCAGGAAACGATATTTACTCCATATGGTCACTTCAGTTTCATATAGCCATATAGGGCAAATATTGCTAACTGTCAGTACATGTTGAAAATAGAGGTTGGAAATCGTACAGCGGCGCTCGAATAAAGATGCATATACTCCATAATTTAAGTATGTTATACGTATAAGCAAAGATAAAAACATATAGTTTATGCCGTTTTCAACAATAGTTCTGTCATGTACGGAGATCAGTTGGCCCAACCATTGCTCGTGTGTTACCAGGCATATGTAACATTATCTTCTGCAAGCATCTGGAAACATCCCCACATGAATCAAAAGTGGAGGACAGATGATTTTGGATGTGCTATCTTCAATGAGATAGTGACAGAAAACACACGCATCGTCCGGTATTTGACGTACATACAGGCAGTTGACTGTTATACCGACGGAGCTAATCGGTTGGGCTTGTCCGAGACTAAATGAATCTGTTCAATCTGGTTTAAACTGTCAAAGAAATCACTTAGGCGACGTGTAACAAGTTGGAAACCCCGGTCCTTTCAATTCCGTAAAGCGATGGCAGTTTGAAATTCGCAAGTCAAACCGTCGCAAAATCGTATCGGATTCTATAAATATCCGTACCTAATGCATATACTTATACACTCCTTGACTGGATTTTAGTAATGCGGACGGTCTACAACGTTTCCAACCTAATACAGATATTCCGCCGTTCCAATCCGTAAGACGATATCTATGACCTCATCATTTGTCTGAATGCAGCTAAACTCATATATTCAACTTATCAGCACAGCACGCTATTCATCAATATTTGTATACAGTTTTTACGTGCTTTGATGGTGTTTTGTTTATGAAAAACAGCGTTCTTATTTATATAAACTAAGGTCTCATCTGAGATATCTTCGGCACTACGACGCTAATGTTACCATGTAAAAGTGCCCCAAAGCAAATTATGTGGTGGCCCAATCCTGCTAAATGGAGGCTGAATGTGAGTATGACTTTTTTCTTCGATGAAGACTTTTAAATCACAAATTCAAACAGTCGGGAAATGTAGTTCCACGCAAATACTTCTAAGCTTCATTTTGATTGCAAAACGTTGGGAAATCCTGATGTTATCGACTGTCCCTGGTGAGTTCAAGCTCAGTGTATATAAAGTCTAAATAAATCATAGATTTAATCTTGAATGGTGACGTTTTTAAATAGTTCTAAAATATTGGCGTTGTGGTGCCGAAGATTAGGCGTTTTCTACTATTTGTCATTAGTTTTTTTGTCCTGAAGAATATGTACGATGATTGTTAATTTATTGTCAAATGATCGACAAATTTGTATGGAGTCACTATTTATTAATTAAAGAATGGTGTTTAAGTGTGCAAATGTGACCCGGCAGGGTTGGTGCTATAAGTAGACTAATACACCCACATGCTTTGCGTAGTTTTCCTTCCTAGACTTTTAAATTCGATACCTTATTCTGATAATGTACCGTGCTTTATACACCAGGGTCCCGTGTCATTAACATTCTTATCTTAATGCTTTTCTTATCTTGAAAGTTTCGATTGAAGAAGATTTTTAAGAATTCCCTAAACCGTTGGAGAAAGTGTTTCTTAAAGTGATTTTCTTGTACCCATCGTCTGTTTACATAATCGATAACAATGGCGGTCGTATTTATCCAAGAAATTAAAGTTTTTCTAAGCAAATAATTTCTTAAGAACTTTCTTAGGTTAAGAAGTTCTATTAGAAGGTTAATGAAACGGCGCCCACAATATTAACTGCAAAGAATGGTTTTGAAGTGTGCAAATTTGACTTTCAGTTTTCGTGCTATTAGTTAAATAACACACGCACAAGCTGTGTACTGTTTTCCTTCAGATACTTTATCATGATTCTGTGATTCATACTTCAGAACATAAATGAAAACTTTCACAAAACTAAGATGATTTTACTTTCAAGTAGGAAATACCACATTCCAAGTACACAGCAATCCCAAATGCACAAGCAGACCAGAAAATATATATATACAAGTGAACAAAAGAAGACAATACTCAAACAAAACTTATGGGTGTAGATAGGAGTAGTCCAACGGAACGGCCAGCGGCAAAACACCACTAGGGAATTGTACGTATACGCCCCTGTTCCCTTGATTGTTTGCTCTTGCGCCTCCTAAAATGCCAGATGTTTTGATGACTGTTGTTTCCCGGGAGGTCTGTGCGGAGGGCATTGTCTTATATATGTGGCGTTCCCTGTAGCAACTTATTCCCTCTTTTATATACACCGTGTGTTAGAAAATTAGTGGGAAACAAATAACCAAGCAGTTTATATAACGCAATTTCACTAATTTATTTACACTATAGAATTTATAACACATATACACAGCATTTTATAATTACTAGATGTTACAAGTCATGAAGCATATCACACATTATAACATATTGTAACACATGATACAATCTATGGAAAAACAGGAATGAACTTATCATACAATGTGCGAACCTTGTGCCCATATTAGGCATTTTAATTATCACAATGGTAAAAACATTGCAAGAGGATGAAGACGCTTGTTTCTCGATTACATTTTTATTAGGATTGGCACGTTTCCAGAAAATGAACTAAGTGCAATGACATTTGACATTTTTGTTTACGTAGAAAACAATGACAAAGATACGATAAGCTTTCTTTTGTCCAAAGAGACAAACTGACAGACAATCTCACACAGATATACATACATTGTATTGTTAACTAACAATTTGCCACTGTTTGAAGACTTATCTCCATAATCACTTACAGTTTGTCCATTACGATAGATACTCTATTGAATTCAGCCAATTTTATTGGGTGGTTGGTAATTTAGAATCCTGTGTTTCCGTTATTACTTTAAATTCGAGCCTCAAATTTTGTTTCAGGAGCTCATCAAGTATGCAAGCTAATTAAATGAAGGCCATATATTCATTATTCACAGACACCATTTGCTGATCGAGTTTCTATCACTTCATCTACCTACCTATTTTGATAGCAAAAGTTTCTAAACATTCGTTTTTAATTTTAGGAAATAAAATACTAGGATGTCTTAAGTTATAGTAAAGTAGAACACATTTAGTCCATTTATATTACAATGCATTTGTTTAAAACTGTGGAAACATTTGGGAAATGAATAATGTATATAAATTACATTAAGTTTTCAATAATGTTTTTAAAATATGATGAAAATAGCTTCCGGCCCAATGTTCACAAAGGATCAGCTGATCTGGATCAAGTTGACTATAAACATATTTGCCATTAACACTTTTTCCAGTAATACTCATAAACATACACAAAAATACCAAAATATCTTCTAATTAACAATCATGAAAACATACAAAACTTCACCATGATGTTGAGAAATTAATATACATGTATTATACTTATGACTGATAGAGATAAAATCAGGAACAATTTTCCAAAACCGGTAATAACTTATTAAATTCCATCTGTTCTTAATAAGAATGACATTCTAATTGAATGTATCAAAAGTTTTGCAGCTTGTTCATATTTGTAACATTAAGTAAAAAGATTTAGAAAATTATGCCATTATTAGGACTCGTACGTGGCGTAAATATGTTAGTAGTAATTGCTGGATTGTCAGGTCCCATTTTATCTAAGCATCAATAAATGTGATTACGCTCATCACAGGACATGCATCATGACAATTGTACTTCCGATACCAGACAATTTATGACATAATTTAATTGTGATAAATTGGACTAGATTTTTATAAAGACACACTACTTTAACAATTTCCTATTACATAAATCGGTTGTTCGTGTGATATTTCTATGTTTTAAATTCATTTACATGGGTGTGAAGTATAATTTTGTATTTTACCTAAATAAATATATCTAATTATCGATAACTGTAAAAATACATATATCAAAATAAAAAGCTACCGGTGAAATAGTTGATGCAAATGTCAACGCTGGTTAATGTGAATGGATGACTCTTTATTAGGAGTAATTATGCAACGCCCCTTATGTTCGATTTGATTAGTGTCATACAATTGAAAATAGCTTTTGATTACATTTCGGATAGTCCTGGATTATTTTTATGTATGTCTTATTTAAATATAATTATATATTCAAACAACACGGAACATTTAACTGAATACAAGAACTGTGGGCATTCAGTGTCAACAAGATCTATTAAAAAAATCGAACAGTGACATTTACTGATCATGTGCCGAGTCAAAAAAGAAATTATGCATGAGATAATATGGACATTTTCAGATACACTAGGGGCTAAACATGGGACATATTGGTACAAACTGAAAGATAATTTTAATTTCTATCTGGTGGTATATTTTTTGTTGTCTGTATTGTATATTGATAGGTATGTTTTAGGTGTATAAGAACATAAGTGTCATTTTCAACGAAACGCGCCATTCACACGATCTTTTTTGACTGCGTGTAGTATGTCATGTGTTTGTTATAACATGGTCTGTTGAAATATATGTAATTAGACATACAAAAAGTAATTCGTATTGGGTTGTACTGCACTGAACTGTATCGACAATGTGCGTGACTAATTACTCAATCGAACCAAATATTTTCGAACCATAGCGACCGGGTATGTTCATTTCAAAGTAATTATTTGCGTTTCTCCTGTTTATTCTAAATCAACGGGTAGTGCTTTAGCGACCATTCGTTGCTATTTATATAAGTTCTTGTTAAGAGTTATAGCCAATTATAAATACATTAATGGTGATTAACTATTTGAAGTTATGGAAAAAAAGAACGGTCAATATTTGATCAAAATGTTTGCCTTCATACTTGGGTAAATATTATTTGACAAAAATTGTACATTTTTCATTCGCTTTCAACTCCTAACATGCAACCCTTCGATGGTATTTTATTCCATTTTAGCAGTTCGTCTCATTACTTAAGAATATTTTGTCTTATTATCTAACTCATCTTATTCTCAGTGCATAATTTTCGGTGAACAATTCTTGCAGAAATGCGACTATAACTAGCTCCAAATGAGAACTTGTTAATACATTGACTGTATGAGAAAGCTATTGTTCGATCAATATGAAAGTAATATCCGCTACGTTCCACAATTAACGCTCATTCATTATTGTCTGCTGCCAAATATAAGAGCAACTGACATTTGCGAGTGTGTGATATTGTTTTGATTGTATAACGTCACGTTTTCTTATACATTACAACCAAATGACCATCGACAGTGAGAAACAGCAGATTAAGAATGGCCTAAATTCACCACTACAATCTGCGTGTTCTGTTAAAATGTCACGCATTAAAATTGCCAACAGACAATTGCATGGCTGAGGGCAGACAACAGAAGATATAAATCCTGGTTTCATTAAAAGTTGTTAAACGATTTGTTTTGTTTCCAATTTTTTTCACCGTTTTTACAATGAATTTCGTTTTATTAAACATTGAAAACAAACACTACACGATAATGACATTACTTAGGCGTAAAATAGTCTACTTTATAAACAATAGCATACATGATTATAATTGATGGTTTCACTGATACTTGCAGTAACGAAACCGCAGATGCTCTTATCGTTGCCAGACATAAATGAAACATTGTCGGAGCTAACTGAGATACGGAATATGTAAGCATCAATGCGGAGGTGTCAAATGTGTCTATGGAACTTTGTATTCTAGAGAAGAAACAATGTCGTCTCAGCCACAAAGACACTTGTCTCATGTTACCTGTACAGAAAAGACTTACACTTGGTAAAACGCATTACACTGTTTTCTTAAAAAAAGTAATCTTAACCAAATGAAATACTTTCACAGCTGAGTAATATGCAGACGTAAAACGACCTCAGATGATCTTTCAACAAAGAATGCAATTGAATAGCATGTACAAAGTGGAAAAGACAAGTAAAGGGAAGGACAAAGTCATATTTACAACAATATATGTACTACTGTATTGCTATACCTGCTAGAATAAGCGATACCAGCATATAATGAGTGTTTGATGACCAGGGGCATGGACAAAACATATTATATAAGAGACGACAGGATCGTGTTAAAGTGATAACAGCATTTAAGTAAAGTATCGGGTGTCTTTCTACGGTCTACGACGTACACATCACACACAAAACAGATGTTGTTATAAAGGTGAGAGCAGTGTTCAAGTGATAATATAATTTAATGAAAGCGCAGTGTGACTTTTTTACGGTTACCACATCGCTAACGGAATATCTGAAATAACAAAAGCGAGTAATACACGAACAGATGTATAACTAATGAGACCAGCGCCGTAGGTCTTAATACCTGAATGTCAATGACAGAAGTAGATAAAGTCATCGAAGGAAAGTGTTGCACTTTTGAAGTGAAACTGTACCAAATCTTCAGCTCTTAATTTATTCGAAATAAAAAATTCAAGCAAGACTTTTTCGTTTACATTTTATTTTGGAGTAAATAAATCTGCATTTTTAGGTCGAAGCTGAAGGAATATAATCATTGAAATCGAATTAACGCAATTACCATCGAGTACCTCAATTCGTGGTAGAATCATGATCGTGATACCGGAACTACTTTCAATAGCTACGGTTCTATTATAGTTATGACGTCATAAGGGGATAAGCTGAATGACGAAAATTTTATTTTGCTCTCGGATAGGGAAATGAGGCTTATAGCTGTTTGCAAACGTAAGAATTAAGAAAATTGGTTATTTATATTAAAACGTGTCACGTTTTCTAATGCATATTGTTCGACCAGTAGTTCGATCCAATTAATTTAAGTGATCGATTTCTCACCAAGTATTGAGCCTTTGTCTGTTTGTTCACGCTATGTAACTAAATGTCATAGCCAAAATAGATTTGTTCTTCCATGTACAAATATAAACATGTGAGAAATGCAGTATTTCACATACATATAATGGTAATTCACATCACGATTACTAATTTGAACCATATATCTAATATAGTAGATCCTTAAATATTCAAATGCATACTACATCGTATTTCTCCTGCTTATCCAGTCTACCGCATGATTCTAGTTGAAAAATGCGGAGTGATACTTTTCCAGCGAGCTTAATAATTCATTTTAAGAATAATTGTGTATCAACATACATTTTTAATTCTTAAGACATTTTATAATTATAAAACAATAAATACTTGCTTGTTAAAAACCCATCCAGGGCATAACAACTGAAACTTTTCATAATGCCACATAAAGAGGTATACCAGTCTACACAGAAGGTCATATCCGGTGCAGTTTTAAATGGCTTCGCTTGTCATTAATTATGCAGCTGAATTTGTTAATTGGTATCAAAAGAGATACGTTGGATCGTTAGTATTCTCATTTGTTTGAGTTTATATTAATTTTATTCCGCTATCTACCGTTAACATCGTACTTCCAGGGAACCTGGTGTTTCGCGAGTAGTTAAAATACCATTCATGAAATGAATGCTAATGACTGGAGTAGTTTGGCTTTGTCAAGTTTCATAAACATGTGTGAACAAATTAAGACGATGGTAATAACAATAGTAGTCGTCTTACCAAGAACCATGAAGAAAGGTTACTGCCCTGCGTTCAGTAAAGGTGTTTGCGGCTACTGTTTCGTAACGTTTGCAATTTGGTTCCCCGTGTGCAGTGAATGTGATACGGTGGGTCATGGATACAGAACAAAACAGTTTCGTAACGTTCGCAATTGTTAACCGTAACCTCACGCAGGGCTGAAGCATAAACATACAACTTTATATAGAAACAAACTGAATATGTTGTGCCCATGTCAATAAAGTATGCACAATGATTTGGTTCAACATTGAATGAGCCATACATCTCCTGAATTAAGTTATTGAGAGTGTTTCTACTTCGAAATTATGGCGGTATTCGTTTCCCGGATAAAACAAAAATTATGGGTTTACATCTGATTTTTTTTGAGTATTTTTATCTATTACTATACTATATATATTTAGTTACATTATATATGTTTTTATTGTTTTAATGGCTTTAATAACAGCCCATCTACAACACAATATGATGTTTGTTCTATAGTTTTGTTTTACTAGTCACGCAAACTCTATTTTTGTATTATAACCACTCGAAGGCCATAATATAAGAATTCATTCTCAAATTACGATTAAAATATTTATGGTGATCTTGTTGAGATGCTAGTCTGTTGTCTATATCTCAGTAGTTCTGAATAAATATGTTTGATACTTCAACCGTATGTAACGTGTTGGACAAAGCAAATCAATTAAACTCATTGATAATTATTAATCTTGTTGACTTTGCCATAAGAAATAGAAGCAATGAATAGAATGTTTGTGCATTATTTAATACGCTAAAACAATATTTTAGTAATACAGTAAAATCTCACTTAAATACCACCTCAATAATATGACCATCTCAAAATTAAGAACACAATTTTCAAGTCCATATTCACTATTTGCTTTTTAAATAACTTCAATATTAAGACCAGCTCAATAAGAAGACTAGATTTCAAGGTTCCCAAGGGTGGTCTTATTTTTGACGTTTTATAGGACTATTCTTGCGCATCAATATGAATCACACACACCTATTATATATGTGTTCTCGTTGAAATATAATGTTAAAACTAATGCATTCGTATGTTCACAAATATGTCTGAAAACCAGTAAAAACAGTTGGAAATTTATGAAATGGCATCGCTATACGCTGTTAATGAAATTATAATGATATAATTATTATACCTCGCTTGCTGTCAGCAAAAGCAATATAATATTCATATTTATAACGTCTCTTTATATAAATCTTTCCTCTCTTAAAATCTATAAAAGTTCAATGGTTTGGCAAGTTGCCATACGTATAGTTTGGGATGTGTGGTTAAAACAAGGATACGATTTCAGTGGTTTTGTTTTGGCTTAACACTTTCAATAACGTTTTCAAGATAAATATATTATATTTTGTTAAGACACAATGCAGCGTCTCTAAACTTGTCCTCCGTTGAACATCACTCTTTAAACACCATTTGAAAGGTGTGTCCCTCATAGGGCGTTTGTACTATATAATACTTCGTATGAAAAGGGATTAGCAATGGGTCTTGGCCATGATGTGTTAATGCCGATAAACTTCTAACTTGACTTGTTTTAAAATAATGGACAATTGAATCAATGGTGTTATGTCCTATGTTATCGATTCATCCACAGACAGAATATGTGAATAATATTAATAAAGTAAAGGTTATATTTACACTAAAATACTATGAATCGTCCTTATAAATAAAAATTGAGCTGAACGTTTGCCTATGTGTTAGTGCTTCGCTATTAAAAATGTATAAAGACAATGATCAGTTAAAATATAGGTATGAATGAAATTAAAGCTAGTATCACTGATGTATTGCCTAACATTTTGAAACGCAAACTTGTAACTGTCTAGCACAGTATCTACAAAAATCAGAAAAATTAATTAATCTTTGTTAATTATACCTCATAACGATACGGGTAGAACGTTTTGGATGGCTGAGCATCATCCGGCGCGAGGGTAAGGTAACCTTTAAAAAGTACTTGTTTGCTGTGTCCCGACCCAACCGAATTATGTTTTGTATTATTTCAGTTATCATATAGCGGTCAGGTTTCCTTACCAGTCTTCCAGTCAGTATTAACTTGCCTTTCCGCAAGCAACTGATAACTTTTCCACAGGAATCAGCGGTGAAGGACGAATGACCGTAGCCAAATGTCACGGAATGACATGGTCTGCCCCCATCCGGGAATCGAACCCAGACCACCCGCCAAAACAGTAGCAATTGAAACGCATATTTATATCCGTACAGGAAGCCAGTGAAATATTCTTATTTTAAGAACCGAAACTTCTTATAAGTAATTAACTATATTTCTCTTCAAGTATTAACTTCAATCCTTTCTCGACCAATGAAATGTTTCATAGCACGGTATGTTTGGCTGAAGGTAGGGAAACGGCAAACAAATACGTGTTTATTTTAATCCTAGCGAAGGTCTCGACTGAAAGTACATGAAAACAATCTAGATTCAATATTCTTGAAACTCAAGACCAGCATAATGTGGACACGAAAAGTTCAGCTAAGGGTCAGAGATATAAAGAAAATTGCAAAGGTACGTTTACTTAAATTAGCTGTTAAACATGATATCAATAGATAGAACACACACTCAAGGGAGTTTTATAACGTTAACTCATGCAGACTACTTATTCCGGCAGGCGAAATGTGACATTCACAGACTCACATTTCTTATATGAAATTTGAACATAGTTCTTTCCTGGGAAACTAAGAAAGATAGTATTTGACATTTTAAAGGGGCCGGTATATGAAGCTATCCATACACATGTCTGTTTTAGCGTTTATCATGTTGCAACTCCGGTTTAAGAGAATTATGTAATTCTGCAGAGAATCGATTACTTTAACAGAAATAAACTTTGCAGAAGTAGTTGCCTTTTTCTTTATAGTCCCTATGCCACTATTCACAGCTGTTATAACCGAAAACATCATTTCGACACCTTTTAGAAGTTTAACCATACTTTACCATACGTCAGATATATGTCGGGTGAAGGTGCGGAAACTAGTGAGCAATTCACTGCCTGCATCTAAACATTGCCTGAAGGTGTGTTCTGAAGTTATTATTCAGGAACGCATAAATAACGGGGTTAGCCACATTATAAGTAAAGTATAAATAATACACTATAACATTCATTGACAACACGTGTAATGCCATCATCCAAGCTGGTGTGAAGGCCACGATGTACATAAATGCCACTATTGATAACATTAAGGCTGTTTTGATATTTGCCACACGTAGTTTCTTCAGCTTGGCACGAGATATTCCACCTTGACGTCCCTGTACACCGTGTTCGTTTTTAACATGTTCGGGTACGGCTTCTGATTCTCCAGTGCAAGCACGTTCTCTGTATTTCTCTTGCAGTTGTATACTACCATCCTTTTCTTCATTACCATTCATAACCGGTGAATTATCTCCCCTTTTCAGTTTTGTACTTTCTGTGTTGTCAAGTTTCGTGCTCTCAGTCTCTGATCCAAACATCCCACAACATTTATTACTCAAATTTAACCTTTTGCTCCTGTGTGCCAACACTGATCTATACGTTAGACAGTACAAAATGATGACTAAAACGGCACATACACCAAACAAAGCAGAGTAAATTATCTGGTAATTATGGATAAATGAAGGACTAAAAAAAAGCGTACTCGCTTTGCATATTCCACTATGTACGAGATCTCCCGTTGTCTTTTCGGGTTCACCTGTAGTTGCATTTTCAGGGTTTTCGATAACAGAGACAAGAGCGATGGTGTGATTAACACGTGTAGCATCCGTGTAATGGAACACGTCACCATTAGACGACTTTGGCTCACAATCTGGAGTGCTTGCCTTGTGGTACGTCCCAATCATCAAAGATGCTAATATTCCGATAACAAATGCATACAAAGACAACACCAACACTGTAAGTTTCGCCTTCTTCACTGTCATAATGTGCTTGAAAGGATATACGATGCATAGGTATCTGTCCAAAGCGATTGCTACCATAACGAACGCGGAGAATGGTATTGTTGTGGTTTTCATGAATTGGTATAATTTACACGGAAAGTCGTAATATATATTATACTCCATTAGCTCCATGACAACCGTATAAGGCATCGTTACAAGTGACGTAATAAAATCTGTAACTGCGAGAGTTAAGATAAATATGGTTGAGCTTAGTTTGTGCTTTTGGCGGGAAAACACAAATATAGCCAAAGCGTTACCAAGGATACCACAAACTGATAGAAGTGTGACCATTCCCATAGCAATATGGATGATGATTTTCGGCTGCTCATCATCCGACACCATTTCTTGTTCGCAACCTGGATCTCCTGTACCATTCATGGTGATATTTTGGTCACCTGAAATGAGAAATAAAAACTAAAAATACGAGCTCATGGTATGCCGTGTCGATAATGAGATTGTCAAGCAGGTATTTGTCTGGCATGCGCTTTGGTGTCCGTGATCAATATTTCCTTACAACGCTTAAGTCACGTGTTAACAAAGGATCAACTGATCTAGATCAGGTTTATCCCAAACAATATTGGCCACTTGCTTAAAGAAACTGAATATTTGATCCAGTACTTCTCATTCATGAACATAAATATTCTACTCTTCATTGTGAAAACATTCAAAACTTCACCTTTTGTGTGAAGAAATTATTTCATTATACTTAAGACTGAATCTGATCTAGATCAAGTTAGGATCAATGCTCAATAATCGATCGTAACTTATCTATATCCATTTTTTTCTAAATAAATATGAAATTTTAATTTATAGGTATGGAAATTTTGCAAATTCAGAAATTGACCCAGTCCATCATATTTCGTAAGAATATTTAGCTTAGCATAGTAAATTTTCGGTAGTTTAAAAGAAATTATATTTGATATTGATCTTGATTCTGAAAGCTAATTATTTGTGAACATTGGGTCATATGCTCTTCTAGTTGATCCCTTCGTGAAGTCATATATTCAGTGAAACAAGAATAACTCATTTGTTTTACTTCATTCCTACCTATTCTAATAATCATAGTGTATATTGAGTTCACACACGATTGTACAAACATATCTGCTTACAAAGATTTCTATCAAAATAAAACAATAGATACTAAGGGTGAATAATGAGAAAAGTGTTTCAGTGTAAAGAATATAAACCTTGGAATTTGTACACTATGTTATTCAAGTATAGGCGATGAATACCATTATTTGCTAGAATGTCCAGCAATAACAGATGAGAGGGAAAATATCAATATATCATAGATGTCCAAATAGTTTGCATTTTGAATCTGTAATGGATATTAATAGCAATACCATATAGGATATAGAAAGTTGGGTATATTTGTAAAATCTGTTAAATTTACATATATTTTGTTGATAACATTGCTGTTTGTATGAAGTTGTATCGAACATGTTTATATGATTGGTATAACTCAAAGAATTTTATAATATATGTTGTATGACATCATAACTCTTACTCTCCCGCCTACATCCTTTTTTCCCCTTTTTCTCTTATATGTATTGAATTGAACCTTTAGTTTTAGAAATGTTACAGTCAATTATTTAACTATTATTCTGTCATCGTGATTACCCTGTTATATGTATATTTGAAATTGATTGTTTATCCCAGTATGTCATGTATTACATGAAATTAGTGAAATAAACTGAATTGAAACAGTCTGAATTGAAATAAACTGAATTGAAATAAACTGAATTGAAACAGACTGAATTGGCTTGTTATAAACAAGTAATGGTTTCCTATCACAATATTGCAACGAGTATAGAATTGTCTTAACACGTCAGGTCATACAGCGAAATCATAATACGTATGGTATTATTTCTCAATTAACCTACAGCGCTTTAATCTTTATGACTTTGATTTCTCGGCTATCTGTATTAGACTCGTATGTCAAAGGTTTTATGTTTGTTAATGTCGTATCCTTAAATAAATAAGTTTAGTTTGTCCTAGTAATTTGCCCATCCTTCGACAAATAATCATCACACGTTTCTAATTGTGATTTACGCTTGTCTGCCAGTGTCTGATTGTTGGTGTCAACGTTCTCATTGTAATGATATACGTAGTCCAATTTTTAAAGTAATATTGTGCTTATTTTTTTGTAAATTTGTTTACCTAAACAAACATGCAAAATATATTTCCTATAGTTAAACATCAATAAACATGCAATAACATAGAATGAACTCGTAATGTATTATCCGTATCTGTTGAAGAATTGGTACATCATAATATTAAAAAAACTTCCATTTTTTTAAGAATCAGGCTATTGTACGAGTTATGTCTGTTAGTAATATAGTAAATCATATATTTTCAATCGGTTATACATTGCAATGGATCTAATTAGAGATGTTTTAGCCAATGTAACAACAATACAGGATGAAAGAGAAGGGGTTACAAAGAAAAAGTATATCTTATATAGGAGGACCAATCGTATTTTTTTGAAACAGTCGCTACAATAAATGTGATAAATTGAAAACTGGAATCAGTGTGCTCGTAGCAATATATATATATTTTCTGTAAACAGAAGACATTGATGGTTGCATGCATTATGTTAACATGTGTTTTGTTGTAAGTGAAAAATGGTGCCGTGTATGCCACTGGCTTACATTATTTGATATTCACTCCGTTGTTATCTACGTAGAATCTTGTGATTTTGTGTCGTGTACGTGCGTCTTAGTCCACGGTGATTTGATATCATACATGCTTGGTGTCCTTTCATTTATCACCCAATATGAATCCTTTGTTGTTCCCCGGTGTTTGGTGTAGGGGCATGTAAATCGTTGATTAATTGATGAATAATCAAATATAAGAGCCTTATCTGTAGGCTTTGTCTATTGGTGACAGTGCCTATATTTAACAATCACTGTTGACAATTGGCTCTATTACTTCAACGAACACAATGACGTAAGTCACACCGTCTATTAATGTGGTTCCACACGTTTAGGGCGAAATTCCTTACCTTAACCGATTGTTATGAAAGTTGGTAGAAATACTCTAACAATAAATGCGCTATTGTTATCTAGGTTTGTTTTTATGAAATAAACAAAGTTGGCGACGTCACAGCGCCACCTAGCGACACCAAAATACGATCTTGGACGACGTAGTAAACGTCGTTAAATAAATGCGTTATGGTCTATTAAAAGATAATTGACGTGTGGAACCGCTTTAAGTAAATTGTTTATTTATTATAGTATCAACCCTATTTAAAGGGACATCCATTTCTGACTATTCCGACATCTAATTTCTGGCCTCATTTACTCCCGATTCCTATCCTTTGATGTCAGGCACCAGGCAGGTAGACACACGGCAACAATTACTTAACTAGCTAGCGGCTCACCAACCGGCCATATCAGAACGGACCCCTACCGGGTTTCGAAACTTCGACCTGCTTCAACCGTTTGATATATGCGCATTTTGATGCATTTCTGAACAGAACTTTATAAGCTTTGACGGATTTGCGTAAAGCATGTGTCATTTGAAAGATAAATTATTCGCGCTTAGAACGAGTTGTATATGCATATATTTTGATGTTAGAAGCGCGATTTCGGCCGCGGAAAGAGGTCAGGTGTGAACAGTGTTGGACTCCTTGTACGTATTCTACAGAAGTGATAAACAGAAAGAACTCGTGACAATCTCCTGTGACATGAAATGAGCAAAAAGATCAACACATTGGTTGCGAAATTAGATACAACAAGAAATATCTGATGGTTGGCGCAATTTGAAGGTTAAGATTTGTTGTGCAACATAACAATGCCCGAGCTGTTACGATTACTGGTCACTCCAGATCCAGAATGAAATTCAGTGGATTTCGGTAAGGTAACGTACCCTTTATCGAAAGGTTAATAAACCCGCGTCAAGGTTACAAACTTTGTTCGGTTGAACTGAAATTGCCTTGGTGGTTAACGTAATATTTGATTGGTTTACACAACTCTGATATGCAAATAGCAAAAACATGTTAGTACGGATGTGCCGAAAAACATTGTCTGAAACTGAAAATATTACGCTTATGTTCATTCAACCCAGTCTCTGTTTTAAAAAAATTAAAACTATACTGCTTGGTACATAGGCGGAGTTGACACAATAATAAAGATGACGAACATTTTATAAAAAGGTATCCGAAAAGATAATTGATCCTA
The DNA here is from genome assembly GCA_032209605.1 of Mactromeris polynyma. NCBI lineage: Eukaryota > Metazoa > Mollusca > Bivalvia > Venerida > Mactridae > Mactromeris > Mactromeris polynyma. The sequence continues at coordinate 4,824,359 of JASFXZ010000019.1, read as the reverse complement.
AATGTAGGTAAAATTTTCCCTGTTTTGAGCGCGTGATCAAAACTTATTTCATGTATGTTAATAGGTCACCTTCCAGTTGGACTACTTGACGATGTTACTGCATGTAAAAATTAACCTGATCCTGACCTTTCTGCACGAATATAGAGCGCCTGACTCCTAATCCGAAGGTCGTGAGTTCGAGCCCCTCGATGAGCGGAGTTTAATCACGAACTTCACAATCCCTAAAATTGGTGCGAGTACTGGTTGGTAGCCAGTAAGCAGTCATCGAGAGTGATTAATATAAGTTGTAAGAACTTGTTTCACAACTGATGCAAAATAAAAATACAACCAATAAGTTTAAACAAACTTAATATTTATGCACTAATATAAATATTTATAACACGGATATAGCGCGGAATATATCAATGTCCGCGAGCAAACCGTGCATTAACGGTTATTTTCGTTGTTCACAGTATATTACGTGAATATACATAGAAAGCCGATGGTAATTAGAGAGAAACAGTCAACTGTGGAATTATGCAAATGGAGCTAACTAGGAAGGATCAGATCATTTTTTACGGTTTCGTTGATATATTTACATTAATCAGTTTTACATGAACTATAAATAAAGTGATTACATATTAATATTTGATTATTATATAAACCGCCCTCAATGACAGAGCTTTACCTTGGGAGCTTACATGAACATATACCTAATTAAAGGGTTGTGAAGAGAGCGGTTCAATTGCGACCGGGGCTAAATTCGAACTCACGGCCTTCGGATCAGGAGTCAGGCGATCTAGCCCTCGACCGGCATGCCTACCTTAACGACCACGCTTTCATCAGGCTTACACAAATGAAATTACCAATATGTTTCCCCACTGTATAAGGCAGCGTTTGCGCATTCTGTATTACCAAGTCGTAACTACGACTTACTAAGTCGTGTGAACGAGTAAGTAAGTCGTGGCCACGAGATAAAAATAATTTCACTCATGTCACTCCTATGCCACCGTACATCTGCGGCCTTTGTCCTATATTTTGTCCACTGCAAAACACTTCTTATTGTAAAATCATTGCCTCTCACAAAACACGTTGAGGATACAAACTGTTACAATAATTAGTGTTGGTTTAACATACAAGATGTATAAACATCTTCTTAGTAGAATTCATGCCTGCTTGTTTTTTTATACAACACGTGCTATCAGGATATCAATTTGTGTTAACTAAAAAAAAATATGTCTTACAGGTCTTAACATCGGACAGAATGTAGAACAATGTGCGTGTTTCAGTATATTGAATGTAACCTTTAAGCGGCAACCTCCATTGAACTTTAGTTCTGTCAAATGAAATTGGAAATGAATTGTTTACGTGGAACGAAGTCTCTCACATCCTTTGGCATCTTCCCGCTCTCGTACTGTTATGTGTTGATGATAGTGTGACTACCATCCTGTGTTCCTTAATTTGTCACCCTTGCGTCGCAGTGTGTGTAAAAATGTTGGGTTATTGAACTTGACCACATGTATCGCACTGACGCATAATACAATATTGAATTGCAAATAATGAAATGTACGACAACATGAACGCAACTTGTAATGGCTTTGGGAAATACCAGACATTCTTTGACAGCAATTACACAGGGGGACCAAGTAGAACGTGTTTCAGAGTACAGTAAAACCTCACATAAAGACCACCCCAATAATAAGACCAACTCAAAGTTAAGAACATACATTTTTTTAATTGGCATGTCCACTTTCACCGTTTTGTTCTTGATTCAACCTCAATATTAAGACCACCTCGACACGAAGATCAGTTTTCCAGAGACCCGGGGGTGGTCGTATTTTGAGGTTTTAGTGTATATGTACAAACAAATGAACACAAAGCACAGCACAATGGTGTTTTATTGCACTAATGAATGCTTACACAAACAACATTGATAGTTTCCCTTGTTTAATGATGTAAATAATACATAAAATTATGAAAGTTTTCTAATTCATACAACCACATCATTCACACAAGAATACATTTGTCAAGTGAATATTTACCAGTTGTGTCAGTAAATAATTTGATAAAACAAATGTTTTTGCAGTGGTTAAACATTGCAACCGTTCTTATTAGAGATGTTTTCGCCAGTGTAACGACAATCCAAACTGTTTAGTTCAGATGAACCAGACACGAGTACATCTTTTTTTAAATATTGTTTAAAAATAACTTAAATTAAATCAATTACTCAAAAGTTCTCATGTTTGCTGAGAATCTGATACTCTCAATGCAATTGCCTTGACCGATCAAGCGTTATACAAGCACTGCGTACAAACTATCGACCACGTGGTTGCGGGCGTTCACATAGCGAGCATTGACATTAAGTGTGGCTCTGTAGCTCAGTGGTTAACGCTGCTGACTACGAATCCGAAGGTCGTGGGTTCGATCCCTCGTCTCGCCGGATAAAACAGAAATGCTTTTCAGTGTTTCCCACCTAACATAGTACTGGCATGTAACCAGGAAAGTACTGTGTATCGGTGCTATACACCGGGCACATTAAAGAACCAGACTGTCTATTCGAAATAAGAGCTAGGCAGAAATGCCGGGCATGTCTGTATCACAATTTCTCTCTCTCCCTTCTGGGGGCTTTCTCTCAGTCTGTCCCTCTGGTCAGATCACGCTGTATCTGCACTGGTAGAGGATGCACCTGCGCCCTTGTGGCTGCAACAAATGGGGTATATGTAAAGCGCCTGTGAACGTGTTTCGCATGAAACGGGCGCTATATAAATCTGGTATATAATAATAATAATAATAATTAAGTGTTTACTTTACTGGCAATACATTATTCATCTCTGATATAAAAAAATCAGAACAATTGAGGCTTTATTAGATAAATGACTATAAAATACTATAAAAGACTATAAAAGACTAATTATTCTTTCAATTAAAGTACGAAATAAAATGGCCGAATTATATCCTCCTCTCAGAAATGTCTGACGCACGAAGTTTTCTCTGCAATTTGATTAAAATGATGTATGCAAGCCGAGACGCCATTAATACGATCCTGAATACTCTAATCACTTGTATGGCTTCGACTTGTCACTCCGAGCCTTAAGTAAATACATATATTCATTTATAAAGATACATGTCAATCAACGTACAAGGAGAGAAATGAAAATAAACAGCTAGTCGATCGAAGAGTGATACATTTGATAGAAGAGGGTCATATTGTCTCTGTATTCCTCATCTGATAATAATTCCAAATTCAACAAATCCCTGTATTCTGATTGGCTAATCGGAGGCGTTTACACGAGTATGAACATCCCAATTTCATAGAAGGAACTACTTACGACCTAAATCTGAGGTAAACAAGTTGGGTACAATCGAGGTATTATTAATAACATCGTTATTTATGGGGAAAAAGACTCGCATGCTTTATTCAATGTGTGCGTCCTGATCGGCATTTACACTTCGATCGACTAGCTGTTTATTTTCATTTCTCTCCTTGTACGTTGATTGACATGTATCTTTATAAATGAATATGCTTTATTCAATGTGTGCGTCCTGATCGGCGTTTACACATGCATGAACGCCAACAAATCCTATAGTATTAACTGTGAATAAAGGGAATTTGGAAGAGTGTCATACAAGGAACATGTCAATTGAAATTATTTTGAGATGGGACTGGCGGTTTCTGACAATAAAACTATTCCTATATAAATAAACATACAACTTATGGTGGTCACGATCTAACATCACTTCAAGGGATGTGTAATGGGTCATTATTTTGAAATCAGGCAACAGCCTTAGGAAGAGAATGTTTCAAAGTTTGTCACATAGGCATATATGAAAAATTAGTTTCTTTCTTGTTGTTGCCATGGTAATCATCGTTCTACTTGTATCATCTGGATGGAATCCAGCAGAGGACCACTCAAGGAACATTTATGTGAAATTATTTCAAATCTGACTAGCGGTCAATGAGAAAATTGTTGTCGACCATCACACTAGCTTACCATTGATCAGGTGAGTTAAAATATACCAGAAACAAAACAGATGTAGCAATAATAAATAACGATATGCGGGGAGACTTTTCTGTTATGTATTAATCTTAGTTTCCAGATACGTTAAACTATTTGGAGTTTAGCCGTCACTTTAGTTTAGAATTTGAAGAAGTGCCGTAGCCAATGTTCTTGTAAGGCTGCGCTATTTTCATAAAAACAATTATAACGCTAATAGATTTTGATAATGCTATTACTTACTACATTTCTGTCATAGTGAATTACATTCACAGCTACATAATTATATCGGTAAAATAGACAAACAATAGAAGAGAGATTTGAACAATATTCAACATTGAACACAGTTAACTACTGTTACTTAACGGGTTTTATTTTATCAAGTGTAAACAGGTGACTGGTCAAAATAATGTTGAGTTATGCGTGTTAAGTATAATGGCAAGATTAAGTTGTTGCAGGTAACGCCACTTACGCCAGACAATGCCTCCTTCACAGATCCAAAGGAAACATCATCCCGAGAAACATTAGGAGTTGAGGTGTAAGAGCAAATATCTATGGGAATGGGGAGGCAATGTTTTGTTTGGCGGACTATCAAAACCAACCTTGGAAAATTTAAGATGAAAACAAGAGGGCAAAAGGAACGGACTGGATGAAATACACAACAGGACAAGCTAAAACAGCAAGTGGCTACCGGACAAAAGAGATGAAGGAGTACACGAATATCAAGTCAAGGAACTGCACCTGATGAAAACCGACCATATTGATTGCCTTACCAAAGGCCAGTAACATCAAGCAAATTAGTTCACATTTGTAAAACTCATATAGTGTATCATTCTTTTCAGCTCACATATCTAGTTTGGCTACTTGTGTAAATACTCTCAGCACATCAAGAAACGCACAATACATATTTTCTCAAGTTTCATGGACTTAGATAGGATTACAAGACATGGATAACACAATAATAGTTCATGTTTATGCAACATGATGGTATATCACATTACAATCAACAGGTATTTTCATGTAAATAAAGTTTCAACATACAATAAAATGATTCTTTGCAAACATTTCGTAGAACAAAAACTATGCGATTTTGAATGTAATGAGTATATTTCTATGCATGAAGCTGTTTTCCTATTGGAAATAGTCTAAGATAGGTATGAAACAATATAACAACTTCATTATTATACTGAATCCTGTTTTGGTACTCGTGTAAATATTATCTCGCACGAAGCTATTTACTGTTGGAAATAGTCTCAGATACGTAAGAAATACTGTATCCACTCAATAACGCTACTAAAGTATTCCCACTTCGCGTGTCTTGAACGCGTTATATTCGTAAGACATGAAGTAACGTTGGGAACGCTAAATGAAGTGTTCATGTTATGAGACTGCTATTAAATTTTTAAGAGTATACTCAGCATTGACAAAACATGTAAAATTTACGAACTAATGTCGGAAACTGTAATAGTTTCCATAGAAACACATGGCTTTTATCGAACAATCACACCACTTTCAATTTAATCGAAGATAAAAGCATAATTCGACACTCGCAATTTTGTATAGAATAACTTAAAGTCAAGCATGATATTATTCAAAGCGTTCGATTGATTTTACATCGCTACAGTGTAAGGAGACATTGTCTTTTGTGTATATGGTATTCCCTGAAACAACTTATTCTCTCTTTTGTCAACATGAAAGGTACCATATTGTGTACTAGTGGGCGGTTATTGTTTTTTAGAGGATTAAAAAAAAATTACAAAAATAGAAGTGAACAGTTCTTGTATAAACAAGAATTAAAGTTATACTATGCTCATAGTTTGTTCATTTCTTTACCTAACCAAACATGAAAAAGACATTTCCTATAGTTAAAACATCAATAAACATGCATTAACAAAGAATGAACTCATAATATACTAATCTAGATTTGTTGAAGAAAAATGTTTGTACATCATAAAATTTATAAAAAAAACTTCCAGTTCTTTTAACAATCATGCTATTTTGCAGGTTTTGACTGTTAGTTTTATGATAAAAAGATTTTTTCAATCGGTTATACATTGCGATGACTCTTTGTAAAGATTTTTCAGCCAATGTAAAAACAATACTGTATAAAGCCAATTCAAACATTTTATGTTCAGATGAGCCAGATACATCTTTAAGAAACATTTTGTTTGGGTATCTGTGATAAAAAGCAAATATTGTATCTGGACATGCTGTTAACCATGAACTTCCAACCTGAGACTTATTTGCTGATTTGCGACATAACCTCGGCACAATCTCTTATGTTAAAAAACATCTCGGTGGTAATGCCTTTCATGTATTTCATACTAAACCAAGTACTTTATTGAACATATTTCTTAATCAAGATAAAATCTCTGTACTGACGTAATGCGAACTATAATTAACAATACACATTATGATAATTAAACAGAATCGAGTTTTACTCAGTGCTTCTCAGTAAGGGTTTGCGGAATCAATAGAGTTATCACTAAGATAAGCTGTTGTTTTCCTTGAAAGAAAGGCGATGATTAACTAATTAATCACAATATTGACTATAAACCAAAATTTCTTATTCTAATGGTTTAAGCAATCATCATTCGTTTTAATCATTTCATTGATAGGTTTCAAGAATTTCTGTATGACGTTCATTTCGCCCACTTAGAAACTACCAATCAATTCAACACGGGAGTATTTATATCAATTATACTCATTAAGACGGCTAATCATTATGTATTCATTAAATGAGTAATTACAAAAAAACGTGTTATCTATGGAACAACATGGTGAATGTTCTATTACTTTTACGATTTTTAAAACTACTCACTCAAGACCTAAATGATTAGAGGTGAATCTTACATACCAATGAAATGAAGATTTGAAAATAGCATGCATTCGATGACAGCGTAATTCAACTCCTATAGAATCTTACTGTAATGATTACATTGAACATTGAACTTATTTATCTACGTAAGAGAGCAAAGTTGATGTAACGGGGGATCACGAGCAGAGTTTTGAGGCGAAATGAGTAGCATAAATACACAACTAAAATGTGTTTGCAATGTTATTGGCGCATTGGAATTGTCACGGAATACTCAAACATCCGGGTAAAAATCGAGTTAAAAAACGAGCAGAATTGAACACTGGAAAGCCGTGTTCAATGAAAAACAATTGTTTCACTAAATTTATTTTTTCGTTCGAAAGTGTTGTGGGAAAGCATACTAAACAAAGCTAAACACAAAATGTTTTGTTTAATAAAGGGAAACGTTCCAACAAATGGCATATTTCCAATTAATTCCTGTTTGTTGAAAATGGTAAAAAAACAACGAATTCCATTAGTTACGTATTTTTATTCCCTGTTGCCTGTAACGAAATGATTTCATTAATTGCATAACTTTTGCTGTCATGCAATCGGTGCGGAAAAAACATTGACGACATAAAATCCGATACTTTATACACCGGTAAAAGTGTTTATAAAACTACTTTACAGATGGGCCTTGAGTTTTAAGAAAGCGTGATAATTTGTTTTCAAACATAACACCTGTCGAGTTCATAACACTTGACCAATATTTTGTATATTCATTCTAACATTTCCTATAGCTTATTTTGTATCAATTAAATTGCGCCATGTTTACTTGGGATTATTATAAATTACATGAGACAGTAAGCTTGTGAATCAATCATTTAAACCGAATCAAATACCAACGCGTGAAATTTGTCGATAAATTAAAAAGAAATACTGTCTTCGTTCTGGCATGATTTATCATGCTACTTCAATGGGTCCATTAGAATCGATTTTAACGAAGATATAATGTTTTACATTAGAGACTAATCTTGAAAATTGGACCCAATTATCCGTAATTTAGAGTTTTATAGAAATTAGCTGCGTCATTTGTCACACTTTCTAACTAAAAAAAATTAAATTCATAATGTAAATAATTTAGAATGACAGGAAAATGGTAGATTTAAAGTTTTGTACAAAATATCTGAGTGTGTCATTTGTCACATCTTCTAGCTTAAAACAAAAATTGTACATATTCCAGAATGACAGCACAAGTATTGGTACACAATAACAGTAAGAATCATTTCTTTCCATCTTTATGAAAGCCATCGACACACCACGTTATCTACATTATCAAAGATCTATTTCAGCAGTAAAATGTCTTCTCTTGTCATTGTAAGAATATTAAGTAAGTTATATTAGTGTTCAGAGAAACTATTAGAGAAATACAATGTCCTGAGAATAGCATTGCATAAATAATTAAAACACCAACACTAAAACCCACCAATGTTCAAGACGATAAGCGAAACATGTATATAAGAATTAAAACATTTTGAGATACCTGACAGCTATAGTTTAAAATGTTTAAAAAAGATATACATGTTGGTATATTGTATTTAATGTATCTACATGACAAGACGCAATTTTTCTTAAATGTGCAGTCATGTTGTACAACTTCTAAACCAAAACACATTTTTTAAATCTAGACAGGATTCTTACGACAGGTTGAGGGGACTTAAACATCGCTTCATATTCTTCCATTATAATTATGAAAAAGTGAACGCAGAAGTCGATCAGGAAATGCCACATCAGAAGCGAGCAGCCACTCCGAAACTCGTAAGTATCAGTGTTTTAATTTCGCCTTTGGTGACATAATGAAAAAAACGTTCAACATTCTGATTAATTTTGTCCGTTTTACAGATTTTGTTTTAAACACAAACTGTGCTTTGTTATCAGACTCCGTTCTGCTAAATAATTCAATACGTTGCAACTGACTTTAAAACGTTCATGTCTTCATAATTAACACCAATCATATACATATTAAAACAAAACCCGTGCACACAAATATATATTTAAACATCGACATAATTTGTTAAAACAAGGGCGAACATTATTTGTATCATTTAAAAATAGTTTTCATATTACATGTATGCAAATAATGTATTGAACCAACATAACATTTTTTTGGAAAAACAAAAACAATTGGAGTTAGCGTAGTTTTGTACATATCAATATCATTACCTTACACAGCGAATTCAATATTCCTTATACTAGACTTAATCCAATAGAATATACCGTGTCCTTGCGTATCATAAGTGTATCATGGTTAAGAATGATAAAAATAAATGAACTAAAAGTACCGTGCTTAATTAAGACGTAATGGCCAATTACTAACCATTACAACAGTAAGAATTGGACACTACAGAGTAACATGTTTATATCAGCGTTCCTTTCGTAGCAATGAAAGAAAACTACGTTACCAGCAGGCATAAAAATAGTTTCTCTCTGAGAGTGACTATCGGATTTTCCCGATCCTAGCTTTTCAAGTCGCTGTAATGAACGTTCAATCAAGTTGGATTGTAACGTTGTTACTCAAATTTTACTCTATCGCGAAAAAATAAAAGCGAGCAGTTTGTTATCTTCCACTATTGAGATATTTCCGGCCGTCGTAAAACATATCGTAGAGGCCATACGTCGCCATTCTTTTAATGACATTGACATCATCAGAACACAGTTAAAAGCAATCCGTCGTAAAATGGTAAACTCGTCAATTTACCATTCATTTCTGGGGACACAAACAAAGTAAAATCATATCAAATACTCCAGAGAAACATTTTTACATTCTTACACATAACTACATTTGTATAATCAAATATTCATAACAGTTTCATACAAACAAATTTATATGTTATAACCATACAACAATGGGGGCGATGCTTACGTAATAATATTTAAACGAAATGTAACACCACTAACATTGCCTTGTTATATTAATTAACACATCAACAAAATCACTTTGAAGCAGAATCCTCAGTTATCCAACCAATTCCCTTTGAACTACTTTACTGAAGGTCGTGACTATAGCAATAATCCCACTAATATCGTAATTAAAGACAGGAATATTTGTCTGATAATTAGATGAATAGTTAATACATTCTTCACTCGCAAATACTCCTGACAGCAGCATTATTTGTCACATAGTTCTATACAACAACACTAAGCAAAGACGACTTATGACTTCAAGAATTACACCTCTTAACGCTGTGACTGTATTTTCACATTCAATTCTAGCATCTTCAAGTATCTTATTCCGGTCATATTCCGAGCAAAGACTGTTTGGCTATGTCAGTATCGGCACTGAAGTTTCTTTTACTAAAACTTGTGAATACAAACATATATGACTAAGTCTGTGTTGACAGAGATAGCACTTCATGTCAAATGCACTGTAACTGATACGTTTCTTAATTCGATGCCATACTATTAAAATCATCAATTTTTGCATTTAAATAATGCTTGGAGATGGTTGCGAAAACTTTGATTCAAAAATGCATATATAATAGGATTGGCAACGTTGTATGTGAAATACATGAAAAACACAATCGAATTCATTGGTATAATACGCAATGCCATGAGCCACGCAGGTAAGAATGCTATGATGTATGTGAGCGCCACAATAGATAACATCAAAGCTGTCTTAATATTAGCCATGCGCAATTTTTCCATTTTCGCCCGCGACACACCGCTTGGTCGCATAAGAGATTCTTTGTCAGCAGGCAACTGGCTTTCATCTGGTTTGCTAGCGGCGTTTCCATTTTTGTCGTCGAACACTTTTGTCTCCGTTTTCTCCCCTCTAAATGAATCTTCTTTAAACCTCTTGGTCGAATTCGTCGTTGGCGATTTTTCTTTTGTTGCATTGTTCAGCATTGTAAATTCTGTTTGTTCATGCTCATTATTGTCCACATTTGGGCCTTGAGACAGGAATCCGCAGCAGGTATTGGTCAAGTGTAACCTTCTTCTTCGTCGAGTGAGCACAGAGCGATAGATTATGAAATACAACACGCAAACAATTACAGCGCACACAGCAAAGTAGGATGAGTAGACCTTCTGATATACATTGAAAAACGACATGTTAACAATAAGTCCGTTCATATGACATTTCCCAATGTTGTGAATGTGAGTTAAGCTCATATCCGTATCATTAGACGATAGCAGTCTGTTCAATGTACGATTCAGTTCGCTCATTTCTGCCATACTGTTAGGGCGTAGCGTCGGCAATGTTTTCATTGAGGGACCATTAGTGGCCATGTCTTCGAAGAAACCATTGGTAATATTCAACCGTAACAGTACATCGGGAGTATAAATTCGCTCCGTGTAGACGCCATACATCAGTGAACTAGGCAAGCCTAAACATGTCGAAAATATCGCCAAGGTGACCACCAGGATTTTGGCTCTCTTGATCGTCATTATGTGTTTGAATGGATGTACAATACATAGATACCGATCCACAGCGATTGCTACCATCACCGAAGCCGAGAATGGAATAGTTGTTGTTGATAATAACTGATAAATCTTGCACACAGCGTCATATTGCACATTGTATTGCAGCAACTCAAGAGCTATAGTGTATGGCATTGTTACCACTGAGGTTATTAAATCAGTCCCAGCAAGAGTCAGTATAAATATAGTAGAGCTTAGCTTTTGCTTTTGCCGCGTAAATACGTACAGCACCAGTGCGTTTCCGATCATACCGGAAACTGCTAGAAATCCCAGCATACCCATTGCAATATGGCGGATACTCTCTGGCTCATCCATTTCTGCCGGGTCAGTATGCGTCTCTGTCGTAAAATTATCATGCAAGGACATTTTCAGCCACCTGAAAAACAGACATCAGTATAATCATTTAATATAATGTACCAGTATAGTTATAATGGAAGAATACTGTATAAGATAACCTCCTTTCTGAATACAAGGTTGCAAATGGTGAGTGTGTGATTTTAGAAATAGTCATGCAATATTGTTATCGCTCAATATTGTGGTTGAAAATTCTTAATGAACGTTTGGCAAAACACGTACTTTAAATACGTATTTTTGTAATAGTCCAACCATCCTACAAATGAAGCCAGAATATATCTCGTACTAAAGTATGCTGCGTCAAAAATGAAAGTGTAGATGGCGCACTTCTCTGTTCCTTTGTAATCAATTATATTATTGGTCAATATACCCGTCAAAATACAAAACACATAACAGAATATATTAAAATTATCTTTTGGTACAAACTATGTCCATGTTTAGACGACATGATATCGAAAAATGTCCATTATCCAATGCACACCCTCTTTTTTGACTCAGAAGAGTTCACTCACTCTATTCATACAAATATGCAGCGTTCTCGAGACGTGCTAAGGTGATATAATCATATATAACACAGACACTTCATCAATTTCCTATGAATTCTATATGATTAATAAACGCCCTTTTTTATTTTTTGTCCTGATATTATAAATGTAAAGCAATTTATAGCTGTTATTAAATCGTATTTAACAGTAACAAATGAAAAAAATGAAACCAATTAGATATTTTTAAAGCATGTAATTTCTAGAATATTATATTAATTTCACTAATGTTACATTGAACTTATATTGATACCAAGCATCGTTTTACGTACAAACACGAAATAATTATAAATTACGGTAAAATCTGTGGGAAGTTGAAATGGTTTGGATACTTGTTTAATACGCTTATAGCACTTTGATAATTTATGTCAACACATATCAGAGGGTATACATAACAGATTACGAACGATACTTTGACAGTGATTGGAATGTATGGGCATCGAACTTAGAAACTATAAATGATGTCTGACGACTAAACTACCGAACCATAAACGGACATTACGCTTCGAGTGCCATCCGTAAAATAAACCCAGAGTACACAGCATGATTCTCCTTTTATATAAAGTCAAACTTTGCAAACATACGTTTTAACACCCTGTAAATATTATGTAAAATAATTGTTCTGCGTTAAATAAACATTTACATAATTAGCTTAGTAATACAATGACGTTATCGTCATCAGAGAAGTTGTCAAATATGTGATTATTTATACTTGTAACATTCAGCAAATCATGATTTAAATAATTATTTCATTCCGAGGATAGATGGTCGCGTATAGCTTGTATTCAGTCTGGTCATCAGATTTGTTAAAAGGTGCAACCAACAAATCAAGACAGAACATAGTGTGTGTGACAGTCTAATTACACTAATACAACACAATGATGATATGAATTTATATACACCTAAACGAACTCAAAACGACATGATTGACAAGAACAAGTTTAAACGGTAGAAAGTGCGCCACAAAGATGCCACAACATGCTACTTCACACCAAAGGAATACAAGTTGAAGTTCTCATATAAATGAGCTAGACGGAGATATAAGGGCTGAAAATTTCTCAACAAAAAGTCGATGTGTTTCCTTGTTGTGTGATTGTGGAGCTGTGAATGACATTGTTGCAAAAAGTGTGTCCCTAATGGCAATGAAACCTTAACAAACACACAAACGTGCATTTTATGAGAGCAAAACAAATATCAGAGTGCAATAAGAAAGCAGACTAATGTAAAACAATATCAACCTGAGATCTTTGTCAACAAATGCATTCAAGTATGTGTGATTTCACGCCGACAAATCGATTGAACAACTGAAACTGGGACAATGCATAATAAAAAAACGAAAAAAAATAACGTTTTTATGTCATGTGTTGAAATCTTGCTAGTGTAATGATACACCTAATAATAATTTACGCGATCACTTTTATCTAGCTCTTTTGTTTGATATTTGAAACCCTTTGTATCACTCAAAAGTGTTTAGGTCGTGACAAAAAGACGTAATAAAGTCGTAGGCTTTGTATAATGTTTCTTATCGCCCGTTAGATTGAATACATTAAACCATACGTTTTTTTCCGAATCAGTATTAAGATCGAAATTTGAAATGATGAGTGTACGTCTGGTAGGGCATATGATGGCAGGTCAGATTGCGGTTCTTACTGAACAATCCGTGTCAGCAAACAACGAACATTTTGGGATATTTATTGAATTATTTGTTCATAATGACTGTACATAATACCAAAACGGATCTAACACAATGTTAAAAGCGATAAAACGTCTATAAACATACAAAAAAATAGTTATCAAACACTTAAAGCAGCACTTTTTGATATTTAATGCTGTCTGTTGTCGCTGGGCATGTCTCTTGGGTAGTAATTTTCTATAACCCCGACAGCTTAACTGTCCTTTATTGAATTTGCGTTTATAGTATTTTCCGTTGCACATTCAGCATTATCAGGTATATCTCAGATGTTTCCTCTCTGTTATTTAATCACACATATCGCTGTTAAGAAATACAAACCAAGCAAGAGACACATGCTAAATGGTATATACGGGTGTAAGGAATGTCTATGCCGGAAATATATAGAACCTGAATTTATACTAAAAACTAATATTATTTTCGTTTTATTTGCAGTAGTATGGCATTTGTTTTCAGAACTTTTATTTGCTAATTTAAAACCATTTCAGTTTTATTTGCAATAATAAGGGATTTTATAGCGTCTATTTGTGAGTTTTAGAAAACATTTTTAAAATAACAATAATCGTATAAACCGTCATAATCAAGGTATTAGTTCATATTTGATTCAATTTAAAAAAAACAACAACATCAAATGAATTCCAAGGCACGCATAGCTGACTCTTATCTTTGCAGAACTACAGCAGATTCATGACATACTGTTAATGGAGCGTAGACAGCCATTTGTATATTCCATCAACATGCTGTATTCCTTTTCACATCAACCATATGTTACAGTGTAACAATTCAGTAATTATTTTATTTTGGAGATGTTATCATCAAATGTGTTTCTTTTTTTTGCCAGGGCGTAAACATTATCAACACAATTATTGAACCGTATGGGTTTGCGAGTAACTTGCTGCCTGATTTTATCGTTAAATCACTAATCAAGCTGTCATCATATTGAAAGTAATATAATGCTAATTTCTGTGTTCATTTGTTTTACCAAAATAAACATGAAGATATATTTTATACAATTAAAACATCAATAAACATACATTATCAAAGAATACATTAATGTTGTATTCATCTGCATTTGTTGTAAAAAGTGAGTTTGTAATAACTTCAAATTAAAAAGGCAAATTCTTCTTTAACCGAGCGGACTTGTTTACACGTATTGCCCGTACATAATACAATGTAACAATTTTATTGAAATCGGTGTTAAGATGCTTATCCAATGTAGCAACAACACTTTATAAAGTCCGTTCAAATGTTTACGTACTGGTATATATATGTAAAAAAACACCAAACTAAAGAATAATTAAATAACAAACACTGTTTTAACGGCTTAGTTGATAGTACTGTATAACAGTTTGACATGAGACTGTATACTCTAGTTGAAGAGAGAGAATAAGTTGCTACAGGGTTAACGCAACATACAAAAGACAGTGCCTCCCCACACAGACCTCCGAGAAAATAACAATCCATAAAGCTTAAGGCACTTGAGGAAGCTAAAGGGTTCATACATTAGGGAACAGAGGCGCTAGGAATGGTCTGGTAGACCATAAGGAAAAACTAGGAGAATCAAAGAGGACAAACAGTGAAGGGGGGGGGATTAATGGATGGAAAAGATCACAGGACAAGTCAAGACATATACCAAAACACTTATTTATATATGCTTTACTATTGAAACGTAGGTTTGGTTTGCGAATTATGTCAGCGTTGAAGAAAATATACAATAAAACACGTCAGGCAATTATAATATGTCGAATATTCAAATATTCAGAGCAAATACATGGACCCACTAGACATTGCAAGTAAAAGACATACGCATGAATACGCATGTAGTTCTTCGGAATGTCTTGATTGTCGTAATTTGTCATTTGACATTCTAAGTTGGACAATAACCCGTGGTAAAGTGTGATTAAGTATTCAATTAACAACCTTGACGTGGTTAAAACCATCCAAAGCTACTATGCGGATATTCCTAATTCTAGTCGCTCAATGTATGTCGTAAATGTGAACATTATTCTATGTTTGCCGTTTAAGTTCGGGAATTTTAGAGGAGAAATTTCGTATTTTATTTCCTTGAACCCTGTTCCCTTACATATGTATCCTTGAGCCTCCTTAAATGTCTTGTGTTTTATGGATTGTTGTTTTCCCAGTCTGAGAGAAGAATGGGGTATATATTAACAGTTAATTATATGTGTATGGACTAGGGATGTCAACGAATATTCGGATATTCGAATATTCTTTGTACGTCCGAATATTCGAATACTGATTCGGCATTCAATATTCGACAAAATGTATATTTTCAATATAAAGCTGAATGCAAGTGAATTAAATTCAATGATGGGCATTGTCGCATTGAATGACATTTACTGGTGAAAATAATATTAACATGTGTTAATTGACAGGTCATGGCAATGACACTTAGGCCCTGAACATATTAGTAATCACAACTCGAGTGATCAGTTTAAAACACAAATTTGATAAGAATAAAGTTAAACTTCAAATTTCAAATATAATATTATTTAATAAGTAGGTCCAATGTTCGAAGCGTTCGGAAGATAGACTATTTATAATATTCGAATACCAAAATTGCCATTTGTTGATATCCCTAGTATGAACCTATTATGTTTATTAAAAGATTTTGGCAGTGGGCTAAGGATTTGCACAGTTGGAGTCAATTACCATTACAATATGGATCCAATAAACAGGGACATTAGTTATTAGTTAAATTGGTCAAGTTGAACACTACAGATATGTCAACATGATCTAACTGGACAGTCACCCCCTTCTGTATTAATTACCCTACCTTTAACAACTATTACATAATCACCGATAAGATTTATTGATTCCATTTTATGTGACTATACATGTATACTATAGCTGTCTTCTATGTCTGTGACATCTACCGCCCGAATTCTTCTTTCATATCTCTGCGTTTTAATTCGGCTGTGTTTTTGTAAGTTTAATGAAGATACTACATTGTTTAATTAGCATTAATCATGTTTTCAAGACGCCCGTATCTTAAATTCCTTATTTTATGGTTGTGTTATACATTTTAAAAGTGCACTTAGCGATGATATACTTCAACTTCTGTTTTCCTTCGTTACAACTTGGATGTTTTTAAACGACTGAAGTTTCCTTCTATTTGATCTCAATGACACTGAAATACGTCAGTAAATCACTTCAAACTTTGTAGCAAGCAATGAATTATCGCAATATCCAGAAAGCGTGAATACAGCATCAAGCTGCGAAATAAATAAACACAATTCGATGCGTCAATAACCGAACTACGTCATTTAACACACGAGATTGTAATACAACAAATAGTGAGCGTCTGTTTATAAGAGAAAGCAATTTATTTTCATGCCAGTACGTTTTGCCAATAGCCGTATTATGATATTTAAAAGTGTCAGTGTTGAATTGAATAATGTCTCGAGAAAAGCCCTGTATGGCTCTAAAGAGGGCATCCATTTTAAATTGTTTATATGAACTCCGGTACATTGCACCATACATCAGCGCTGCGTTAACCAATGACATCTCAAGTTGAATGTTAAACAAACTTTCCCGAGCCATAAATCTCGGCGATGATTGGTTGAATGGATCGAACAAAGGTCAGACAGATTAGAAACTTCTTTCGTCTAGACAGGAAAAAATGAATACATCATATTAAGATACAACGCATTACCAATGTTTGTAGAACAATGCTTTGGTTTAAACAATAGGGTAACTAAAACGAACATGAAGCACAGTATTAATTAATCAAAGCGCTGAAAGCGCAGAAAGACTGGGGCGCCCTAGATGTAATACCCGTTGAGAGCGACACCAATGTTTTCGTTTCACAATCTGACTTTGTCTGCTTGTCATCCACTTAAAAAGCCGGAATTGTTCACAATACGCTGAATAGGGTAGTGTCCGCATACTAGTAGTGTCGGCATACTGTTCAGGTCTGTCAAACAGATACCCAGGCATTTGCTTGATCACGAGTTTAGCCGAAAAAGATATACGTTTCCATAAACCCTTTCTTTATTAACTTGATGAGGTTTTACGTAGGGTTTCAACATATTTTCAGTCATATACAGTGGTCAATTGACCTAACCAGTTTTCCTGGAAGTAATTATCAACCAGTACTGCCAACTTCTCCACATGTGCAAGACATTATCGTAGCCAGTGTCACTGAAGAACATAACCTGATAATGCGTAGTGATACAAAGAGTGGTATCAAAAGAGCCTAACTCTAATCCGGCTTTTTCCAGAATTACGGTTACTAAAGACATGGGGCTAACGCCCCAGTCTAAAAACCGGGTAAATAATATATTTTGGTTTAACACGCGATTTGAGAAACACGTCTAGTTTCATACAGTTCACGCCCTAATGTGTTTAGAATAGTTGTAAGACTGTTTCAATATTTAACGGGGCCTGGGCCCGTATTCACAGACGTTTTAAGACTGAATCTCAGACTTAGACTTTAAAATGATAACTTTTCATTTTGTTCCTACGTTATTGTTACACAATATAATTTGATAAAACATGGACAACGTGTAAAGTGAGCAACAAGAAGTATTCAGGCAAAAATGTATCAGTTTAAATATAATGCAAACGAAATGCTTGTAAATTTAATGTTCGCTATTTTAAACTTTAAGTTTCAGTATTAAAATGTTTGTGAATACGGGGCCTGGTATAGAGAATGGAATACTATTGTTTTTTAAAGGAAATTTATTGAATGCCGCATATTTTGGCATTAATATGTATTATGCATGTTATTTGTCTCAAACTTTCATTAAACATCGACATTTTATTTCAACAACATATCAGCTGATAAGTTTACAATTGATTTCTTGACACATATTAAAATATATACGAGAATCGATCACCATAAAATTTAAATCGTGTCTGGCAACTGAATTATCAGAGAAAAAATGACATTCTAATTTCAAACGAATCACTAGGTTTACTCTCACAAATTTGCCGGAATACGAAGCGTTGGCACACTAGATGACATATCTCTGTAATTATCACATTCAGTATCATAAGGTTTACATTAATACAGTTAAATTTGATTATAATTGCTGTGTAAAAAGATAAATGCTTGATTACAATTTGTGTTTCACTGTTGTTCTACTTAATTTTGACAGAAAGTAATGTAGTTATGAAAGATTGAATTTTAATTAAAATCGATTAACTTTTTCGGAGAGAGAAAAAAACCCATATACGAGTGAGCGCTGCTTTGGGATTTACAACCTCTTCTTTCAAGAAAACGCAACATGTGACAACACTATTTGCAAGCAGGAAACAATATTTACTACATATGGTCACTTAGTTAAGTCCACATTTACAAATCAAAACTTCCCCAGACCGATTTCGACGACAGATGAGGAGAAAGACACACGCTAGGAGAGACACAAAGATAATACTAAAATTATAAAGAACAGAAACGCATTTAAGTGATTTATAACCACTACTGGTGCAATATTATCTAAGCGTTTTACACACGTTTGTTCAACCACTGTATAAAAAAGTGATACAAAAAAAACAATGTGAATAATTTAGGTTATTAATCGTTAGTTATGACTTGTGGGTATCAAAGAGAAAAAAGAAATACCCAAACTGATATATTTTAAACGTCAGAGCTTCCTATCAACCAAAATGACATGTTTATCATAATGAAAGGATTCAGTTGCCACAGGGAACGTCGCAGTCACAGTACAATGCCTCCCCACACAGCCATCAATGAAATATGAGTATGCAGAATACTAGGAATAGTTTCAAGTTTATTTACATATTTGGAATAAGGCCCGAATAGGGCAGCATTAGCAACACTATTCTTAGATACACTGCAAACAGAGGTGTAAGGGCAAATATCTATGGGCTTGGGAACATAAGGAATTGTACGGCCCATTATCAAAGAAAATTAAGGAGAGTAAAATGAGGGGACATGAAGGGAAACGTGAATCCATTAGCCAAGTTTTTCAGTCAAGAACAATATCGAAACAAAATCAGCACATGACTGCATGATGATGTTCGCATTTACCTCATATGTAAAGCATTATATATGTTAAAACACTAATGGTCGAAAATGGTGCTTCAAGACATTGAAACAATAACAGCATATACGACTTGTCTTTATAACCGGAGTAAAACAAACAGAGGCTTGTTATATGAAACAGCTTCATATAAAACATTAACTATCAGGCGACTTTGTCGGTACAAGCCATAAAATATGTCTCGTTCGCGCGAACGTATCGATTCATTAGTAACTAGGACAATGTAATATTATGCAATGAAATTATTTGTGAAAATCACATCCGTTCTATTTTTATGCCTAATCAAACGTGGTAAATTTCTCTAGAAATTTCTTTTGATCTACGAAAACTTCCGAATCCAGCACACATGATTAAACGAATATAACAATAAGCGACAGTAAAAAAAGTTTCCTAGAATTATTGACTTACTTCACAATTACGTTTTATCCGTGTGATTTCAATGATAAAAATATCAAATGATGATTGTTACGTTTGGTAAACGTTGTTCAAGATCCTCACGCAGCGCTACTCCACAATGGTAACTACAGACAATTACCAACCATTGGAGTGAAAATGACAGGCGAGATTATAATTTCTTGCATAAAAAGTGTGCCAATCAAGATCAACGTTTAGTTACATCTAATGTCTTCTTTGATCTATAATGTCGATTCACAAATCCAGAAAATGAGCGTCAAAAGTAATTGTAGACACAATTATAACTATCTTGAACAAAGATGGTCGGCGCAATTTGAAGGTTAAGATTTGTTGTGCAATATAAAATATTGTCGAGATGTTACGATTGCAGACCCAAAATGGATTTCGGTAGGTATCGAAAAGTTAACCAATCCGCGTCAAGGTTAAACACGTTGTTGGGCTGAAGAGAAGTTGGTTTAGTTGTTAACATAAGATTTGATTGGTTTACACAACACTGATATGCAAATAGCAAAGCCATGTTAGTACGGCTGCACCGAACAATCTATAATAAAAAATACTGGAAAATCTCCATAATAAGACCACCATTGGGACCCTTGAAATTTGTTTTTTTTATTGAAGTGGTCTTAATATTGAGGTTAGATAAAGAGCAAAATATTGAAAAATATCTAGGTGGTCTTAAAGTGATTTTTTACTGTATTGAAACCGATATTGTTTTCAATTTTAGAATGGCTGAGTCCGTTATCGCTGGTCGTATCTCTTTTGGATTTCATCTCAAATATGCTCAGCAACTTCTTGTTATTGAATTTGTGTTTTTATTTATTTTCTGTGTACATTATAAACGATTAACAGATGATTGATTTCTGTTTCTCAGACAATAATAACACTATTTGGAAAATAAAGTGTTTAACTTAAAATCTATTATGAATCAAATCGACACGTAAAGTGTGAGCGTCGCATATACATGTAGTTTGGAAGGAAAACATCAATATTGGGCCAGTGATAGTAAATTATGAACAACTATTGCTAGATGTAACTCTGGCACTCTTACATAAGATAAACACATAACTGATAACTGACAATTCGACTGTAAATGTGTTGCATTTGTTCAAACGATTATAACCATGCCATAATGAATATGTACTTGAGGCATAATCAATCAATTCCTTTATGTATGCCGTGATGTATGCGTTATTACAACATAGTTAAAAGAAAACCATGTTAAAAGTATGTGAGCAATTCGTTATATACAGTAAAACCACGATAATATAACCCTATTGGGATTCTTGATAAATTGTCTTAATTTTGAGGAAGTCTTAGTATTGAGTTTCAATAACGAACTAAACATTGGAAATGGACATGAAAATTGTGTTCTTAATTTTGAAGTGGTCTTATGATTGAGGTGGTCTTATGATTGAGGTGATCTTATGATTGAGGTGGTCTTATGGTTGAGGTGGTCTTATGGTTGAGGTGGTCTTATGATTGAGGTGGTCTTATGATTGAGGTGGTCTTATGATTGAGGTGGTCTTATGATTGAGGTGATCTTATTATTGAGGTGGTCTTATGATTGAGGTGGTCTTATGATTGAGGTGATCTTATTATTGAGGTGGTCTTATGATTGAGGTGGTCTTATGATTGAGGTGGTCTTATGATTGAGGTGGTCTTATGATTGAGGTGGTCTTATGATTGAGGTGGTCTTATGATTGAGGTGGTCTTATGATTGAGGTGGTCTTATGATTGAGGTGATCTTATTATTGAGGTGGTCTTATGATTGAGGTGGTCTTATGATTGAGGTGATCTTATTATTGAGGTGGTCTTATGATTGAGGTGGTCTTATGATTGAGGTGGTCTTATGATTGAGGTGGTCTTATGATTGAGGTGGTCTTATGATTGAGGTGGTCTTATGATTGAGGTGGTCTTATGATTGAGGTGGTCTTATGATTGAGGTGGTCTTATGATTGAGGTGTTACTGTAATTATGTTTTAGCATATCAGAAGCACCTACTGATGTAATACAGATGTCAAAATATTTTCACTCGACTTAAAACCAATAAAAACTAAATAGTTATACGGTTCTAAATGAAATCCTTGCTGTTGGTAGTATTAAAGTTTTATTTTCATGTTAACAGTCTAATATTTTAACACGTCCTCTCAACGCCTATTTCATTTCGTACACCGATGTTTCCTTGGGATATGTGTGGGATGGCATTGTCATGTGTATGTGGCGTTCACTGTAACAAGTTAATCTTTCCTAGAAAAACGCTAAGCACTTACTTCTTTGTCTAACTATTGAATATTGTTTCAATTTGCAAACGATACCAGTTTGAAGTCCAACTAACCCTTAATTAAATTAACGTATCGTATGTTAAAATATCCAGAAACAATTACACTGATCAATTAGTAAAGGCAATTAAACACATGCGCATATGGTATTCTTGAATGTTGAACTATCTTACCGTATCTTATCATTTGAATATCCCACGGTGTGCAATAAATCGAGGATGTAAGTAATTAAGTATTCTATTAATCACCACTAAGGGTATGACCATTGAAATACTATGTGCCGGTAAGTAGGATACTGAGCTAGGAGTGCTTCTGTCGACAGATACGCCCAGAATAATATGTTTAATTCCTGGCCTGATAGCCTTATCAAAGAAATGCAAAAATAGCAGTTACCGAAAACGTTTGAAGATAAACACACACAATTTTAACGCTTCAATAGACATGTATTGAAAATAAGAAAACGTTTGAAGATAACACACAAAATATTAACGCTTCAATGGACATGTATTGAAAAAAGATAATGACTACAGCGAGTTAATAACTCGTATGAAAAAAATAGTGCGGTTTTATTAACCGCGAACGTATGAATATATTACCTGAACCATTACTTTTCAAAACAGGTGTACTGACATGTTCGTGTTTGTCCGAAAGCTTGACGAAGAAAAAGCCGCGGTTCTGTTTCGATAGAAAAGTAATCCAAACAGCAGTTATAGCTTCACGCACGAGAGCATTTCCTTACCTAAAGTGACATGGATAGGTCCTGAAAGTTCATTCACCTGTTCGCAGTCAATCTAACACCTCTATACATAACAATGGCAAACTTTTTACGTAATGAATGAAAATATCGAGCAGGAAATGCTTCATACAATGTTCACGGCAACCCCTAAAAGGACCAGTATAACATTTGATTACCAATACAGAAATACGTGTATATATAGTTGTAGTAGTTGTATATTGTTTACTAGAGTGACATGTGCATGTAGTTACATGAGAATAAATATATAATATACAATAGATACACCGGGCCCAATGGAACTATAAGTCACTGTTTAACTGTTTCGCAGAGCACCGTTGTCTTTCACGTACCTTAAATAACCTTTTGTTTGTCTGCACTTATAATCAACAAGTAAAATTGTTAGACAGAAATACATTACAATGGAGGAAAACTTTATTACTTGCAGATCATTTTGTACTTTTTAAGACATCCACTTTTAACTAATGATGTTAATCATTGGAGCGCATGGTTTTAAGGTAAAACATACTGTTACTGTATTTGTATTACTAATTTTGCGATGCACGTCGCGATTCTTTTTCAACTTTTGGTTTACTCCAGTGCAATTAGTTTGTTCTGAAACGAGTAGAACATTTTGTTTGTACTTTAAAGGAAGGCTTAATTAAGTAACACTAACAATTCCGTTCTGTTCGAAATGTTAATGAACAACGAGAGTGAATATAGCCAGTAACACGCTGTAACAGTAACACGTTCAAAGGAATAACACATTTCAAGGCGCCAATAACCGACCTACGACATGAAACATTTGGAACGGTGACAGTAAAACTAATAGACGACTGTAATCGTACAAAAGCAATTTATTTTCATTCAAGTTAGTTTTTTCTGAAATCGTCTTGCATTTTTTGAAAATTTTGGATTATTTTCAAACGGAATTAAATAATTTTCTGAAAAATATGTGTCTAGCACTAACGAAGAAATTAGTCTTCCATTTGTTGTATTTGACTACCATTGAAGGTCGCTATTGATGTACGTAGTCACCTTATACAACAGTTACATACTTAGAGTTGGAATGCACTCTTACAATGACCAAACAAAGGCATTCCAATTACAATTGATAGCTTTGATTGCTCAAACCGGAAAAGAAAAATGATTTCAATATCATGCACATTTGATTGATACCAAAAAAACGAACATTAAGGTCAGCTTTTGTCTGTTGTATCGAAATCGAATGAATACAAATAAATGTTGGTTTATTGTCCTTGTGGTGATGGTGACTGCTGAAGCTAGTATGGTACAATTAATACAGACACACATGTCGAGAAAGGGCTTTATTTCTTAAAGCCGAAATACATTGTTAGACATAATATACCAATATGTGTTTAAATTAGAACATATATGGGCAAGAAATAGCGCCTCAGTCGAGCTTGCTAGACATACGCCCGTTTATTCACGAATACCGCTTTCCTTTCGAGAGCAACCTCAATATTTCACTCGCTTTTAAGCACTGGCTCATTACACCTCCGTTCATATTTTTACGACTGTTGTAACATGTCCCAGTTTCTGCAGTGTTTTTGTTTCCCATTGGGAGTAAAATGCCGATTTACGTCTTACACATTTTATTGAGCACTCTTCTTGTAACGCTCGTAATCGAGTTTGTTCTGAGAGGATTATGACGGTAATATAAAGACAATCTCTATAAAACTGAATAAAAAGTCGAACAGGAAACGCCACATACAAAGCGAGTCATCGCTCCAAAACCTAATACATATATGTAAAACAATTATGCTGACAAAGGGATACAGAACAAAACATAACTGAAAATGCATTAAAGAATGCAATTAATAAAGACGCGATTTAAAAGCACATATTAAGCATCCAACAGCAAGGAGGAAGCAGTTGCAAGCACAATCAAACATCTGAATGACGCAGGCATGAATGCTAGAAAAACAAAATGTAAACAATAAGTCATACGAATACGATTACAATTGTTTATCATAACACGCATACTAAATACATAGACACTAAAATAGTAAAATACAAAGAGACAGCTCCTGGTAGTTAAGTTTAAAACATATAAGGACATAGACATCAAACAGTAAATATTGAACACGAGTAAACAAGATAAACATCTATACAAACACATTAGTAAGGCTTGCCGATGTGATTCCGTGACTTTCTGTTTGCGATATAAATACATTGTATTCATCATACAGACATACACACATATATTGATGACGTAAAACTCAACTACAACAACTACGACCAATCATATTTGAAATTGTCAACACGTGATGTAACGTCATCGATTTATGTGCACCTGTCTGATGCAATCATGAGTATACTGGGAGTGTAAATAAAAACGCGAGAAACTAGGTTAATTAACCGGTTGGACAGATAAGAAATAACTAATTGCATGGTGAAGAATCTTCTGAAATTTGACGAGATACTATTAAGAAGTGCGTGAACAGTTATGTTTAGATAACTTACATATGTGCATATTTTAGATAACGTACCAAATATATCCTCATTGGGACTTAAATTCAATCCAGTATACACAGCTGAGTGTTACCAAATATTTATAATTTGCTGTTTTCCAACTGAAAAAAAATGGTTCGAAATGAAATGCAAGAATCTTCGTCAAATATGGAACAACATTTCTTGTCGTTGTCATTTGTTTGTGTGCAGTATGGAATGTAATGGACACCAAGCTAATAACCCGAGCTATAAGAGAAGCTTTAGTAAATAGAGACAGATGGATCACACAATCACCAAGAGACATAGTAAATAATGACATAGCTTGTTTGGTTCACGTTTCAGTGTTTAATGTCTAGTTGTTCGTCAAGAAAGGTCTACTTTGTCATCACGTGTGTCTGTCTACATGTGTATATGAACGTTGCTGTGGGATTTACAACCTCATCTGTAAGTGACGTCATTTCAAGAAATCGCAACAAGTGTTGACATTATTTGCAAGCAGGAAACAATATTTACTACATACGGTCATTTCGTTTTCATATTGCCATATGGGGCAAATATTGCTTACTGTCAGTACAGGGTGACGTCACATGTGACCTTTTCTGGAAATGACGTCACTTAAAGAAGAGATTGGAAATCATATTTAGCTAACACTGCTCCCGTTCTAAGAGTAGCAACAAAGCGACACATGTCCAGTACACTTATAAACATACCAGGATATGTTTCTTACTGAAATAACTTTATTTAAATACCAGTAACTACAAGGTAGAAGTCCTACGTTCTTATACATTTATATTTGTTGCAGTGTGTTCTTTTTGTATTTGTTAGCTATATGCCGTTACGTTTGGTAATATGTTTATGCCCATCGTGTTTATGGGTTAGTTGAGCGCTTTGTTTATGCCCATCGTGTTTATGGGTTAGTTATGCTCTTTGTTCTTGTTATTTTCAGTTCAATCTCTGCATCAACTTTGAACAATGGCTATAGTAAATGTCACTCAAGTTCAATTATTGTGTTTCACGCATCTGACGAGACATAAAACAAATTTGTGCACTATTGTTACACCACACGTGCATTAACTAAACATGCAACTGCAACAATTAGGTATAGAAATCGCCTACAGGAAATCGGCCATTCTTGTCCAAATGTATTCTTCGGCAAAGACAGAAAAGTTGTCAGCAATTTACAACGAGACGCGCACAAAGTGCAGATGATACTTAAGATCACAGCATCAGCAGAAAGACGCAATTAACATGAAATTATTAACAATTATCTTACTTGACGCATGATATTTCTTACCGGTCAATAACAGGTCGAACTTAAAAGGAAATGATGGGCGTTACGTAAGCCAGTGGATCTGTCCGGGAAACCGGATAAAACGGGATTTAGTCAACAATTAGTATATGTAAATAGTCTCGACTTTAGTGAGGTAAGGACATTTGCAGATTTATTGTCGAGCAGTGTTGTGTGAATGCGTAAGCAACATCAACCAGCGTGCAATGAACTGTTGCAATTAAATTTTTATAGCATTTGAGAGAGACTTTTATTCGCTTGGAAAACACATAATGTAGAGACTAATTGAGAACATTGAACTCGGTGTGTGAAACTTAATGTAGGAATGGCAATCTTTTATAAATGAAATAATGGTAATTTAATCACACCTCGCAAAGTAAAAGGTACGGCTTATTCATCAAACAAAACATCACTGAAAATACACATTATAAAATACAATTTCTCGATCAAATCATTTAGATACATAATCGCATACCTATATTGACGAATTTGATGATGAAACCACGACTCGATGGAACGGACACACAGTATTTATCTTATTTACATAGAGAACATTCGTGACTATTGAACTCATGTCATCAAATATCTTGAACATGCGTGTATACTGGGTAATACTATTCACGCGTTATATCCATTGTTGGCTCTTTAGTGTTATTTAGTTAACCATTTTCGCATCCAAGGCAAATACATTTTAATTAGTTACTTAAGTCTCATTAATATACATTGTACTTATATCTTACTACAACAATTATAACCTAACACATATATATCACCTCTCAAATTGAGTTATAAGAGACTTAGCCCCGCATACGTGTCTCTGTACTCCGACTTTTACACGCGTCTTGTACAGCGACAGTATAGAGATGTAACGTCCGTGTCTGGACTATAAGAGACTAGACCCTAACAATACACACATCATTTAAACATTGTTATACGAAAACGTTATGTCATACAATATATATATTGCACGTACACACTATCTACACATATAAAATTAAGGAGCAGTCGTTAATCTGTATTGTAAAAACGAATTAAAGATGTTTATAAAAAACTGGTGTGTGGCAAACGAAGCTTTGAGTAATGAAATGTTCATAGCTTGCTTTACATGGCGACACATTCGAAAAGGTATTATTTTGATGTTCAATATTCACTAAGTTTTTAATACACTGTAACAAATTTCAAACTACAATTTTAATAATATCACTTAATATCACTTCGTTTCAGATGCATACTTATTATTTTGACGTGGTACATGTAATGGAAATGAAACTGCCAAGCTGTTACGCTATGTACACTGTAATTAAATAAGTACTTGGCCCTTGGATTTTAAGACTTTAATCACCCCAGTGGCATCGATTTCTTCAAATTGATCTTTTTTAAATCAATGATTCAGTTTTCTCGGAGTGTTTGACCCAATAAAGCGACTTAACAGTCATGCTATTTTGGAAAAATCAATTGTTAAATTAAGTATTCAAGCAACTTATGAACACGAAAATGAAATCAATAACATATTAACAACTGTTATATTTGGTCTACAAGAAACAAACGTTTCTATTTTCCGACTTCTCATCATTTACACCACACAAATAAATGTGTCTACGAAAGTTGAAAGTACCCACGTCTTCAATCTATGACACAAACAGAGATCAAACGTAGCAATATATACGATCAATAGACACTTACAATGTGTTTGTCTCTTTTCACAGAACATCTGTAGTTTCTTCCATAATTGTAAATACATAACATTCAATGTTAACCATTATACATGTTTTTAGTAGTGTGTATGTGGATTTCATTATATCTATACACATAGTTTTAAGTTCATTAATTTTGCAATATATTTTAACTGTATAAATACAATGTAATTGGAGTTAGGCCGTTCTGTTTCATTTTTGTGAAGCGTCAACTTCGGTCCGCGAAACCTATACCTCCCTATTCGAAAAAAAACACAAAGTCGTTTCGAAAAAACGCAAAGCCAGATAATAGATAATGTATCACTTCACACGTTTTATGAGATAAATCTGATAGAAATAAGTAACTTGTTTCTTTACAAAGCATATTGTAAGTATAATAGAAAAACTGACTGGTCTTCACGCACAAACTTGCAATTTATCCAAAGCATTTACCAAAACATACGCAGATAAGACACAGCGGTTATTTCACTTGGTGATTTTTAAAACTTACAAAAATGTTGTTTTTTTCTCCAAACACCTAGGCGCTTTCGAACGCATAACAAAAATATAACAGCATAGTCATACCCCGTGTCGCTCATATCGAAAACAAATTCAGTAAATCGATTTAGTTTATTTACAGGTGTTGGGTTTATCTACCAACAGCTGGAGTTAATTAATCGTGTTAACAGGAGAAGTCATGCTATGCTTCTGTTATATTACTGATAAGTAACTCGTAAATAATGGTTTACCCCGATTATTCAATAAAATAATAAATAATATTAAAAACTATACCCAGCCGTTTCGTTTTACGCAACAAAACGGAATATTAATTGCATAGAACTATGAAACTGCATCCTAGAGCAAAGTATGCTTAGTATGAGAAATAATATCCTCGTTTTTAATTTATCCTATTAATTCAATAAGATAGCTTCATTCATCGTCTAGTGTTTACCAGCTATAAAAATATGCATAATCCTACGCATTTCGTGAAAGTGGAACATCTGTTAATGCTAATATAATTTGTGATAAATAGATTTGGACAGAGAAAATAAGTGTGCAGTACATCAATGTCTATGCTATTGTCATATGTGAATAGACTTTATCATTCCAAACTCATTCATTATTGTGTATTACATTACCGACATTGAAGTAGAATCGTGATAAGCTGAATCATTTCAATGCTTGATGCGTATTAGATTTACAGAACAAAAGGCCAAGATATTGTGCAATCTGTCATATGTCTTACATTTCCTTACCCGAGAACTAAGCTGAAATAACACAAAAAATACTGATGTGTATATTATATACTCAGCACATTTAAAAACGCACACTGTTTTACCAACCAGACTTCATTAAAATTCATTTTATTACTTTTGAAACTCAATGTTTCATGAACATACTTGTCGATTGTCATAAACTGTCACACACATGCTGCGTACACTTGCAATACTGTCGTGTAAAGCTCTTTTCTTGTATCCTAAAAGTCAGTCAGTGAAAATTTAGAAATAGAAGCTACCATAACATACGTTATTAAATGTACTTAGTATACATAGATCGGATGTATAATATAGATATATCATACCAGAACAGTCTTACATTACCTTTGCAGGAAGACAATAACCTACATAAACAGGATAACGAATGAATTTCCACCAAAGCTAGACAGATAAATGTGATATTTGCCGACCGCTATATCACACGTTGAAAGGCGATTTATGAAATCGACGTATGCATAATAACTGTTTACAGAAATTCAAAACAAATACACACTACTAGTATACATAGGTAAACGGTCTGAGAGGACTTGTACCTACCCATAGCAAAGCTGTGTAGGATATCGTTGGTGTTAAAGAGAGAAAATAAGTTACTACAGGGAACGCCGCATACATAAGACAATGCCTCTCCACACAGATCTCCGGAAAAACAACAATCCATAAAACGTAAGGCATTTGAGGATGCGCAAGGGTAAATACATAAGTGAACAGGGGCACAAGGAATGGCCTGGCCGACCATAAGGGATAACTAAGGAGTCAAAATGAGTTTTTTTTCTGTGGTTACATTTATTTATAAAACTGACACAGTTTCAAACCAATAGTTGTTTACGATTTAAGCTGACTGTTATACTTTAACTATTTTAGAGAATAACATTATGACTGTCACTTTCATCGGTTTCACCAAATACAAGGGGGGGGGGGGATTTAATGGATGGCTAAGTTTATATACAAGTAGTAATTCGTTGCTCTACAAGATGCTCTACAGCATTAACCTTGCAAGAGGACTGTTTCTGGAACACAAACGTCATGAAGAAATGGAGGACATTGCTCTTTAAGAACGAAACACTCGGAGGCACTGTGTCAACCATTTTACCATTCTAATTGTCTGTCTATTTGCATTTATAAACTTCATACTAACTTTAATTTTCTTTTTATGTTTAATGCGTATCGCGTTTTAGTCCATTTTATGTCGTTGTTGAAATGTATTGCCATATTTGAGATGTTCATTTTTTTAAATCTTTCCTATTGTTCTGTTTTAATAGCAATAAATATGGAATTTGTACCAAACTGTAATTTGTTTCCATCGTTACTGCCGAATTTAACATTTTGTAGAATGTTCGGGAAAGATATTTACAACTTACAAAAAATTGGTTTATAGACCATAATCATTGAAATGCATTACATTCGCAAAAAGACTTACACAATTACCGCACGTACAATATCGAGTGTTATATTATATTCCATTAGTACGCAATTTGAAGCATTTGGTAATTTGAGTTTTATTGTGTTTTAATGCATTCTGGGTAAATAGTTTTCGATAATGCGAATTTAATGATGAAAAGTAGCACGATTTCATAGTGTTGTGAAAAAATGTTGGAAATAAATGGTTTAAATATTTTGTCATTAAATCTTGCATTGCAAGATGTAATAACTTACTAAGTAACCAAAAGTCGAAAAGTAATTATTTTACATTAATTTTATATTCTAAACTAATATTAAGATTACAGCAAAAAAATCGTGTCAAGTATAATGTAAACGCACGCTCTATAATTACGTATAATCCTCGAAAATTGGTGATATAATTATTTTATGTTCGTGACGTTCCGTGTAACAACGTAATCTCTCTTTTATATGTTTTAAGAGAATACTCCTACATGTTCGACATCATGGCAGATTTGGTAAATAGTTTAAATGGTGATTTGAATGACATACAATATATATCTGAAAAGAAGAAACATACTTGGTTGGCAAAGCCGTACTGACATGGTTTTGCTATTTGCATATCAGTGTTGTGTAAACCAATCAAATCTTAGGTTAATTACTTAACCAACTTCTCTTTAACTCTTTAACCGAACAACGTTTGTATACTTGACGCTGATTGGTTAACCATTCGATAACGTGTACGTTACCTTACCGAACTCCACTGAATTTCGGTGAATTTACCAAAATCCATTTCGGATCTGGAGTGACCAGCATTTGTAACATCTCGGCAATTTTTTATGTAGCACAACAAATCTTAACCTTCAAATCGCGCCGACCATTTCTTGTTTTTTTATCTTTTGAAATAAGTCGCGATTTTGTCTGCTTTGATTTCCTGAACTATGCGAACTGGAATGGCTTAATGGGTTTCACGTCAGATGTGATGACGTAAGATAGATACCACTTTAATGGTGCCAAATCTATGACATATCTTCTTCGTGCGTGTAAAAAATAATAAAATAATACATTTAGTGAAAAACGATGAAAGTCATAATGTTTTTTTTCTCCAAGATAGTTAAAGTAAAACAGTAATTATGTCAGCTAAAATCTCAATCAACTATTGGTTAGAAACTATGTTAATTGTATACATAAATGTAACCACAGAAAAAAAACGCATTACTAAAGTATTCATAACAAATGCGATGTCCTGGAAAAACAAGAGGATTTCACATGCATTCTTCAAGTAGCGGAAATAGATTAAACATATTTCTGGAGACGTTTGATAGAAGCAGACAATGAATCTATTGTATGACGATATCTTATACGCAACAGTCTTCGAAATATTTGAAGGAAATGTTACATACTGATAACTATAGTGCGGTTTTATTAACCGCGAACGCATGAATATATATAGGGCTTGTGTTACAGAAGCATCTTAAGTGAATTTTAAATATTTTCACTTAAGTTTAAAACTTTAAATGGATGTAATTCCAAATCCACATTAAAACTGTTAGGCTTTTTAATGGCAATGACAACAACATATTAATACTCTTCATTTATCACTCATGATTTGATCATATTATAAATAGCCTGTATGTTAAAAAAAACAGTTTAGGAAAATGAATTTTAAGGATAAGGATACAATTTCACTTAAGATGTTTATGTAATATTGCCCCGGGACCATTACATTTCAAAATACAGGTAAGTGTTTTGAACTGTTCGAGTTTGTCCGTAAGCTTGACAGAGAAAACGCCACAGTTCTGTGTTGATAGAAAAGTAATCCAAGAGAAAGAATACGTAGCTACAGGGAACGCCACATACATAAGACAGTGCCTCAATCAGCAAACTGCAGTTTATAATAGCTTAACACACGAGAGCATTTCCTTAGTATTGACATGGCTCGGTCTTGTACGTTCATACACATTTTCGCAGTCAAACTAACAGCACTATACTTTGCATTGTATACAAAATGATGGGA
Source organism: Mactromeris polynyma (assembly GCA_032209605.1). Taxonomy (NCBI): domain Eukaryota; kingdom Metazoa; phylum Mollusca; class Bivalvia; order Venerida; family Mactridae; genus Mactromeris; species Mactromeris polynyma. The sequence goes on along the minus strand of JASFXZ010000019.1, from coordinate 4,790,964 downwards.
CGATGCTACATTAGTGGTTCAGCATCGACACTCGACGAAGAAGAAATAAAATTGCAAAAGAAACCCCGTTAGATTTAAGGTAGATGTTGTGAGTACATGTGAGCAACAGGAGCATCCATTGACGCGACGTTCGTATAAAACGCATTCCGATACAATTCACAAGAGCACACAATATACAGAAGATTAATTCAAAAACAAATGCATCAACATGAGATGTCGTAATACAATCATTTTGCTTTGCTTGATATCTTAATTTGATAAATGTTAGTATTTGTTCGTAGGTGAAACATCACATGAAGGCATGATAAAACATACGTTCATACATTGTATAAATAACATACAATTACAAAAAAGGAACAAAATGGACGTAAGATACAAATATGAATTATGTTATGAATATATGAGCGCCGCTGTACGATTTCCAACCTCTTCTTTAAATGACTTCATTTCCAGAAAACGTCACATGAGATGTCACAATGTACTGACAATAAGCAATATTGGCAATATGAAAACGAAGTGACCATATGGAGTAAAAATTGTTTCCTGCTTGCAAATAGTGACATCACGTATTGCGTTTTCTTAAAATGACGCCACTTACAGAAGAGGTTGTAAATCCCACAGCAGCGATGAATATATGAATACAAGTTATAGTTCCACCTTGGAACGCACAAAAAGCTGGAGTTTTACATTGCAATAAGAGTACACTCAGCCTCATCAGATACTACTCAACAAGTTGGAGATCTAAACGTATTGACGCATTACATTGAAAGACACATGAGAAAGGGGAGATTTTTATCACCTATTGTTGTGGGTTAAATGGACATTTGACAGTTTTGTAGTACAAGTGCAATTGTATTCAGGAGATGAGAGTTTTAAGTGTCCAACAACACACTGTTATTTAGTTTATGGACTTTCACTTGTCGTATCGGTAAGTAAGTGGCAAGAAAGAGGATGATCATGATTGTGTACACATGAATGGTTCTCATGCAGTCTTTCAAATAGTCTCAAGCCACACTGAGTAGCTCAAATCTTCTCAAACCACATTGAGTAGTTCAAATCTTCTCAAGCCACACTGAGTAGTTCAAATCTTCTCAAGCCACACTGAGTAGTTCAAATCTTCTCAAACCACACTGAGTAGTTCAAATCTTCTCAAGCCACACTGAGTAGTTCAAATCTTCTCAAGCCACACTGAGTAGTTCAAATCTTATCAAGCCACACTGAGTAGTTCAAATCTTCTCAAGCCACACTGAGTAGTTCAAATCTTCTTTAAGGTTTGCATGTTTTAGAAATTTGTAACACGATGTCCAAAATGTACGCCGTCACGAAACTGTATTTTTTTAACAACGAATGCAGTTCTATTATAATTTTCCTACTTCCAAACACCCTCTTTTCATGTAATTTACGTAAATAAATGAAACATCTCTTTCTCTTACATTAGCGCTGCGTTGGAAAACAATTGATTTATTATAACATTCAGTATTCCATGGCTTTTTGCATAAATAGTACGCGTGTATCGAACACTTATCCAGTTTGTGATTGAGTATACAACTACATCTACATGCCAGCCGGTCAGTATAGAACGTAAGATGTGACTGTTCATAATGGTGGGGCGGGCGGTGCTCCCCTAACGATTGGTCTTGGGAGGACAAATAATTTGCGTAGTATTGAGTGCGAGAATGTGAAATAAGGTAGTTGAAAGTCATGTAGCGGTGAAGTGGTTGTTTGATCTACATGGGCTCAGTCATTTCTGATTTTATATATTGATGGGATAAAAGAAGATGACAAGCTGCGATGTTCATGGGCTTGCCAGTTCAGATCCATTATCATTTTGGAAACCTTTCTTGTGGATCGGGCCGCCGACCAGTTGATCGTTTCGATCTTAGTTGTTGAGGTTTTCTGCCAGGGGCGTCAGATTGTCGAACGATACTAAAGCTGTAGACGTAACTACGTATACCGGGCCTTAATATATACTTATATTATGGTTCTTCACATATTGATGTCATATTTTCATGTCTATACCCAAATATCAACAATTCAATACATTAAAGAGATTTTTTCAGGAATGAAGCATGGATTTGTGGCTGAACGCAGACTCATTCATAACTTTTGACATATAAGCTGAATATAGTAAGCATTATTCACCATATCTATACACCTAGACACTTTAATCATCACAGTAGTCTGCAAGTAGATCAACATTGTTTTACACTTCAGATTAAGTTCAATTATATTATGGTGTTCAGTTTAGAAATAAACCCTTCAGCTATTACAAGTAAGTTCATTTAAATGCGAGTCTGTATGTGAGAATTCTTTTTCAAAACAAACGAAAGCATTGTTTAAATAGAGCCAGACCTTGATCATTCGAATTAATCGGGTCCGAAATTTTATTTCGAATAATACATGGTTTCGAATAGCCCCTTTCAATTCGACGTTTATAAGAAGATATATCGTACATCGGGACCTGATATTTTTTTCGGATAATACAAATTATTCGGATATAAGGATGTCGAATAATCGAGGCCCGATTGTATAACCGCTTCAGAACACATTTATCTCACGTGGTATGCGATATTTCCTTGTACTGTTCCTATGCGTATGCTTTTTAAAACCTCGTTCATTGCAATATTCACACATATATATTCGTCACCCTTCATGCTTGTCTTTTCGCAACGAAACGATGAATAAACGGGCGAAATGACGGAATGGAGATATGGAAGATCCCGGTTACTGCATAACTGATACATTCATGGGCACACCAATACTTCTAACAATTGAACATTAAAATAATGCATGTCGATTCTTCAACCGTATACTCGATACTTCTGATTCGTGAATTCTATTACACATGCGTTGCGCATTTTTCATTCAGATTGCTGTCAAGACAATTCTACGTTGATTTATAATCTGGAGAAATGTCCATGTTTTATTCATTTAACTGAATCTCAGCACTGTCATACTCCGATTACCTTGCAACATTTACTTTTTCCGCCGTCTATTATTGTAATATCAATCTTAAGACCTGTCTTTATTCAAATTTACAACCAATCCATCAAATTTAAACCAATGAATACAAATTAACAAAAAACGCACTCGTGTTTTCCAATGCTTACTACGCATGACTTTGTTTCAGATGAAAACAAGTAAATTTCTTAAGTAAGCGCCGACATACATCATGCACAATAGACATTAAACATTTTGTTCAAAAGGACAAACGCACACCAACTAATCAATGTTCGATTCGCACACGAGCGCAGCCAGTTGAAACAAAACTTCCCATTCCATTCAAAGTGCATTTGAGCGCTGCTATGGTATTTACAACCTCATATGTAAGTGACGTCATTTCAAGAAAACGCAACGTGTGATGACACTGTTTGCAAGCAAGAAACAATATGTTCTCCACATGGTCATTTCGTTTTCATATTGCCATATGAGGCAAACATTGCTTACCGTCATTTATACTTGGTGGCGTCATATGTGACGTTTTCTGGAAATGACGTCACTTACAGAAGAGGTTGGAAATCCCACAGCAGCTCTCATTTAAAGTTATTTACATTTTATTGCGATGGCAATCGGTGCATTCCATTCCCCGACAAATGGAAATGAGATTGTATCTTAACCGCACGTTGAATCCTTATCAGTTCAAAGTTGGATTAATACAGGTTCACATGCAGCCATTGTCATTACTTAAAAGTCTAATGTGAGTATTATGCGAATTGCAATCAAATGAAACAGTGATTTGAAAAGCTCGTCTTTAAGTGCATCTTTGCTGTGGCACCAAATGTATTCACATTCATCTCCAACCAATTTTAATTGGGATTTAGGGACAGAAATGATCGTCTATCACGACATAATGCATTATTTATCATGTCACAATAGCTTGCAAGCTGACTATTGTCGCTGCTGATGAAGTTATTTGTGCATTGTTTTCAGGCATATGTACCACAATTTACGTGGCTTATTAGTCAAGATTCAAAATCTATGATCATAATACACTGCAACCACTCAGGGGCTCCCTACCCTTCAGGGTCTAGACATTGTATTTAAATACAGTTGTCCCGGACTAGCGTACATGTTCACTTTGACTTGTCTGGCAAAGGAAGACTGTTGTACAATCATATAATATGGTATGTATTAACAACAGGCATGCATAAGAGATTCGTCCCCGACTAAGTCCAACTCAACTGTTGGTGGCCCGAATCCGCATCAGACTTGTACAAGATGTTGGGCTAGTAGATTTCTAGAGTCCGGCTCTTATACAATAACCTCTCTTTATCGAAATTGCAATTTTTCCAGGAGTCAGATTTTACAAAATGTTAAACCTCTCCATAGCAACTGCGTTTCACCATTCAAAGCGTGTTACTCTGGCGAGGTTGCCATCTTTATTCTCATTCATTGATTTATATAAAAAACTTGATCGGTACAATTTTAAGTCGCGTACAAATTAACGATCAATTAAATGTTTTGGTTTCATCTTAGTACGAATGAAGTGTTATACATTTTATGATCGAACAATGCTCATTTCAGAATTACAAAATCAGAATTACGCTATATAATACCATTCCCTTCGGTTAACATTAAATGTAACTTATTTTTTTTATACACGTAATGAATGTTACAATCTCTATAATATTGCATAAAAAAACCTAAGTTCATTAGGTAGCGATAATGAAGAAAGTATTCGTTCTCATTAAAACCGACATTGCATTTCTTCATATCTCCCGGATGTACAGTTTGTATACTGAAAAAAAGTATTATGGCTACACTTTCTAATACGTAAAGTTGTTAATTCATAAAACCGAAACACTCGGTTTTGTAAAATAAAAAAGCAATGGATACACCAACAATCAACTTCTTTAGGCTACCAATCTACTGGTCTTTGGATTACACAGCTAGTATCCAGTGCAGCCCTCCCTTGAACAACAAATTCTCTTCAACATCAATATCAATTGTGTAGCATTAAGACTTGTCTATAAATTTAACATCTCTAGAACAGCAACCCATCAACAGCCAAACTGTGCGCTTCCCTTTGATTGTTGCTCTCCACAGTTTACACTGAATATTTAAACGTAATCAATGTGAAAAAAATATGAGCGAACAAATACATTGAATATTCTCTGAGATTACACCAATCAGATATTATCAGTGAATTAAGCAACCAGCATCGGTATGGGATTCTTACATAATTAAGCTTATCTCTATTCCCACCAAGGACGTGACACGACATTTAAATTGAATCCGATTAACATAGTTGTCTAGCTGGCACCCCATGAGGAAACTACGTCGAGCCACTAAGAACTTCACATTAATTTGTTAACAATTATCCATTATGCGCACCTGAGGCGACGAACTAATTCCAACCCAAGATTTATAGCATCGCACGTGTATGAAGCAATGCTAAGGGGTGAGGAGAAATGTGAACCATCAACCACGTGATGCATCGTGTATTCCACCACGTGATGCATCGTGTATTGCACCACGTGATGCATCGTGTATTGCACCACGTGATGCATCGTGTATTCCACCACGTGATGCATCGTGTATTCCACCACGTGATGCATCGTGTATTCCACCACGTGATGTATCGTGTATTCCACCACGTGATGCATTGTGTATTGCACCACGTGATGCATCGTGTATTCCACCACGTGATGCATCATGAATTCCACAACGTGATACATCGTGTATTCCGCCACGTGATATATCGTGTATTTCAAGAATTGAAATAATCACAAATAAATTGAGCCGGAGATGTTTGTAATCTTGCTATATGTATATCAGCGTTTATAATACTGCAAAGAAAAATCCAGTAATTTCATTGGTTAAAGGCTCGCGTATAGGATTCTATATACACGGCGCTGACAGGGTATATGACGTTTTTCCCTTCAAGCGCCTCGCGACAATTTTCGCTGACAGCTCGGCTCGAAAACTTTCATCTCTTGATATCCGCAAGTTACTAGAAATTGACAATTGATTTTCACACATGATTCAATAAATATTGAACAGAGTACATGTGTGCTAGTATTATTATTCAAAACGATAGATTTTTTAAGGTTTGAGCCAAATTCAGTTCGATAAAGTCCATGAGATCAGACGCTTGAAAATAAAAATTAGAGTGCAAGCGCGCGCTTAACCGTGTGTATTGAGGTACCTTACGGGGTAATGCAATTAATTTTCAGGCATTATAACGTGTGAGTGAAATAAAAGAAATTTGATCTACAAGTAATTCCCGATATATTTTTAAAGGAATACGTTTCAATAACTGATATTTTACAAAACTAAAATACTCTAAACAATTTTATGAACCAAAAACACCAAAAATACACAGATCTAATTATTAGATATAGAGAGCTAGGCATCGAAACATTGCTTGTTTAACTAAATTCGTATGAAAACATGGAATTGCAGTATTATAAATTCGTTATACAGGTTGTTGACAGGGTATATGGTGAATATAACCAGTCTGCGATTCATATAACCCTCGGCTAACGCCTCGGGTTATATGGCACACAAACTGGTTATATTCCCCCATATACCCTGTCAACAACCTGTATAACTAATAATATATCGCGCTTTGGCTTTCGTGGTTGTTGCACATTTTGTATGTGACATTATCTGCTCGACTTCTATATTCGTATCTGTACAGCAATGTGAATCTGGTACCAAGGAAATATGTGGTATGCTTTACTGATTCTATTAGTTAAACGTATGTACAAATCCGCATATTTATGTCAACCGTATTTTTCAAATTAATACAGGTTCCTTCACGTTAAGCACACGTAATTCCATTTATACATTTTATTGTATGCTTTACTTGAAAAAGTAGCATTATAGTTCTAACTATTAAGTTTCATATTGAATAGGTAATATCTTCAAATAGATTATTTATTATAATAAAAAGCAATAAAGTCTGATTTACTACATGAAATAAAAATGTTTGTTTTGTAATATCAAGCAGATAAATTCCCACGCTGTAGTAAGTGTTAACATTATCAATATATACAGTTTGTAAACCCGTGTCTGATTTGATGTAAGGTTCGCAATCTGGCTTCTATGAGAGACCTGTTTTGTGACTTGAAAATGAATCTTGTTATTAAAAAAACAATTTCTAAAAGATGATTTATTATTTCATATAGTCGCAATCATATCTTCGTAGTAAAGTATTTCCCTATTTGGATAAATCTGGAACAATATTTTCTTTAATATAACGGAGATTGCAAGAGTGAATGGAAATGCGACATAAAAAAAGAGCACAGTCACACATCTCAGCGGAAGGAGATATACATACTAAGACTCAACTACAAAGGCAAAAGGGGCGAGACATGACCACACATAATGGGTGAACAAAGGAGTATCGCCTTGAAACGCTTAGTGATGCAAAATTGGGGGTTCATACCATTTTTAAGAGAGTGTGTCCAATCGTACACTGTCAATCATGTGATAAAGTCAAGTGTGTTATCTCAGTTTTAATTACTTATTATAATTTCCGATCAATATACAACGGTATTATTAATGTACTTTACGCGCAGCAGTCGCAAAAAAACCCAATTAAAATAATCTCAGTTTTAATTACTTATTATAATTTCAGATCAATATACAACGGTATTATTTGTGTTTTTTAGGCACAGCAGACGCAAAACAAAACAATTAAAATCATAACATGATGTATATCAGCCTACAAATATTGAAATTAAACGTATATATCATAACATTGCAGAAATGATAAAGCCACATGCAATGCCAAATGTGTAGAAACAGATTACAATAAGTATCAACATATGAAATAAAAACACATTCAAACAAATGCTTGAGCAATTTGATACTTGAACAATAGCGATACAAAATTGTAATTGTATTGCTTTTGAGCATAGCAAAGACGAAGAGGTATCAACAATATACCAATTAAAGCAACTGGAATGTTTATGTGTTACTATATATGCAATATAGTGCTTTGAAGCTGTTTGCTGTGCCATGACATTTCAACACGTTGTTTGATTCGCCGGCTTATTCCGATGATTATCTTAATAGGTATTAAATAGAGAACGATACTATAATGGTAATTATCAAAATGTCAGACCTGTTATTAAATCAGTAATACCGCATGCATCATGACAATGTTATATTGTAGTCAGGAAACAGCTTACTTATACTGCACAATTACTGAACTAATATAAGCTGAACTAAAATATAAATACTTTGTATCAGAAAATCGTTCACACGACTTTATGATTATTATGCTTGTTCTAAAGTCGAATAAATGTTCACTAAAATCGCTCTGGAAATGGCAAACGATTTTCTAGCACACACTTTAAGTGAATAAAGTTATTCCTTTTGTAGACAATTCCGATGTTTCCATCCTTCAGTGTCATTCCATGCGTCTACTTAACTATTACAGAAAACGAATGTACTTATCTATGACACAAAGAGCAGATATAATGCATTTCTACACACACGTTTATGCAAACACGATATAAATACCACTCATTAAACGTAAGATGACGCCAAGCTTAATACAACAAATTGTTCTACATGCTAGTAAGGCAGTGTCTGGTTACGTCGGCAATATAAGTATATGCGTGGTACCGTCGGCTGTCTAGCACAAGCAAGTATTTAAATGATGTTTACTCGTGTTTCCAAGGCTGTAATTCGCTGTATGGTTGTTGTTTCTGTTTGTGTTTTGAACGTGTTTTTATTTCCCTTTCCCCTGTGCAATTATGTCGCTTTATATAGCGTTCAGGTTGTTTCCTGCTCAGTTTCGGCCTATTGCGGCCAACTGTCTTGACTTGTCCTGTGATATTTTCCATCCAGTAATCCCCCCTCCCCCTCCCTTCACTGTCAACTTTGATTCTCCTAGTTATTCCTTGTGGTTTGCCGCGCCATTCCTTGTGCCTCTGTTCCTTAACATCTATACCCTTTGACCTCCTTAAGTGCCTTGTGTTTTGTGGATTGTGGTTTTCCAGGAGGTCTGCGTGGGGATGCACTGTCTTGCGTATGTGGCGTTCCCTGTAGCTACGTATTATCTCTCGTTTACATCAGTCACCTAGTACCTCTTTCCAAACATAGGAGACATTGTACAATCGATAGTTGTAATAACACCATATTATTATCTTGCACACGCAACGATATTTAGGTAACACTTGAGAATCACACCTTACAGAAAGTGCAGACGGGAACAAAACGTAACATAAGTTCTTTCGATAAATAGCAATAGGTTAAACGACCAGATAAGGACTACGAAGGTCATGAAACAATATGAAATATTCATATCTGCAATGACCGTGGACAATTTACGAACATTGTCTTCCAAAAAAGACACAATGTTGATTTGCTTTGTCATGTTCCTTATACAAGTTTTATATAAAAAAACCGATGCGTAAATGTCATTATGTCCATATACATATACTTGACATGCTTGTGGCAATCATTTATGATTCGCATTATTGTCAAGTGTCGATTTTAGATCCATCTGACCAAATAAAATTAACATCTTACTGGCGGCTTTAAGCGCCAGTATTCCAAAGGTCGTTGCAATTTCTAAATCTCCTGCTATTTTATCTCATAGTTTCTATTAAGTTTGTTGATGATTATAATGATTGTTAGTTGTTTCGTTTCCTCGTCCTAATTATATCAGCCCAATCGGTTGCATTTAAATGTTCCCTTCATAATTTTACCTCCATGTCCATTTAGCATTATTACGTCCCTCCCTGCGTGTGACTTTTGTCTTTTCCTTGTCCAGATATGTCTAAGGACGTTCTGATGTGTAAATATGATAGTATCTGCTCTGCATGTTTTCATTCAACCGAGAGTGCACGTGCGTGTACATATATATTTTTAATTGCAGGACATAAAACTATTTAAAATGGTGATCTGATCAAGGCAAGAAGAATACATAGAACTACTGTGATTTTGTAACCATGTTGCAATGTTACAAGCATTGTTAACAACACCTCTTTCATCAAAGTTTCTACAACATTGCCCTCGCATCTAACATCAAATTCCAATAAAACACTAAACCATTGTAGGAACAAAACAGAAAGGCAAAGGGTTTCATGATGTAATGTTAGATATAAATTCGTAGCTATGGTAACATTGAAGTTATAACAAAACCTCATATATTATCACAAATTATGTTTTATACACAAAAATCGCTCACTGAGACGAGCTTTCAGGGAATACTGCAAGGAAACTTTATTGGTTTTTAGGAAAAATAATAATTATGATACTATACGTGCTCTAATGAACGTTAAGGGATTGGGTTGTCTTTATTAAATCTGAAATGAGTAGTCAGGTATGATTTAGGTCGTCACACGAGAATGTGGCATCCCTTATGAAACGTATACTCCATTCAAGGAGAACATATTGAATTGCAATGTGTAATTTAAAACATGAAAATGACTTTCATTCACGTTTTATCGGTTATTTCTAGTAACACTAAGCAGTAATATAGCTTCAATGTTACAACACTTTGTTAGATTTGAGCGTTTTAATGGATGACTAGAGATATTATTAGTACAGTATTATCAAGGGGAAACAATTTGCTACCTCACTTACTAAAGTCTTAATATGGGTGTTTCACAAAACTATACGAAGACGTCTCCTAAAATGTTATGAAGGGAATTAAATACAAGCACGCAATTCTACTGAAATGTCAAAGCATGTTTATGTAACACGCGTGAAAAAGATCAACCCAAATTATTTGTGTGAAAAATTAAAATATTCCAGTTGCAATCTCCCTTAAATTGATTTTAACAACCTACGATGATTTCACATTAAGTGTCGGCAAAGAATTGCAATATTTTGAAGGCGGGGGGGTCTGTTCCTTACTTTGAGATTGGGCTAAACTCAGAAGTTTAGTACGTAAAAATCACAAATCCAGTCCGCAATGGTATATGATAGATCCCGTAATTTTGTAACTTTGATATACATCCGACATTTACAATTTGTTTCAATCCACTTCAAGATAAATACTTATCTGTTCAGTTGAGATCGAACATGTAAACACAAATTGGGTATGCGCTTTATCCGATACAGTTTAGCGTGTTACCATACAATTAAACTGTCAATTATTTAATTCCGTAATTTGCATATACATATTCATTATCTTTAATTACTGTATCGCAATATAGAGTCGCATGTTCATCATCAATAACGGAAATGCGTTATCGTAGATGCTTACGATATATCGCATAACGTGTAACAATATTTCTGATACTGTATAACCTTTGAAATAATACAAATATTCTTCCGCTTCAGACTTAACATTTCTGTATGACATCTATGACTTGAAGATATATATTTTGTATAGCTTTTATCAAAAATGTTAAACCTGATGTATAAGGCAAAGCTGAACATAATGATGACATACACATAATATTGATAATTTAGTAGATATTAAGATGCACAGTTTTTACATAGACTTATGTTATTAGTAATCTGTATTCTCATTTGACCAGCCTTGCATTCAGTTACGGTCAACAGTCGAGAACGTTTTGTAGTGTATCCTTTGCCCACCGTATCACATTGACTGCACATGGGGAACCAAATTGCAAAACGTTACGAAACGTAACGAAACGTGAGCCTCAAATACCTTTACTGAACGCAGGGCTGTATATACTGCATGCGCCGTTGAACATGTGTCATTTCAGATCTGTTCATACATTGAAATAAAATGATATTTGCTGAACCGATCTATGTTCATTTTAATGTATTTTCTAAGTATGATTTGTTATAATCAGCTCATCGCAGACATCCAGGGGAATAAGTTTAAAGGTATACAATGTGTACACGGTTTCTCTAGATCTCGGTCAGAATGTACATAACCCAAAGTATCACTCTTATCGGAACATATATCAAGAGTGTTGAGACCATGTTTTCAATAGCACACAATTAAACCTACTTTAACTCCAAGAATCACTGATAATGTTAAACTTGTGAGATAATACTGGTCCATGGGTAGATTGTAGCATACCTGTGACTTCGAAATAAATCGAAAATTGTGCCCCAAGGATTGTTTATGTATTCGCACTTATTATCATACACGTGATCTTTTCCCATAGCAGGTGCTTACATTGAATGCTTCACTGACACCTAGTTGGAAATTAATGTTTAAAAACAACATGATACAATATCAGTCTGACATGTTTTGTCTTATTTGAAGAAGTATTATGATGATAACAAGTATTTATATTGTACATCTAGGTTTACATAAAAAAGTCATTATATCCTCTATGCCATTATAAACGCACCTTAAATTTATCCGCGTCAATTCGGTGACATTATAAAGAAATAATAATAGTTTAGTTCTCAAACATGATTTCCTAAACTTGGTCAATTAAAAATATGTGAATACAAGGGCCGTAGTTCGGTTTCTTTTTACATGTACCCTTTAACCTCCTCAAGTGCCTTATTTTTATGTTTTACCCGGAGGCACTGTCTTATGTATGTGGCGTTCCCTGAAGCTACTTATTATCTCTCTTTTTGATGAATGGTTTACACTTTTGTAACAATAAAACGTGTTGAACACTTGGAACAAAATAAAGGGTAAGTGAAATAGTTGTGTTTTTAATGGCGTTAATTGTATTTTATTACTTTTCAAACAACACTCTTCATGGGTCTCCGATTAAGAATAAATAGAAGAAGTTATAGTATGTTGTATTAACGTACATGAGGGGTAAGTCCACTTACACGTGGTTAAGTTAATTTGTTTATTCATTCTAGCTATAACATTACTTTGTCTTTACGATGTAAATCTAACCAGTGTTCAGTTATTTTCCTCGAGTACCCAATGTTTCTACAAACGGTAAACATAAATCACAAGATAAATTTGACGAGTTAAAAGCTCTCACAATACTAATGACTGAACATATACTTTTTAGCGAAAAATCAACATAGTAAATCCTAACTTAAAGACCACCTCAATAATAAGACCACCTCCAAATTAAGAACACAATGTGTCAGTCTATTTTCACTGCTATGCTCTTTATTCAACTTCAATATTACGACCACCCTCAAAAATAAGACTAGTTTTAAGGTTCCCAAGGGTGGTCATATTATCTAGGTTTTACTGTATTTACAACACGTGTGTCATTAGGAGTTGTATAAAATGTGATAACCAATGATTGTACATGACGTTTCTATGATTTTTTTCTAATGACAATTCTCTTACACAATATTAATGTAGCTCAGATGACAAGTGTCATAACGTAATCGAGTGAGACTAACGTGTATTATGGCGAGTATCGAATTGTACACCGTTGTCTATCAAAATCCAATCGCTTCATTAATTACTCAAGCTGTCGCAGAACATCAACCATAACATCTTCTTGAATTACATACACGTGATATGAGTATGTCAACACATTATAAATATGTAATAATGTGTCTGTATTTACAACTGTCCATTGTTCGTATATTTGATAGACGTCGCTGTTGCCAAGCGATGTCAGATTATTGCATCTGATCTGAGATCTGATCAACTAACGATGTAGAATTCACGTTTTTCTGTCAGAAATTTATCGAATACACAACTTTCTATTTAATCAAAAATGTCATGTTTTAATTAATTAATTAACCCGACACTATCTAACATCCATTTCGATTTCTTTGGCATTACGCAACAATTATCAGACGCACAAGTTTCCTCCAACGAAAGAATACTCAAATGTTTTAAATGACAAAATCGCGTTAGTTTCCTTTTCAAAGAAAACCCATTAGTTTAATTACTGTTTGGGATATTTACTTATAAAACTCGTAACCATTACGTTGAGTGTATGACGCAGCATTAACGATTTTCAGAACGTGTTGTTTATTTTTTATTTAAGTACAGTAAAACTCCTGTATACCGGAGTCTGTCTTGATCTTGTCATAAAAATCAAGTTTTCTGAGAAATTCGGTTTTCAGAGAACTTCAAACATTTTTATTCAATTCAAAGAACAGGAGAACCCTTCTATGGTACCAATGAATTCTCCTGATTTACAAAGTACTTCCGTTTGCATAGAGATCGGTTTGTAGGCATTCGCAGTACCATGTAGCGTAATTTGATCATTATCGTTAAGTGTTTGTCACGTTTGTGATACGTTTAACTTTGTAACTTCCGATGATTTAAACAACATAAGTATGAACTTAATGGAGTTTCTATTTTTATACATAACTAGCGGATACGTGGCCGTATACTTGGTGTTTTACACGCCTGTGGTAGCTAATTGCTTATATAAATAAAACAGATCGCACGTATGCTTTTAGGAATACACCATCAACTACATATCGTCCCAAAACGCTAGTCAAATTTACACTTTCTAAATATTAAACAACGTTAAAAGTCGAATAAATCAACAAGGAGACGTGAAATGAGATTATAAAAAATTGAATCGGAGTGCAAATTGAATTTCCTGGGATGTCGCCAAACATCTCTCTTTTTATTTTGTTTCATGCCTGTTAATTTTACTTTTATTTCGAAAACCTAGGGATATAAGTGGGTACATTTTTTTGAATGTGTTATGACATTTTCTATAAATCGTATTCAATAAAAGTCAAACATCAGCCGTAATATGAACGTCAGCTAACAGAGGTATTTACCTGTAAATCTCTACGCAACAAAATGAAATACTAAGAGGAGGGGAGGAATGAGGGCACAACCAAATATTTAAAAGACGGGTGGGGGGGGGGGGGGCAACAAAGGAAAAACAACTTGAACGAAATGTCACGATGACTACGTCCCTGAGACAGATTGGTCCGCATCTATGCATTGTTCTTTGTACTGTGTTGTAAAATGAATTCGTTCTTGATTTTATATTCTTTACATCAGTTGTGATTCAACAAAAAAGGTCTTACGCTCTGAAAACAACAACCAATATAACGGAAATGGTATTCAAACAGCATAGTTATGTTAATATAATTACAGGCATAGATTCAAAGCAACTAAATATAGGTATCCATGCCAATTAATTGAATTGATATTCAAAAAGTTATTTCCTCTCAATTATAGTTATTTAAAAAAAAATCTATATAATCGTGACTGGAGTGTGTAAATATGTTTTCTTGATATAACTTAGTTTACATATTAGTTTGTTGTTCAATGTATTCATGTTAAAGCAATACACGAAGACATATAGAAAGAGCACATAATTTTGAATAGCTTATTCAAGATAAAAAAGCGGCTGAACTGAATTCAACATCAGTTGGCGATATTTAAACACGAAATATTTGATTCGTTGACAAATAAGCGCTCACAATCACTGTTAAAATAATTGAAAATAGAACTGATTATTGTATTAAATAAATGATAAAAAAGCAATAGAATCTATCGACCATTTTCAACAATGTAAATGTACAAGAATATGGTAAAATATCTACTGACGAGTCTATACTTTTTAAATGCACGACTACCTAGACATGAGGGCTGCACTTTTACATATAATTATATTGAAATGTGGAATAGAGATATGTTTTAAATGTTATTCTTAGACATTGACGCAGTAATTGTCGTAGACATGCCTCTGTAGCATATTAAACTGTTCTGAAAATGATCGTAATACAACGCCTTTCATTCCACTGAAGCAACGAACTAAACATACGTTGACAACGATTCAATTTTGAACACCAGATGAACTTGCGAACACTCATGACATCCGTGTAGATATTTAACATTTGGTTAATCACTACGAGATAAGCAAAAACTATGTCTGAAATTAGACTCGGGCGAAATACAGAAGTCCGACGATCCATTTATTGCAGTTTCCTTAGAAATTCATACTTAAGAAGTGAGTATGAAAATATTATTGATTAAACTGAAAATAACCGTGATTTGTCCGTCCGTACATTCTAAGGCCTGAATTCAAGGCCGACAATTGCAAAACAATAAAACATAAGCGAATTATGATAAACATATTAATTACTGTTTCAAAGACAAAACAAAAGTCGTGCTATCTCTACATCCATTAAAAAGGGTATGACTTCAAATGAATGCTACTACATCAACTTAGAATTTCAATGGTCGTTTACATCGAAAAATGAGAGAAGTTTAAGTACATACACGGAAAGTAAATACATTTCTTAAAAAACTTTACCAGCATCATGTTAAGTTATCGCGTGTATGGACGGAATCACACAGTTTAATGAGCCTGACGAATACAATTATCAAGAGGACAAAGGAAGAAGAATAGTTTTAACTTATTCGCACGACTTGTTACTCGTGTAAGGTGATAACTACTTTTGAAATTTATCTTTCGAAAGGCACAAGAGGACCTATACGATTACCATTTTTGTGTCAATTCCTAACTACTTTCATGAAGAGCCAGATCCAGCACTGCGTGGTAAAACCCTGGGAAACTTTGCGTCTATGCCCTCTTAGCAGATCTAGCACTGCGTGGTAAAACCCTGGGCTACTTTGCGTCTATGCCCTCTTAGTAGATCCAGCACTGCGTGGTAAAACCCTGGGCTACTTTGCGTCTATGCCCTCTTAGCAGATCCAGCACTGCGTGGTAAAACCCTGGGCTACTTTGCGTCTATGCCCTCTTAGCAGATCTAGCACTGCGTGGTAAAACCCTGGGCTACTTTGCGTCTTTGCCCTCTTAGCAGATCTAGCACTGCGTGGTAAAACCCTGGGCTACTTTGCGTCTATGCCCTCTTAGCAGATCTAGCACTGCGTGGTAAAACCCTGGGCTACTTTGAGTCTATGCCCTCTTAACAGATCCAGCACTGCGTGGTAAAACCCTGGGAAACTTTGCGTCTATGCCCTCTTAGCAGATCCAGCACTGCGTGGTAAAACCCTGGGCTACTTTGCGTCTATGCACTCTTAGCAGATCCAGCACTGCGTGGTAAAACCCTGGGAAACTTTGCGTCTATGCCCTCTTAGCAGATCTAGCACTGCGTGGTAAAACCCTGGGAAACTTTGCGTCTATGCCCTCTTAGCAGATCCAGCACTGCGTTGTAAAATCCTGGGAAACTTTGCGTCTATGCCCTCTTAGCGTTTCACCTAATCATTTCTGTGTCAATTCAAACGGCCAATTTTCTATGAGTTCCGTCACATGCAGGCGAGATAAAAAGAAGATTTCAGGAGACATTAAATTTTTAATCGACAAAGTGATGTCAATCCACAGTTTAATTCAGTTTGTTGAGTATAGTTTACAAGACAGGAAGCAGTTTAATGGTTGCTAGGGGGCATTTGTTTTTGGTGTCGTGACGAGGGCAGCTACGATTTCTTCCTTGAGTGATACAGCCTCTAGCGAACTGTTGACATGGTTGAACAAGAAGTGATTTTTCACCATCTAATTGTTTCCTATTATCGATTTGAAATAATTCTACACTCGCAATTGTCAAATTGGTTCTGCAATGTTGTAATGTTGTTGATATGGCAAATGAATGTATTTGGTTTCATATCTACTTATCATAACATTCCAAGCCGAAAGGCACGTTCGACACCTTCTTCATACTGAGCTTTGGTTATATCAAAATATAAGTGACAAGACCAGAAGGGTTGTCTAAATAGATTGTGATTGAGTGTTTTGAAGAGATATACGTGTGTTACGCCTATGGCGTTCAAGTAGTATACCACAAACCATTATTTACTCCCCAAATGGCCTGTTTGTACTATAGGAGATATTCATAGTTTAAATATATCTAGGAGAGCAAGCAGAAAAATACAACCCATTTCATCTCGTTTCTCTCTTAATTTAGACACAACTATTACAAACAACAATGTAGCGCCCATCCGTGTTATCGTAATTTAATACATTGTCCTGAACTAAACAATCTCGTATAACATTTAAACAACATTTTGGTTCAAATAGTGTGTCTTCCATTTAATACGCTTTAGTAAAAATGAAATCCATACCATATAACGGATTTGAACAAAACAAAAACCAAGTATGCGACCAGTGGGAATAAAAGGCAAATACAAAAATGCAGAAAATCCCATAGCAATGCCCCAAAAATGTCAATTGAACAGAAATGTAACCACGTGATGACAATGCTGTAAATGAAGTTGGAAACAAGCACTGTTTAACGTCTGATAGTTTTAAATAAATTATGAAACATTTATCCAGTTTGAATAAAAGGCACATACAAAAACATTTCGGCACTTCATGAAAAATGTCAAATGAATGGAAATGTACCAACAGGATGACAGTATCGTAATAGATCAAAACTATGGAATGGGCCTGTATTTGAAAGATCGGTTAATGTGTTCTTTTAGAGTGATTGTTTCTTGATTTATGCCATATTCCCTAGCATTTTACAGCTTTTATTTCACCATGCAACACAAATTGCAATGATTCATTTCCCATTCTCTCCCATTTTGGCATAACGTATTTAATTATGTTTGCACCTTATATTTCATCCAAGCATTTATTATATTGCACCCATTTTAATGTCGTTCAAGTAAAATAAGGTTTAATAATTGAACATTGTGTGATCGAATGAGTGCCTTTAAGTTCAGTTTCTATCAAAGGTGTGGTGTAATAAATGTATCGAGGCTTAGTGTGTTACTCTGAACTATTTCTTATAATAGATATGAATGAAATATAAATGAATAAGCTTTATTTGATCAAAAGCTTATATGTATAATATGTACATATTAAATGGCGTTACAATGAGATTAGCACATACAATGTGATAGATCAGGATAATTACTACATACAATTTCGTAAATATATTTAATGGTTTTGACCGTTCAATAATTAGAGAAAGACAATTCCACAACCTCCTCCTGCGTTTTGCAAATTTCTGGAATACTATAAAAATATAACCTTACAGTGAAGTTAAAAAATAGAATAAAGATACAAAAAATGCTTCGCCCGTAAACTCTTTAAAATAACATGAACGCAGCTGTTCGGTATTCGTTGAACATGCTCTTAGAAATTCCTGGTCGCATCAAGAACAAAACTCCCAAATACCTTACACTACTGGCAGATTGAATGGATATCAAGCAATGTCAAATTGCGTTGGTACAATATTTATTAAAATATCTCTACTACCAAATGCAGCAGCGTCAAAGAAAATTCCTGCATATGATGAAGCTGAGAGCATGTAGGAACATTATATTGTTACACAGGTGCGGATGATCAGGTTTAATTTACAATCACTGGCTGCGCACGTAGTTCCTGCTGTATTGCATGTTTTTTTTCCGGCAAAACATATAAGTCATGTATCTCTTCTGTTGAGACATATAATACATTTATATAAAAAATAACGTCACGTAAAAATTGGCCGTGCGTGTGAACATAATTCCTGTTGTGTTCAAAAAAATATAATGCGTTCATGTGATCTAGAATATTAACTACATTGTTTTCTTGACGTTCGTTAATCAAACGCACTGCGCTGCCTTGTTTTTATAAAACTATCTGTTAACTTCAAACTATCATCTCTCGCATGGTCATTATTAATATCTTCATCCATAATTGATACTCAATTTTATGCCAAAGCTATAAACTACATTATAATGAGATCATTTACTATATTTTTTATGGCTACGTGACAGCAGTGCGTCAGTACCCTTACTATAAAAATGCTTCAAAAATAAATTGGTACGGTTTACGAGAGGATAACCATTATTGAATAACTGTATAATCTGTTTTATGATGTTGGTGACTTTGAAGGCATACCATATTGATAATGCAACACAACGATCATTCAATAGTAAACTGTTAACAATACTAAAAGTATTGATTACAATATAAAAAAACATATGTTGCTTTGATGATGAAACTTTGTAAAGACAATATATACAGTTCATGGAGATAACACACCATACAGGGTATACATCTCCTTTAAAGCTTTCTTTTATATTCTTCTAAGTTTTACTTCCTTTATTTCGTTTGTTCGACGTGGATATTACTAGAATCGTCAGAAGCAGTGATGCTATATTAACATTAGTCAGAAACTTCCACTCGACGAAAGAGCTGCTCATGCAAATCATTTTTTCACTATAGGTTTAAGTATGTTGTGTTTTCCTCGATTCAATTGGCTACATTTTAATTTTTGTTGTTGTTATCAAGTATTTCATTGGCTGCATTTTAATTTTTGTTGTTGTTATCAAGTATTTCATTGGCTGCATTTTAATTTTTGTAGTTGTTATCAAGTATTTCATTGGCTGCATTTTAATTTTTGTTGTTGTTATCAAGTATTTCATTGGCTGCATTTTAATTTTTGTTGTTGTTATCAAGTATTTCATTGGCTGCATTTGTAACACTTTCATCTCCTGTATTTCACTGGCTGCATTTAAAGTGTTCTAGTGTAGTGTTTTAATGTTCTCCTGCATTTCATAGCATTTCTGAATCTTCAAGAGCAAGTTGTATTGACACTTTGGTGATTCACAATGGTTTTCATCGATACTAGTATTTGATGTAAAATTATACGTAGAAACACCCACAACAACTAAATACTATCGTGACTGCTGCCAGTGAAAACATGTGGAAATATGATTCATGAAGGTTTTATGACAATTCATTTAATCAAACGTTGACGTTTGTAATGGCAACAATGATATATTGTGTCACATTGTTAAGCTTATAACTCATGTAATTAAATCCTTTCTGCACCTATTCCATGTCTAACTTCCTAGTTGAAGCAATAAAATACGCACCAAAGTCAATGTCCATTTGTGATGTGTAAAACTGTGTCTAGTAACAATTTATGTCACAATTTAGCGCTTAAACGTGAGACGCTTCACATCAGCCACTTTGTGTGGAATTGAAATACTTAGGCCAATAATATCACGACAAAGGGCAACGGGACATTCACATTCCGGCTAAGCACATACCATAACACTGGTGCCAATTTCCCGTTACAAACCACTTTGACATTCGGAGTTATATATTTATACAATGAAGACGTTTCATTTGCGATATGCTATGTACAGACTCATTTAACTGAATGATAATATTTGTTAAAATCTGCGAAAGAGAATATAGGTATTTTCGGAGTCAGACGTTTGTTATGAATATCAGGATCAATACTTTTGCATTATCAAACAATAATACAAATGTATCTAGACGATCATTGTACGTAGTTATGCCGTTAGTAATATATCTTAATGTTGGATTATTATGTAAATGATTGGACTCCAACACACGAGACACTGTACAGATATGTCTATAAATGATCACCAAAGATCGGCACGTTTTTACATAATATTTCAATTTGTTCAGTACGCAGACAAATGTAATGGGCATTTATCTAAATTATGAATAGTTATGCAAGCAAACCTTTTGAGATAAAGCAATGAATAAGTAAAGCAGAAAATGACACATATAAGATAAGAAGTTTGGATCTTCATTTATACCCCCAGTATTTTTACTGACATTTCCAAGGCTGTTAATCGCTGTATGGTCATAATTTCTATATATATGTTTGTTCAATTCCCCTTTTCCTATGTGCAATTCTTTTACTTGATATAGTGTTCATGCTATTTCCTCGTCCCTTTCGGCCTATGGCTGCTAGCTTCGTGAGGTTTGCCATTAAATTTAATTCCCTCAATCCTCCCCCTGCTTGTCCTCGTTAATTCTCCTTTGTAGTCCTTTATGGTCAGACCATTCCTTGTGTATGTGGCGTTTTCTGTACCAACTTATTCTCTCTTTTATTGAAATGTCCCCGCAGCAATATCCATTGATCGGTACACGCGGTTTGTGTTGATGTTTTATTTAAATACTGTTTGAGTAGTTCTATTCAGCGCAAAAGTAAGAAATATGTTTACAGAAAATCAGAACTCATATAAAACAGAGGCACTGATTGATTTACATCCCGACAAACATCCCAGCAGACACAAACTAAGTGATAAAGACAAGGGCGACATTGAGATGTTAAACGTTTAATCACCATTTAAAGCATTAATTTCCGACAACACAGACCAATTCCGGATGATGATTGCGCTTTATCTAAATAGCTTTACTATTCCAACATATAATATGTTTGCTTACATACATGCAGTAAATGGTCTTTATTATAAGTGATTTGATAGCGTTTTCATGAGGTTCAGTATGTTTATCACACAGGAAACAAGCTTGATTTTTACTTTTTTATTTCTGTATTATTGTAACTCTTGTTAACAGTTATAAAAAATGGTGTAATTAACATTTGCGTGTAGTATAATCCATTGTATATACATCATGTAGTATTTAGTATTTACTTATTGTTAACAAAACAATCATTATAATATATACATTGTTATGCAGAATTATGACATTTTGGTCGACATACATGTTTAATTTAACGTAAATTAAGTGTGTCTTCACCGCATCTGTATATATTTGAATATGCCTGTACATACATGTATTTGTAAATAAATAATATTGTCATCAAGGGTAGCGAGGTTTATTGGATTATGAAAAAATGTATATCATATAAAAAATATAAAGTTTAACAGGTCGTGTGACATATTATACACGATATTGTTCTGTTCGTGTAGAAAGCTTAATGTGCCACCTTAAACTTTTATATCAGGTTCGGTCATTGTCAAATTCAATACCATCCTCGTTATTAGATGCATTCGTAATGGTTTCTTTGAATTTAAAAAAGTGAGAGATCAAATTGCCACAGGGAATGCCACATACATAAGACAGTGTCTCCCCACACAGGAATGGCCTGGTAGGCTATAAGGAACAACTAGGAGTTTCAAAGAGGATATACAGCAAAGGGGAAATAAATGGATGGAAAAGATCACAGGACAAGCTAAGACAGCCGGCAACAACAGGCTTAAACCGGGCAGAAAACAACCCGAACACCACAAAAAGTGAACGAATTGCACAGAGGAAAGGAATATATAACATACATTCAAAACACAAAAATAAATAATAACCATTCAGCGAGTTACAGCATTGGAACTGTCGGGAAAAACATGTCGATTTTTATAAAAAAGTAACTTAAAATGTCGGGGGGGGGGTTCCACAGAACATGTACATGAAAATATGTACATAAGTAATAACAAATAGCAATGCCAAACAAGCAATGAACATTAGCCTTAGCTGACAAAAGAAATATCACATTGACACGGTCAGAGCAAAAACGTCACTGGGGGAATTAAACCTTGATAAATGAATGTCTTATATTTCAGATAGACATTGCATTATGCGTAATTCGTTTCTTCAAAGTAATGCAGGACTGTGACCAGCCAGACAAATGTCAGGACACTTTGATAAAACAGAATGTTTACATTGTAAGCGAAAACTAATAGGCCTTTCATTCTTTGTAAGGCTTGAGCGAACTGCTCATCAAGCGAGATTTATAGCTTTTTGGTAGCGAGAGAAACCAGAGGGCATCCGTCCATCCATCTATCACTAAGTCGTTAATTTCGCCCCATTAACCAGGGGTACAGTGTCTGCCTAGCGCTATCAACTATACCCAACTGTCTTTCCACAATGATCGATGTTTGGAAAAACTAAGTAATTACGTGATTTCTCGTTCATTTAGGAGATGTCTCTCTCTCCAATGTTCTGTATCTCTCCGTTCCTCAGCACACGAATTGTTGGACAATAGTAAATAGCATGTACGTAATTCGCTCGATGTGTAACCGAGCAGAGTTAGCAGATGCCAAGCCATCCATTGTGTGCGAAAGTGTAATGAATTACGAAATTTAATAAAGAATTAATAATAGTATTTCAAATGGAGGGAGAGAGAGAATAAGTAGTTTTTACGGCCGCCACATTGCACAGGCAAAACAACTAATAATAAAAGAGAGAGACTAGGTAGCAACAGGGAACGCCACAATGAATATATAAGTGCTATACCTGTTGGATGAAATGATAAGGACATTAACACACAGCCAAACATATTCTAACAGAAACTAATATACATCAACGCAACACCTATAACACGATGAGAAATACTCCGAGATAAGTTTTGAAAACCGAGAAATCCCCTGCTTGAAGACCATTGACATTAACACATTTAATAATATAAATGTGTTTTGCTACGCTAAGTAGTGGTTACTTTGAGAACTAGGATCATGACCTAAGATTGGATAGCCATTTAAACAGTAAACGAATGTGCCGACTAGATTCTGTTTGACACAATCGCAGTAAGTATAGGTTTTGGAAGATAATTTATAATCACAATGTTAATGGGTTATCCAACTCTCAGGACAATATTTTATACTTGCTAGCATATTCAAGGTCACAATTAGCAGAATGTTAAATACTTTTAATATGAATAAACCATGAATGTTTGGTTTTTTATTTAGAATGAGCTTCGTGGTTGTGAGGAAGTAATGGAATAATAGTAAATAATGAAATAATGAAATAATAAATGATGAAATAATAAATAATTGAAGTCGCAACGCATACTTAATCATTTCATATGTCCGAAAATCAAACAAATCTATTAAACATATACAAAGCAAATTTAGAAAATGCACAATTATATAGAGATTTTCTCAATTTTAATCGACTTTCCTAGGAATACAAGAGATTGAAATATTACTAAATAATTAAAAAAACATGGAAACTATTCAGAGCAAGGAAAATTCCATATTCTCAAATCAAACCTTCCAACACATAAAATAATGTGTACGTTTCACTAAATACATGACTATATACAGACACATCCAGAAACCGAAATGGGAAGGCGCTAGTATGCAACTTACATCGCCTGATTAATAAAATATGCCTGTACGGCCTTAAACAATTCTGTAAGCACAGCTTTAATTTAATCAAATATCACTCACCGTGGTGCTTAATAAATTTCATCCGCGAATTCTTGTGCCATCTCCCGTTTACATTTAAACCTACAAGCACATTTATATATAACTGTAGGTATGTGTTAATGTTACTATGGTGATCACGACAATCTTGTGAACATTTATTAGCAACTAGTATCGTGTCGGTGACAATGAACGGAATTTTGTAGGCGTATACACCCAAAACATTCAATTATCACATTCATGAGGATGCACGGTCAACTTCTCAAATAATTAGCCCAATAATATAATGTACTGAAAGTGCGAACCTCAAGGAAAATCAAAGGGAACGCCACATTCACAACTGGGGCCTGCTAGGAGCTTGTATGTGTATACGAGGAAGCGCGCTTATACGAAGCAAATGTATCATTGTAGCTACAGAGGGAATGTTGAAAAAACACAATGTGTCGATGCAGGTAACTAAGGCAACGCGACCAGGGTTCCTTGTATCTAACTTACTTCGAAAAAATGAGTACCATTTTTAAAACATGTACTGGAGAAAGGAGGCGTGGCAGTTGAAACAGTATTTCTTCAGTCAAATGATAGAAAAGGACTTTAGAGTTACATGCATTTGCATTTTTGTTTCATTATGAATGAGTAATTGGTTAATATTGTTTATTCAGTTTTTTCTTAGTCTGATGTCTACTTCAAATGATCGTCAAATATGTTTGGGTTTGGCTTCGCCGCCATGTGTCCGTAATGCCAAATCTCATTTGCACAAATACTTTTTCCTAGAGTCATTTCCGTTACCAGTTTTATATCAATTTCATCATTGAATCAAACAAGTAATATCAACATTCATCTCTCAAAAACAAGAAAATGCTCTTTAGTTTACACCGTATTTATGATCCATGATCACGCATAGAATTTACTGAACACGGCATGGTACAATTATACGACATGAAACCCAGAACAGAATTCATCAATTAGATACCTGAGCAATTAGTCCGGAAAATTCAATTACAGTAAAATTTTAGGAAACAGGAAAACGATGCCAGTCACTTAGTTTAGTTTTGTCTCTGAGCTTACATAAACCAAATTATAAGACTTAGTATCGATCCGTTTACTTTTATCCTTCAAAGTGTCATCCTTAACAGAACACATAATTTTGAAACATCAACATCAATTCAGTTCCGTTAATTAACACAAATACACCTGACCAAACGAATGCCGAAACTGCGACCTAGAATTGGCTTTGGTATTCATTCAATCGATGCTTACCGGTATAATTTCATATGCTAAAAATGATGAATTACCTTAACGGATATTCAACATAAACTGGTCTAATATATTATCTTACTGTGACAGAAGTTGCTAATTGTTATCATTTGATATCCAATGAAAATAAAATGAAAATGTTACATATTTTGAAATGATACAAATGAAATACAATAATTTATTGTGCATTTAAAAAACAACGTTAATTCAGTACGCAACATTCTGACAAGCATCGTGCGTTCTCTAGAATGTGAGATCTTTATTCTGAAGTAATATCCATCAAGTCTACAACAACAAAAACATTTCGAAGAGCAATCTAAGTACTTGGCTTAATTATGTTTTGTTACGCTGATGCGGATATAGATGTTGCAATGGTGTTAGCTGTCTTGCAGGACTATTTATCACAATTATACCTATTGCCGCAGTCAATCATCAGTCGTTTGCATTTAAAGTAGTTCAGTTATCGAAATAGTTTACATAACATGCAGTTGGTACCTAAAACCAGTTTTATTTAAACAGCTGGTTGCAGTGAAACAACAGAGGGTTCTATTAACGATTTTAATTGAAGTGATAAATGAGTGGAAGAAATACCACATACAGTTACCACAGCCGCCCAAGTCAATCATGTTTCTGACATTAAATAACAGTATGACTATTATTAATGTCCGTCTATTCTTTACTTACTTTAAAGGAACACTAATGCACTGAATGTAAGTCTGCCAAATTAGGGCAAAGCTTGCAAATTGTATAACAGAAAATATCAAACTATACCGATGTCCCTAGAATTCAATGATCAAGTTGACCGATAGCCTCTGCCCAAATGTCAATTATCTATAACCAAATACTAAAGTCACTGTCTAACAACCACATCGAAATTGGCATGTTTTGCTTCAAATTACGCTAGTTGTTATCTTTTTGGTAACCATTAATCATATCTAACACCAGCTGTTCCTGAAACTGACCAGCGTAAATCCATAGTTTTATACTGCGTGTAAAGTCTTATGTACACAACTTAATTCGATGTTTATATAACAGCACACTTGTCATTGCCTTTGGCAAATCTGGAGATAAATGACCATCAGTAAACATGTTAGTTTCTCAGATAAATCCATTGACAAAAATCCATGAGACTAGAAGCGATAATCGTAGATAATGGTAATAATGAAACATTGGGTCACTTAACGTCAGACGCTATCGGTGCTTTAGACGTATCCAGGAGGGTTGAAGTGCCATTGACTCGTTCAGGTGCCAATACCAGCGCTCTTCAAGTGAGTAAACATACAAACATACTTAGTGAAGCGTTGGATGGGTTCACTACAAGTATGTGAAGAGTTCTTACTTTAGAAACAAAGTATGTTTTAGCTTGGCAAAACGAATGGCGATGAACATTGCCGATGATTTAAATCGACTATTACTAGAGTGCAACGTTAAAAACAGCAAAGTTTCCTTTAATGACCACATACCGTAAATCGTATCGTGCCATAAAGGAACTCGTCTACTATTCCGTGTTCTAGTTTCATCGGATTTCAAAATTCTCAAAAATAACAAAAATGTATACATGTGCGTCACATTGATTACGAAACGTGTTTCATACGTTTCTAGAGTATGACTCTCTAATTATCGACCTATACGTTTCCCAACACATTTTATAAAAGAAAATTAGCACTGAAAGAAATACATTGTGGCATTCAATTTGGTGAAAACACTGTTGATCACATTTATCAAAATAATGGATGTTTGTTTTCAATATATCACTAAAGGGAGATATCTCAACTCAGGTCCAATTAGTGATTTAACCGCATGGACAGCATTCAATATTCTTCAACTAAGGATTATTTAAGTAGTATTTATATTTAACTTATTAATATAAACGGTACACATAATACAAACGACAAGCGATTAAATACACAGTAATTACATTGGACAAATTAAAGTAAACGGTGAACATTATGCGAACGTCATGAAAGTGAAATATACATATGGAACGATCCCTGCCTTATTTGGTATTCCATAAAATTAGCACTTGAACTGGAACATAGTTTGGTCCGTTACCAAATATTGCCGAGATGCTGAAGACAGTCAATAAAATGGAAATTAGTCGGGAAGAATTGATATATGAAATGAAAAATCATCCCTCTATTCGTATCATATCGACAATAACAATGTATTTTTCGCCTGTTAAAAGCATTCCAAAGCAATTTCCAAGTTATAGACATACTGCAGAATGGTGGATGAGAAAATGACATATTCATTATATTTGTGACATTCCCAGCAACCCATTTTGAAATACTTGGCACGCCAGTGTCAGTACTTGAATTGCGTATAATACTTTTGACATGACATATCACGCCTGACTTAATATGATCAACTCCAACAAGAACCTTATTTACATTTGCAAACAGAAATAGTGAGGCGGAAATCTTATAAAATGATTGTTGATGAAAGTCGGCAATATTAAGTGAAGTATGTGAGCTTGCTTATGAGTATATGTCAACAAATAAATGCGTGTTAATTCAGTAAAGACGTACGTACTTGCCTGATAAATAATTTGAAAAGAATATAATTGACTGCCACACACAACATCATTTTAAACTGATCAATATATAATTAAGGCTGCTATTCAAAGAGTACAGTCGCATTGTTAGTTATGGTTAGGGTACGGCATGGATAATGCTCGCCAAGTATCACACTTGCAATGGTAGAGACAGCAGGAAAGATGTCCACCCGTGCATCATAAGTTTGGCTCTAGTGTCATTATTTCAAGTGATTTGTTTTTAGATGTTTATCTCAGCATATAATACCATGTGCTCATGTTTACTCAGTGGTGGTAATGACAAAGTGATTAAACACTGTGATGCCAAATTGAATATTTATATCAGGCCAGTGATGTCATATTACATATTTTTCTTTCCATAATTTGATATTTACTGTCTTATGTGGCGTTTTGATGTTGCTAAACCCGTTTGAAACTGTGTTTATTTTTTATTTTTTTAAAGTTGTTCAACTCTGTGCAAATTTATTTGAACACACCGCAAATTTATGGCATCTCGTTTCCTTAAAGATGCAAATCGGTTTTTATCTTTTAATAAATTGGGACAGTTGAATGATAGTAACATTTAATTTCTTTCTGAGTACGCGGAATTTATCGCTCACGTCAACCATAAAAATGAATTGCGGAAATTAAAATGGTACCTCCTGTTATTTGAACCTTTAACAGTGTCATTTCTGGGAAGTTCGACATGTTTTAAGACAGAATTATCATACGTAACTAGCAATTCTAATCAAATTACATGACAAGTCGCTTTATTTGGCATTTGATATGGGAAATCAATATACATGATACCAGTAGCATGATCCCATGTTCTGACGGAAGTACGATGTAGTAAAAATCAACCAAGGATACGTGTTTGATAAACGCGATCGCGTTAGCTTCAAAGCAAAACAATGTTGTTTTAAAGGATTTTGCATGTTATGTATTTTAGATCACCCATAAATCAAGCGAGAAAAAACACTTGTAATACGTAGTTAAACAAAAGACTACGCCGCCAAGGGAATATAAATCACGCTGAAACAAAGGCGAGGCAAAAACGGTAAACCGTACAGTCAACTTGAGCCATCACAAAAAGTTATTATTACCGGTCATCAAACAAACCGTTTTTCAGAGGAAACAAGAACATGCATAATTTCCTGTAATATGACGATTGAAAAACACTTGTCAAACAACATTAATATGAAAATGTCACTGTACATGATTTACAACCATGTAAAGAAGTATGGAAGGAAATTCACTTTTTTGTCGCAATCTAACGATATCTAAGTCTACATCAATGCTTGAAAGGGTCATTCATTACGTGCATTTATACGTCCATCTTCGTTGGTTTTGTGAATGCATGAACTCGGATTGGAATCCATTGAATGTGAAACAAATGTAGCTAGATTGTCATAGATGCGTTCTGGTGTATATTTCGTTCCTGTAAATATGCTTACAATAACATCAAAAACATTACATTAAATATTTTAATGTATTTTTTACCATAATATTTGTTTATATTTCGAAAATATGTAGCGCGGCCTACACGGCCAATAGGAATCTACGCCCCTGCAAAGGCCGGGATTATCGACCATTGATATAACGCACTTCATGCTGGAAAACGTATCCATATTGCTTAACAAAATGGCTTCAAGATAGAATGGAAACGGCAGGAATATTAGGGGTTGGGTAGTCCCTGAAAGAAAAGTTACTTGAAAGTTGTACATTCTATACACGTGTACAAGTAATATTCGCATATGCAGTGACATGGACAAACAAGTAACCAAATTGTTATGTCTAAAGTACCGTACAATTCACTGTCATATAAATAGGACGAATGGCATTGTTGCAGATTTTTACCATTGCGTCATTGAACAAACTAACCACCATGCGTTGCGATTATATTCGATAATGTGCCATGGTAATGGGTTAATAATGCACAGTAGGGGGTGACAAACATATCGTCGGTTGATAGAAAACAAATATATAAGGATGCAACATAAACACATGCACAATATTTAAGCCACACGGTACGCTAGGGAGCTTAAACAACTTGGCATTAAGTTCCGTTGGAAAATACTTAGTCCATGTTTTGATTTTCAAGAGACAATGGGGAAATTTGATGTTACGATTGATAGCTTGCAGAAAATTATATGATTAAATTGTAATCTATATGCAGCTATTACTGAAAGCATTTGATTGCAACAATACATTTGAACATTGGTATACAAATATCAGATTCATAGCGAGAAAATAAAGATACTAAAATCGGGATACGCTGAAGTTCTTTTGATCAGCGTTATTTTAAGATAGTCAATAAATTTTGATCTCAGCTGCCTACAATTCTGCCTAAACTGGCAAAAAGGAAACAATGGGAACACTTTTATTTTATCAATGTAATATGTTAGCGAAAAGTAATTTCCTTGTTCACACAGATAAGCATTTTGTAATATATAAAGTCAAATTACAATGCAACATAGATTGGAATACCATGATGAAAGCAAGGTTTACATCATTAAACGGCAATAAACGAGTCAGTCACAAGCTTTAAGCATATTCCTAATGCATTCAAATCTTATGTCGTAAATGTCATTCTATTGCCAGCAATGCTTTTTTCCGAATATGTGTTATGTATGTAAATTAGTGTAAATTCTCAAGAATACAATTCCTCCCCACACAGATCCCTAGGAAAAATCAGCATACGAAACATTTGGAGTTGAGGAGGTATATTTCATGAGAAGATAACATCAAATTGAGAAAAATATAGGCATATATATAGGCTCAGAAATGTTCAAAAACTCATTTTCCTCATTTGTCATGAACTTCAATGCAAAAGTTTCAACACCTTAAGCTAAATGAGCATCTCTTATGTGTTGAACTGTTCACAGACATAAACGTTTCTTTAAGACAGTCATGTGTATAAATGTGTTTTTTTCTGTCTACAACTAGCGTTTTCAAGATTCAATATCCTTTTTTGGGTGAGGAGTATAGCAATGTATATCCGAGATCACAAGACATCTTCGTTTTTTGTTAGATAAAAAAAGCGTCAGATTTTGGTCGAATGCCAAACGAATGTTAAACATTACTTTAACGCGCACGTTGGAACCGCCTACGTCTGATGCAAATAAAATGAATGTGACATATGTGATGGTACCAAACAGCAACCTCATCGTCCCTATAATGAATAAAGAAGACCGACCGGAATTGCCATGGGAACAGTATACAGCCTAGCCCAAAAGCACTTGGAAACACGACAATATATACTTCCATGTAAACAATACAAAAGACAAAAGCAGTCCGAATGGACACAAGACACAAACGTAAAGGGTGGGTGGAAATAGGAGTACCGCCTTGGAATTGTCAGTGGTAAAATAACACATCAGAGGGTTTGAACCTAGATTCAGGGCGCATCCAACTGATATACGTAAGTAAGCAAGCATGTATGATATTGTTTTTTGCTATAGATAGGACTTGTTGATATATCTTAGTGATATTATGATCAATTTATATCAAATGAAGATAAAGAAACGTTTAAATCAACGTAAATAACCTAGATAAATTATGCAATGACACACCATATCAACAATTAATTTTGAACCTACCTTGCAGCGAGTATAATTAGCATTATGTGAGATAATTTACCACAAACATTCTGACAAGTTTGATTTCGGTTTCCGTGGTAAAACATGAATTACGTTTATTTTAACTAGATATTGCAGAGTAGTTTCTCAGAAAAAGTGCGAACCCATTAGGCGCAATTATTCAATTTTACACTTTGTCGAATATAACACCCCTACAAACGACGGGATTACGTGTAAACCGAGCATTTAAAACACGGAACTAATGTTGCGAAATATTTCTGTTTAGTACCGACTTGTGGTCCTGTCTTCAAAGGCTTGGTACCTACCATTATGTCTGAGAACTAATGCCAACTCATAAATTATGCATTCTGAACACTGTTTGATGTGATTAGGTAGAAAACAAGCTAATAAATTCAGTACTTAGACGTTCTCAGTGTCGTGTTTATTGGGTTAGACAATACTGACAGAAGAAAATTGCCACAAATGTGATACAAACGAGCATTTAAGACTACTATGGTCGTAGACAGGTGCAAAAAGGAGTCTCTGCAATGTCATCGACACAAAATACATTTGGATCTATTGCAAGCGTGTCTGGCGTAAGGGTACATTAAACTACAGCCAAAATCCTTTAGAAGACAAACACTCTTAACAACAGACAAGATCGATGCATTTGGAAGAAAACCAAAACATCGAAATAAGAACAACTAAAGTGTAAACTGATCCCCTCCCTGTCACTGACACGAACTTAACACGTCGTATAACGCGACCGGTTGCAATCTTCAGATATTGATGAATAGTTTCTCAGAAAAAAGTGCGATATCATTAGGCGCAATTATACAATTTTACAATTATGACGAATAGAACGCTCGCACAAACGGTACGTACGCATAAATTTCATGTAAGCTTTATATTGAAACAATTTGAATTTTGTGCGTTTTGTAGAAAGCTACGTTTAATACAAAATATGAACAAAGAACATTATGTTGCAAATTTCGTAGAAAAGGCGAATTAAATAATTTGAACAAACGTCACGTATCTTTCATATAATGTCATACTCATGACGAAATGTGCTACGGGCTATATAACAAAATGCACTGCATTATGCTTCGATTACTTAAATACCCTAGTATACACTTTCGTGACACAATAATTTGTTTAAATATACTCATGAAAACGGGGTTACAACGTCATCAGAGAACTGATCATTATAATACTATCTTTATTAAAAGAAGGCGCAATGCAAATATATGTACAGAAACAATCATATCATTCTTACTTAAACCTTTATGTGCTTTTTGTGTGGATATTCACTTTGCGACTGACATCTCCTTCTCCACATAATTTTTTATATACATGTTTTTAATTCCTGGACATTTCAGTATGTCTGTTTGTATTTTTTTAAATACCATCTGTATTTAAGCAAAAGCCAAAGAGCATAGTGTAGATATAATTCCAGCGAGTATAACACGTTTAAACCTCGGAAATAATGATCATGAAATCACACGGCATTGTAAACTAGTTGATTGGCGCGCGATCTAACCACTTAAATGGATAGTTTCTCGTGAAAGGAACGAGCTAACATAAAATTGATTAAATTTTATGGGAGTTTTAAATTTCCCGTAGAACTCGGATTAGAAAATAACTAATGAATCGCTTGCACGTAACATGAAACGAAGCAAAATCACCATATGGATTTTCAGTAAGTGCTTAATTCATTAAAATGTCTTCTCTGTTTAAATTTGTTATTATTTCTGTAGTATCCAATAGCTCCCATCTGTATTTCAGTAACTAAGCAACCCAAAACGATTAGGAAATTGCAATTATTGAAATATCTACAGAAACTGTATTTTTTTTAACCGGATTAAAGAGTTTTTAAAGCCGCGCTTATAGTAAATCTAATGGGCACGAACACAGATGTTCTGTCATTTTCTACAAAGACCTTTTCACTTTGGGAAATGCGAATTTTTAGAATATCACAGGCAAGCCAATGCCAAATTTGGGTTAATGCTTTAAAATTAACACTTACTTTGTGCGCAAATATTTTAAGGTAAAAATGTTTTCCAAGCTCCACTCAGCCATGGTGTACATGTTGACAGTCTTTATAATAGAATATGTTGGTTTCAAATCTCCTGAGGATGATCTGGCCGTAGCGCTAATAAACGTATTCAGTCAAGTAATTAAAAAGATAATGATATTTATACTGTTTCCTAGTCGTTTGAAAAGATACGTGCAATAAAACTTCCCACCACGAGTTGGTAAACCACATATTATTGACGTAAACAAATAAACCATCCTATCACCGTGTCAACAAATGACCAATGAAATAGACTTATTCAGGGGAATTAATGAATGTCTTAAGACGTTAAGGATAATTAATTTGTATTTACATTCAGACACACACTATCATATGCTTAAGTTCAAAGACACGACCGTTCAGGAACACTCCTGTCTCTGAACGAATAAAGAAGTCGATCAGGAAATACGATATACATCTTTTACAGCAGCCATCCTATAATCACAAGGAGAAGTCAAATCATTCCTTGCACCGACCATGTTTTTTCATGTGAGTGATATTGAACACGTGTCTTCATGCTGGTCTAATTCTATTATCATTTAACACAAAACATACGCGGACATTTGAGACATACTTTTCTCTTATAAGCAGATTTTTATGGACATTACTTGAAACATATTCAACCTTTTATATAACATTCGATTTAGCCGTAATTCTTTATTTATAAGAAGTTTGAGAAGTTTATTACATTTTCTCAGTTCATGTAAAACATGACAACATGAGTACATAATATACAAAATACAAATACAATGGTAAAGAGGCAGTTGCAATAAGAAAATGAATGCATCATGCACAAGAGATACAATTATAAACAGATATTCAGGGAGAAGGTATTGTTATTCTAATTTTGTTAAAATATGTATATATTCAAGAAAAATGAGTTGTTTTCGGATGTTTTAAAGGCTAGAACGATCGTCAACCCGGGATATCATTTCATGGCATGTGTCACGGACGTAAAGTGAAAGACTTACATGAAGTATCGTTTAAATTAACCATACGAGTATAGGCAATCGGATTATTCGTGAGTTAATTTAATTCAATATATTAGAAGAGATCAGTCAAATAGGCAATAAGTTGTGCTCGTTGTTTGTTGCATTTCTCGTTCGACTTCAGTCATTATACATTATGTATTTTCATATTTCCAGGTGCATTAGAGTGACTGTTAAATTCATATGTGCCTTTGTCTGGTCGACATTTTTATTTATTTTTATATGTATTTTCGATATATATATTAAATAGTATTGAATAAATCAAAGTATCGTCATCCATCTACATTACAGCAATACTCCAAAAGGAAATCAAGATGGCCTTTTAACGTTATCATGGGAGTCAAATGATCACTACAACACAAGATATAGTCAGCAATATTGAAAAAGATTGACTGGTCGATATGGGACAAGTAGAGGTCTCAGAAGCTTTTGGATACATTTATTATCGTGGATGATTTTATAGCATCCGACATAAAACTCAATCACGGACAGGATGAATTTCTCGTGGGTTAACAACAAAAAGTAGTAATTGGTGACGAGTTTTTATGTTCACCGGATGTAAACTCGGGCGTCCCACGGGGACACACTTCATTATACCTGTATATGAATTACAAAGCGGATAACATTGATTCAACGGTCCTATCATTTACTGATGGCGGTTTATTACAATGTCGAATCACACTAGAATAAATAACCAATATTACATACCGAGACCATAATGTATGAACAATTTAGTTGACTACGGCATTGTATGGCCAATGGTGTGAAACGGTAACACATTTGTAATCGACACATTTTGAGAAAGTTCAATTTTTAAAGATAAATTTAATTGAGAAATGAATCACTGATCACAAAACGCGGTAAGTCACCCTCCTTCCTTAGCATTGACATATCAGCTTCACGTACAAAACATAAGATCCAAAGCAACTCGGCTGTTGTTAGTGTGTTTCTAAAGGAGATCTCATTATCTAGCAAAACACGTGATATACTCGAACTTAGAATATTGCTCCAAAGGTATGGAGCTTGCACATGCAAAACCTAGCAAAATTGAACAATTTCAAAGGAACATGCACCATGGAGTCTTGATAACCTTATTGCAATGTTTGAATTTGGAATCAAATTGAGCGCTACATTATTTAAACTGTCCACATTTTTGTGAACTTTAAGTTGTTTAACGATTACGTCCCGTCTCCATATATCACACATGTCAATAAATTGTTAGATCTACTCCTTACTGTCTTGTATTGTTGTTATGCCTGTATCACTGTTGTCATTGAAACAGCATTCGTGTATACACATAGATAAAGATTTGGATTGATCTATCAACTGCAAATGTTTTAAAGCCGTCGTCGGACGATTTCAGCAGTGTTGTTCAGTATCTCAGACTGTTCTGATCATTGTTACCGCAAACTGCGCATTGTAAACAAGTGATCGTTCACAGATGCAACTTCTCTCATGGAAATGACTTCATACCACCCGCACAGAATAATTATAACCTTAACATGTGATTAATGGCGGATATAATTGCTAGCACCATAATTTAACATGAAGTTGAAATGATCAATATAATTATTTGTTCAGCCAACAGGTTCCCTTACATTTTAAGCTACAGGTATAATCATTTCTAATGGAAAATATATTGACCTTCTTAATACGTAATGTAAACGTTATTATACAATTACTGTAACACAAAATCGTTACAATTTTATTTAAAATTTAATTAAATCGAAACAAGGACGAACATAATGACATGTTTACACTATGTGTCAGGATTCGTTGCTACATAGTAACCAGTGTCGACTAAAGTGACATCTAAGACGTAGTGGAATAAAAAATTCGATGACAAAGCGGAAACGCGAAGAAATAAAACAGAATTTGCATTAGATACCACGTGATATCTTTGGGCTTTGATCACATGAAAAGAGAGCTAAACATTTCCATATTTCGTTTGTGATGGTGCGTTTAGTAGTTCACCCACGCACACATTAGCATTGGATGTTAATCAACACTTCGGTCATTAAACTTGGTGTACTTTGTTGATTGTAAAATGTTGTTTTTCAGACTTGGGTTTCGGGGACGTTTTTTTCTTGAACTAACTGCAAGACAACAAAGCCGTTGCACGATTATGCTACATGATGTCGTTCATCCATTTGTTAATAATAAATACTCGGTAGAGTTTCTTTCGCACTTGTCAGTTTCTTATCACTGTTTTAATACACATCTTTATTACACTAATTAACATGTTTTCGTCTGTTTATTCCTTACTATGTGTGTTTTTAACAGAAGAGTTTATTCATACAATAAGTAAGCATAACAATGTACACAGTTTGAAATAGGTCAGACATGACCAATGATCATAACTTATAGATGAAAGTACAATCAAATAGATATATAAGTACGGTTTATATAGGTTTTGGATCACCGTATGGCAACCCGTTTGCAAAAGCAATTATTCTAATACGCACACTAATTATGTTCCTTACAACAAGTCAAACATGTATTGCTACATACCATGAGACATATAACAAATACAATAAAAGTATTTTAAAAAAATTCGTTCGATCTATTTAAGCTAAAAGCCTGCTGGCATTATTTTTAAATAGAATGATATGTTTGCAAATTGTATTTCCTGGCTGTAATGTTCAGCTGTAATAGAGTGTTTTTACTCCTAATATGGGGTGGCAATATGCATTTATATACTATTTTTAAATAGGTGTGTGTATATTTATATTATTTATTGCAGTTCACTTAACAGCATTATACAAAATGTCACTCTCTATGTGATTGATATGTAAATTGTCCGCATAGGAATAATGTTATATAACTTAGTTAGCTTATACGTGCACACGGTCATATATCAAAAAATAATTTGAAATACTTCAATTTATCATATTATAAAAATGATGCTGTATTAAAAATAGTTAATATGATCGATATTTGTTCTTGTTTTATTTTCACTATTTAGCAGAAACAAAACACTATCCGAACTAGTACTAATGTCAGAATATAAGTCTAGTTTACCGATGTCATCGTAAAAATATACATAACGAAATTCGAAACACGTAACAAATGTCGTGTTCGGTTAACCGGTTAATCGTTCGGAAGATTAAACGGCTCAACGGTCAGCAGAATAACCGAATATTGACCAATGACCCCACGAGTCTTAATTAAAGAGAGATAAACATACACAGTTTGTTAATTGACAGATGAATGTAACGCATCCAGTATCTGCTTAGCTAATGTATCTACAGCCGGGTTCACAAGTTCATTGTAACACACAATGTATTATCCAGATTGTTCGTCGTAATCATTACATACGTTTAATACATATAACTTACAAATGTACATATAAGCGCTGCTATGGGATTTCCAACCTCTTATATAAGTGACGTCATTTCAAGTAAACGTCATATGTGATGAAACTATTTGCCAGCAGGAAATGATATTTACTCCATATGGTCACTTTGTTTTCATATAACCATAGTGGGGTAATATTGTCTACTGTCAGTACATGGTGACATCACATGTGACGTTTTCATGAAATGACGTCACTTAAAGAAGAGGTTGGAAATCGTACAGCGGCCCTCATATACTCTGTTCATGTTTAGCTTTGGTTTAGTATTACGAGTATATAGAATTGTTCCAACAAGATATACCAAATACAGTCATACATCCTTATACTCAAAACGAATTTTCGATTAAAAGCGCCAAACACAATACATCAAATATGGTCATAATGCAATGTAATGCTTCAGCCAAACCGGAAGGCCAGTAAAAGTGGTAAAGGAAGCTGACGGGTATTGCTCCATGTAATTAAACCGATACACTTTTGTTCTTTTCAGGCGATAAAGGCTATATTTTCCAAAGTATATATGATAAATTTCATTTGAAGATGGATACAACCCAAACTTACGTACTTGTCATTCTACGGGACCGTAGTTGCACGTAACAAGCAAACAATGTTATACTAGGCATCAAATGGCAAACCATTGTCTGTAGAAGACCATGGTGTACTATCGTTCGTTCCATTAGCCAAGACAACACAAATATTTAGCAGCATTCATGACATTTAATTTAAAGTCAGTCGTACCGGCGTACTATATTTTTTAACAGTCTACAATGTAAATGCGAAACTGAATGCTTTCATATAGGTGCATCATTTCATTTAAACAGTAGAATGGTGGAAACATCTCTTCTAAGACCTCATTATAATATTTTATGAACTGTATATCAAATATTAAACGTAGGCGTTACGGAAATTGCATCCTATTTAAAACCGTTATTCCGCTGACCGAGAACAAAATAATATGCTCAATTTTAGTTATTCAAGTAGAAACGTAATATTTAGTCTCATATTCCAAACAGATAAGTGCCCAATAAAAATCTACATACTCAATGCGGAAAATAGAATATTTATCTTCTAAAACAGAGACTTTGCATGCGTAACTTTATGAATTACTCAAATGCATATCAATATCATTGCATCTAGGACCCCATTGGAAATAAGCTTCAGGTCCCGTTTTACAGAGGAGATCTTAATTGAATCTTAAATATTTTCACTTGAGTTCAAATGAATGTAATTCCAAAACACTTTTTTAATGATAATGACAACAACATATTAGTAATATTCATTTATCACTCTTGATTTGGCCACACAACAGCCTGTATGTTAAATAAACCAGTTAAGGAAAATGTAATTTTAAGGATAAGGATAAGATTTTACTTAAAGACGATCGCTACAGTTTCATCATTTTTTTTAAAGCATTCAGAATTTTATGAAAGTTTGTATGTTGATAGCATACAACCTAATCTACAAAAATATGAAATAAAAAAATGGGGTCACCAGGCTTGGAAAAGATTTACGGGCCCCTTTCTTCTGCATACCCCCTACTTTGGCAAATGTGACCGCCGTTTCGTATGTAATAAAAAAAATCTCAAAATTTTCAGATTTGGTTCCAAGTTTTACATCATTTGTTTGGCAACATTTCACTCTTCATTTAACAAGATGAATTGAGTGTCAAAAATGTAGCCATCATGAAAATATACCATGAATAAAAAGTAATAAAATATAATTATATGTATAAAAAATCACTAAATTTTCAATGATTTTTT
Source organism: Mactromeris polynyma (assembly GCA_032209605.1). Classification (NCBI taxonomy): domain Eukaryota; kingdom Metazoa; phylum Mollusca; class Bivalvia; order Venerida; family Mactridae; genus Mactromeris; species Mactromeris polynyma. The sequence continues at coordinate 4,750,799 of JASFXZ010000019.1, read as the reverse complement.
TTTAATGTTCAAGCATTCAGATTTTTTTTTAATTTTTCATTAATAATGTTTAAGCTTTACTGTATCAAAATCAGACTTAAAATTCATAGGTCACCAGGCTTATTTTCAAGTATAATAGTTTTTTATTTTGGGTGGGTGGGGTATTGTCCCATAAAATGGCCAAACATATAAAGCGCACTTTTACTTTGGAAAAATATGTTCCTCATGAACAGAACAGTCAATGGCTATTTAAGCTGTTTACAAAACACACACAAAAAACAACTACACATATTTAAACAAAATTTTATTAAATATATTTCATACGTTTTTTTACACACAGTTGAGAAAGTACCTTTACACAATTATTTTGCATACCAAAAATACTAACTTGTGTTTCATTTCATTTAGCAAAGCCACAGTTAAAATATTTGAGACTTAAAGTATATTAATTACTGAATATTTTTTCACCAAACTGACCAGTGCAGATCATGGTAAGACTCAACACATATGCAGGATGACTATCATCTGTACTGTCTATAGCAGGGTACAGCTTAATTTGCATTGCTCATAATAACATTTTGACATAAATACTGATACATATTGTCTATTATACATCTTGGGGCAGTAACCCTTGATTTTTCTCAGTCAACAATTGTTTTAATCCATCATATCCACCTCTTTCAACTGAATGTCCTAAATATGCCAATTTCAGACCACTTCTGGAATTTTTTAAAGCCATTTGTTTACCAATTATATTTTGCTGTTCCATGGGAAATAAAGTAAGTAAGTTCTCATCTGACACTTTTTCAAAGTTATATTTCTCTAAACAAGTAATAGTTGTTGCACTATAATTTGAAAACATGTGCAATGGGACATCAAAGGTATTGACCAACTTTTGCAAAAGACAAACATGTGCAACTGCATTATGTGCAGCATATGTTTCATGTAAAACTTGGGTCACAAGGTATTCTTATGTTTGTCAAAGTTTGGGTATATATCCCTCATCAATGGAAGAGTATCTACAATGCCAAAAATTAAATATTGTAGTGCTGGCAACAAATTACATTAATAAAAAGTCCTGATAATTCTAGGGAAGTCAAACACTTAGTATCAGGATACTACAAGTACATGGTTTTCTTTGGTTAAGACAAGCTAAAAACAAAGTCAATGACTCTTTCAAAGGCATTGCATTAACTGGGTTTGAATTATTAAATAAACAGTATAAATGCAATTCTAGACCAGTCACTTGAGAAGCACTTCTAGCAAAAGGCTGTGTAGGTATAATATATAAAATAATTAAATGTATTATTATTGCAAACTGTAGATATCTGAATTATATCACGTTTTGCTAAGACCAGTTGTTTCAATATCATAAAACACAATAGTACAAGTGTCAAAGTTTTCTATTTTCTTATTTGCTGGTGGTGGTATCTCCTTGATGTCATTATTGTCAGATAAGCCAACGGATGATTTGTAGGTAACACATTCCCTCATTTCCAATTGTTGTATTTCATTTCAACGGTAACAATACCCTCACATCCTGGATAAAAAAATGAATTCAAATTAACAGTGTAGATAAGATGCTAACTAACCTTATGTTGAAATAAAGTACATGTATATCAATGGTTCTGAGTGCTCTTGACCTCCACAGGATTTATTATGATTCAAATCAACATTAAAACTCAAAAAAACTTTGTTTGAAATGTTGACTGTAAATTAAAGTAAATACTAACATAAACAGAAAGGAAAACTAGGATCACATTCAGTAATGTTCTGAAACATGTATTTATATATAGCAGGATATTTATTTAATGATTATTCTTAACTGGTAAATGCATAGTCACAGTTCATGGTTATAATTAAATCTAATGAAACTGATATTACCTCAAACAAGCAACCAATGTGTATATAATTATTATTTAACATTGTCAAACTGTGTACAAACACACAAATGTACCTATTTTTCCTTTTGCAACTCAATTTCTTCACTTAGTGCATATATCTTCACAAGACTGACCAGCAACTCTAGCAATATGGTGTTCCACTTCCTTCTCACACTTCTGTTATCCTTTACTTCTATTGTAGACATGAAGTTTGTAATATGAGTGTGACCTTAACCACTATGATACATCCCTGTAAACAGATATTAGAATATGTATTAGTTTACTATTACCCTACACTCTTGTTAGCTTAATAATTTGCAATTAAACTTTTGGAGACCATAGCATTTCATGAATATTTGTTTAAAAAATGATCATATATGAGATTCAATAGCTCAAATAGAACATGTTTCTAGTTATTTATATCTTGCCCGGTTTAAATACAGCTTATTACTATTATTATAATAACAATTATAATACCATGTTTGTCAGTGAACTTTGTGTAGAAATTAATTTAGACAAATATTCTCTAAATTCATTTTTTTATGATCATTCCTCTGATATTTTACAAAGTTAATCAATGTGGAAACTCACCAACTGCTGCCTTAGTATTTATATCAAAGACCATGATGATTTCCATCGGGACGATGTCGCTTACTTGTCCCACTTTTTTTTTCCAGTCACATCTTATTCTTAACACGGAACCAAATCCATAACGGCGTTCTTCAACAGTATTTACTAGATTTAAATAGCATTCACAATTGTCACAATTCAACTCGTTTTAAAGATGTCCCAACTCGACAATCCTTCGACCCGAAGTACACTTTCTGTTTCACTATTTTTTAACTTTTTGGGTGAGCTACATGTACTTTCGTTTTCATTATCACCCACAGTTTCAAAGTCAGTCATCCGATTGCAATATTTCTTGCGTTCTGATTGAAGATCATACTGCCTTTTGCGTTTAGCTGACAAAAAATCCGTTTCTCGCCATTCCCCTTTCCATCAATGTAATTTTGCTTCAGTGATTACAAGGCGCGTTGAAGAGCACCGTTTCGTCCGAAAATATTTACACTTGTTAAACGGTGTAAATGTAATATTTACTTTAGCGTTATAATCGAAACTGCCGCGATCGTCTTTAAGACGTTTCTGTCATATTGCCCCAGAGCTTTATTGGGCCATGCTAGGTTGAATACACACTTCAAGTTTAGCTAATTGCTCATTTCAAGCTTTTGCATGTAATATATTACTTATGACTCTATGATGAAGTTGATGAACAATTACCAATGACTCCTCATAATGTTCATATACATTGTTGTAATCTATAAAAGTCACCAGGAATAGTACTAAAACATGTAAAATATTTGCTCAATAGGTCTACAACAACTAACCGAATCATATGTTAATGTAAACCTACTGTAATAGTTACTTATAAGTTTAAAAAATGACTGTACATTGTATTTTAATTGTATATGTGCATTTTACCTGAAATAAAATCAATCAATCAATCAAATCGTCTATATATTTATTTTCTATCATGAATATATAAACGTACATAATTTCATTTATAGCCATCCTATCAACACTTTAGGTTACATTCCTCTGATATTAACACATTTAGGTGTTTCACAAACGTGTATTTAATGACTTAAGGGGGTTGACATGTAACACAAAATAACTAACATTAGTTTGCAACAAAATGCATGTTTCACCTTGTAGATAAAGAAAAACGATGTGTTCCTATGAGGCTGAAAATACGTCTAATGACACCGAACGCCATGTCATGTTAAGTAGAGTAATTACAAACCCGTGAGACAGAACTAGCAGCATTCTCATGTTTCGTCTGTGATCTATATGATGCAAGAATGCAAGGCGATGGTGGCATTTCCGTAATAGTGCTATTATGTCACTATGTATAAATACGTTGGTAAAAACGTACTTAAAGATGTATTATGCTCATGTTTTGTTCATTTTTGTTTACCTGAACTAACATGAAAAATATACTTCATCTAGTTAAAACTTCAATAGATATGCATTATCATTGAATACATTTATAATGTTTTTCTCTGTATTTGTCGAGGAAAGACGTTTGTATAATCGTAAAATTAAAACAACTTCCAATTGTTTAACAAACGGTGTTTTTTTACTAGTTTTGTCTGTTAGTAATATGAAAAAACAAGGTTGTTTTATACGGTTTTACATGATAATGGTTCTTATTAATGAAAGTTTAGACTATGTAACAACAATACTGGATGAAGCCCATACTAATAATTATGTTCAGATGAGACAGATACATCTTTAAAAAAAGTTATAGCTATCTATAGTTGACATTTTTGTCCACCATTTAACTTTCACTACAAGCGACATACATATCAGTTGCATCTTCAAATACTGCTTATAAAGCTCATTTTATTAACAGTCACAATCATCTTATTATATTCGTACATTCCAATCATACACATCAATATCTACCAAACCCTTTACAAGAAAAGTAATGGCCTGGACTTTCAAGTAAATGTTCCTATTTTAATTGAATATTCAGAAGCAAGACAGAAACATAATATGGTGTTTTACCACAGTAGTGCCTGTTTTATATAATTATTCAAGATGTTTGTTTCTATTAATTATAATAAATAATCATAAAACTTTGTTAAACGTAATATGAGTTTTATTAAATTCCATCTCCTTTTTAATGTGCATTTTATTTCAGTTCTTTACCTTCCACACACTAAAACTTTAAAATATATTTTCGTAGTTTCAATGAGTAAAATAATAAATTCATCGTCACATTTGCAATCAAATTTATCAAAGACTATTGTGTATGAGATATCATTCCGTCACGTTACATTGAACACAATTCATGGAAGACAAAAATATGACAAAAATCATAATCTATATTCTATGGCATTAAATTTCATATTTTATTTTTTTATTCGACCTTTTAATCCACATCACATACATGTATGTCAATGAAGTTTTGTTCTCAAACAGAATAGACTATGAAGAAAAAGAGAGTTTCTTACCTTAACAAGTCGATTTCCTCCTTCGAAGTCTCCATTTTGCGCGTCAAGTACTGCTTGAGTGACGATATCTGACGGATACAGCTTCGAAAATCTCGGCTTCATCGGTAATAAAAACCGCAAGTTTGGAAAATACAGCTAAATAGAACAGTAGCAGTATATAGATAACTATCTAAATAATTTGAACTCCGCATTATTGATCAATACTATATCTGTATTTCATAACAGATATATTCAAAAAAATAGATAAATAAAAACTTTCCAATACGCGGTTCTTGTGAGACTGAGCTTACCTTAAATAGAAACTATTCCCAAGAAAGACAGTCAAGACATATAGCAGGCGAAACAGATGTTAACATAACCCTATACGACTAACTAGTATGTTGACGCCCTGTTCAGAATGGAAATCGTCTACGCGGACAGTAATAATATCGGACAGAGAATTAATCGGAGCTGATTTCATTCAGAATGGACGAATTAATCTCATCACTAGCTGAATACGTTCCAGTTACTATCCGTAGATTGAAGTCAAACAGCTCGACACGAGAAACTAATTCACTGCAATAATTTATCAATTTTCAAGTACGCATTAATTGGTTCCTGTCAAGTGTTGGGATGTTTTATTTTCAATATATAGCTTGGACATAAACCCATAAATCACCGATACGCAATCAAAAATGGTATCTGCCAAATTGCAAACATTTAGCTGTTGGTTATAGACGGGTATAGAGTTCTTGCACATGGGTTAAAACTCGATGCATTTATCAGTCGGACTGGCATCGCAACGCTGATGATAATTGTGACCACATACATGTATCTCTTAGCGTTTGGGCATGTCCGAGTTTGATAACACCATGCTCAACGTACACGACTGAGTTGACACTGAGGCACTTCGCTCACCAACTACAGTGACTATGGTGACTATGGTTGATGATAAAATTCAGTCTGGTCTGGTTACCTCTTCGAAATTGGAGGTTTGAATACTATATAGAGGTGTTCCGAACATTAAGTATGGTTCAACCACCGATTCAGTACGGTTGAACTATAGTCGATATTCGGAACACCTCTCTATAGGGTTTCAACCCTCCAAATTCTGAGAGTGACCAGAGTAACTAGACCAAAGATGAACTAGACTGAGTGTTATCATCCAACCATAGTCACTATAGTTGGTTATCGAAGTGCCTCACTGTCGGATGTGACTAAAAACACAAATCCGAACCGTTTCGTAAAAATCGGATACTCTTTAAATAATTAAAATAACTTACGAGCATACAATCACAGATTGAATTCTGTTTGTATGAATATCCAACTAGGCACTGAAGTTAAACAGATGAAGAAAATGTTTTTCACTTTGCTTCAAAATCTTGTTAGTTATAAGCAAATAATTAACGTAATCTCAAATACAAATAGTAAAACACATTTTTGAACATATATGTTGGTACGAGTATACACCTTCCATTCAAGATCCACACCTATACTAGTACATATACATTTAGATGCTGGCAAATGGGATTTTGTTCTGAACTTTCTGTACTGGAATCAGTTTACAATATTGCCTCATGATCTTGACATGGAAACGTGTTACATTCGATATTATTGTTCATTACTCTGATAAGAAAATATTAGGTTACGGAACCAATATCCTTGTTTTGGCACGTCCGTAATATACCTTAGTCAGCATTTTTCACCAAGAAGCGTCCGATTACCGTAGCAAAATAAACACACTTAATCGGTAGCAATATCATCCTGCCCGCGTGTCTGCATAATTCGGTTACCACAAAATCGCATCTAAAGACAAAAAAACTTGCCAACCGTTGTTATTTGATTTTCGTTCTATTGCCTATTGCCTGTTACGTCGTGTAATTGCTTTACACGTTTTACGAGGCACTAAATAGTAATCGGAGTCGTGCCAAATCACTCGTTGCAAAGTTGACTTTTTTCACTTGTCTTTAAGGCCGAGTTAATCAAATATACGTATGTCAGTGTACGGATAGTAATGATTTGGCATTGCACCTCACGGTGTGACATTAAATATACATTATAATACACTCACACCTATTGCATTTTGACAACAACGTTATGTTTATTACTGAAGCCACACCACGAATCCTATCAATATTATTTACTCCGTGCATCTGGAGTATATGATTTAAGTAGTCGACGTCCAAATGCAAAACCAGACAGACATATTATTCGTCGAGCTACAAAAACAGAATCGGTTTTATACGGGCATGAAAGTATTTTAACAGGGGAATAATATCACCGAAATATGTTAAATGCAATTAAATATGATAATAAAATGATTTGTCCTATAAAAAGTTATAGCATCGAGTATAGAAGAATACCCATAAAACTGTATTATAGCTCCAGAAATACATAAATTGCGTTGTAGCATTATTCGTGAGTATTTTATGACAAAATGGATATATTCCACACGGGTGTCCATATATTTTTATGATTAAATGTAAACACGACAGACAAGGTCAATAAAAAAAAATTACAAAAAGTTCTTACCTGCGAGATTATTTGCTCCTCAGATGTACATAAATGTTTAAAACAATTTTTTCTATTCCAGTATTACATGTATAATGACAAATCTTGATGTATTTCGCCGTAACAGCTTATAGTAGTGTTCTATGATGACCAGTTTAACAACACCCCATGAGTTATAAAACACGCACAGTTACTAAACAAATCCTTGTATCATCACTTAAATATCTTCAAGATCTTGTCCGATCTCATTCAACAAGTTGATTTCACATGGGCTACATAGATATACAACTTGTAAATGGAATAAAACAATGGACAACCGAACGAAGGTTGTAACACACTGTACGATAGCATAACATGAACTATAGGGGCGGTTTTACGACAAGGCTACGAACAGTTATTCTCCAATACGTATGGCACAGCGGGATAGTAATTTTGATATTCAACGGACGTCGATATCATATTAATTACTGTTACAGAAATTAAATATGAACTTGTTTATATATGCTGATAAATACAGGAGATATACAAGTATATTGATTTCTTGGCTTGAAGCGATATTTACCTGCGATACGGAATACTTGGGTTAGGCTAGAAACATAATATACTGTGTGTCCAACAATGTTTTATAGAACTTCATGTGTTAGCGGCAAAGTAAATGATTGTATTTATGTCAAGATAAATATATTAGAAGTCACCGAAACAGTTATCAAACTATGTCAACGGAATTGCATTGAACAATTATTGACCATTCCATGCAAATAAAAATGATTAAATGGTTTATAACTGATCTGTGATTTTGAAATAACCTATACGCTTTACGCTTAGAATGTCTAATATTGCTTGGCAACAAGGAAACTACATGTTCTATCACACATGTAGACGTGTTTAATGGGCTATCAAATATACACGCAGTTCCTTCGCAAATTTGCATATAAATCATAAGTTTGAGTTCTGAAACGTTCATAAAATACAACATCTTGATTTCACAATTTATGTTGAAATGGTGGCATTTTTACGGGCAAAAAATATCAAAACCATTTATAATACATGATATTGAATTTTACAAATGTTTATAAAACGGAGTAAATACAGCAAACCCTCAATAATAAGACCACAATTGGGACTCTTGAAAAAGTGGAATTCTTATTGAGATGGTCTTAATATTGAGGTTGCATAAGAGCAAAATAATGAAAGTGGACTTGGAAATGGTTGTCTTATTATCGAGAAGGTCTTATTATTGAGGTGGTCTTTAAGTGAGGTCTAACTGTATTTACTTTATCTGTCTGGCTCGAATTTAAGTTCATGTAAATTACAACAAGTCATGCGTTAAAATAAGTGTATTTTTTACTGTACATTTAGAATCAAACGTAATCGTTTATTGGGCCTCATTGTACTAATTACAGACTACATGTTGCCGACAAGATCAAAGTAAATCAAATGAAGTCGATATTTCCGACCTTTTACGACTTGGGTAATACCATACAAACACCGAGTAATTGAAGCGATCTTATTAATTTCCATCGAATCAATATTTATTGCTCCATTAATTTTCAAAACAGATCCGTGATTTCTGGGGCAATAAACAAGCATGCGATGCAATGTGCGTGTGAAGTTGAACGTATTGACATTGAGGAGGAGTGAAGTGCCACATATAGGCCACGCCGCATTTAGGCCGCGTACGACCTTAATGCAGTGCACTTCGCCGTATTAAATTAGGCCGCGTACGACCTTAATGCAGTGCACTTCGCCGTATTTAGGCCGTGTACGACCTTAATGCAGTGCACTTTGCCGTATTTAGGCCGCGTACGACCTTAATGCAGTGCACTTCGCCGTATTTAGGCCGCGTACGACCTTAATGCGGTGCCCTTCGCCGTATTTAGGCCGCGTACGACCTTAATGCGGTGCACTTTGCCGTATTTAGGCCGCGTACGGCCTTAATGCGGTGCACTTCGCCGCATTTAGGCCGCGTACGACCATAATGAGGTGCACTTTGCCGCATTTAGGCCGCGTACGACCTTAACGAGGTGCACTTTGCCGCATTTAGGCCGCGTACGACCTTAATGAGGTGCATTTTGCCGCATTTAGGCCGCGTACGACCTTAATGAGGTGCCTCGGCGCCGCATTAAGGTCACTTTTCTCTTAAAATGTTTTTCTGACACGAATATTTGAATAAGATAACAATATCAAAAAATGGAAAAGGACATAAACTGACTTATAAATGCATCATAACCAATGTTCCTTAACCACTGTCGGTTGAATGATTTTTCCATGAGTTAAGCCCCATTTATGTACACATACGTTATAGTAGGCTTATAGATGTTGGTCAGCGCTTCGTTTTTTACAATTGTACATTTTGTAGGTTTAGACGAAACCTCACAGAAATGATAAGTTTAAACACATTTTTACACACATTTGTTTGATTAATTGCTAACGCACATTGGTGTTTTCTGTTGAAATGATGATAAAAATAATATTTTTTACGATAATATTGATACTGATAATGATGATTGATGTTCAATGCCATAGTTGGGTTGAAACCAAAGTGCGTTCTACAGAGCACATTTAGTAAGTACTCAATTTATCATGAATCCCCGTCTAGCACAGTCTATCGCACTACATTACCAGTCCGAAGGTCGCGGTTTGATTCGTGGTACTACCTTCTGCGGCTGTGGCTATGTGATCAAATAATATGTTAATGGTTATTCGCTTTTCACTGCTCGAAGCTGTTGGTCGGGTTTAAATCAAGCAACACTATACACACTATACTATCACATATTTTTGTGATGCTGATCGACGATCATGTATCGATTATCGGTGACCATTGATCGATAATCGGTGATCGTTGATCAATAATAAGTGATCAATAGTTGATAATCTGTAATTGAAGCATAAATCGCAGATCGATAATCAGTGATCGGTAATCGATTATTGTGATCAATGTCGGTGGTCGATTATCGGTGTTAGGTGATCGCTAAGTAATGATCACTTTTTGATGACTGATGTTCCATTATTGTTGATAAATTAATATTGATCAATAATCTATAATGAGTAATGGATTATCGGTGATGATGATTAAATGTGATCAATGATAATGTTGATCACTTTAAATAGGACAATACATAAAATATCTATATGCAACATGATCATGCATTTTCGCCGCATATAGTTCGCCTCAATGTAGTCCAGTCACGAACGTCACATCTCTATACTGTCGCTGTACAACTCTGTTACGAAGACGCGTGTAAAAGTCGGAGTACAGAGTCACGTATGCGGGGCTAGCCTCAATGCGTCACGCATTAAGGTCGTACGCGGCCTTAATGCGGCACGGCCTATATGTGGCACTACAGAGGAGCCGTTGATCAATGTTACACAATTGGAATATTTACCAGTAACGCTTGTGGCTAGATCAGTAATCAAAGATTGAGTAATTGTCTTTACAGATAAGACCATAAACCGAAGGGTTACATAATATACGACAATGAAAAACGTTGAAGTTTGAATGAAGCAATTAATGCTTGTACTCATATTAAGTGTATGTCAAATCAGTGCGTTAGGTTCACATTTTTCGAACGATATTTGCAACGTAATCAGTATAGTTTTAATTGGAACGTATTCAGATCATAAAGATTCCTATGAATTAACTATGATGGCTTTTGTAGTAAAATATGCGCCGGTAGATGTATAATAAAACCAGCAGCATTAAAGACAGAATCAATGAAAGAAAATAATTGATGTTTTATTCTGGGAGTTTCTAATGCTTACAATTAATAAGGTTCATGTAGTTAAGTACTTGGTTTCCAATTTTATTTCTCGTCAAACGCTTGAAGTTTGAATTTATGATGAACTACAATTTGATGTTAAAATACCCGTGTTAAAGATATATTATATAAATACATCAATGGTACGACCAATAGTTCATAACATTAGGCAATCAATCAGTCAGTAATTTATTTATTTTTTCAACATGTTGCAAAAAACATTAATTCATTTAACATACCGGAAGACATCATTCTATCTACGCCGTTTATCTTTTTTAAAATATATTTCTTGTTTATTGCACGTGTACTCTCGCACAAATGGTCACGTAAAATACAAAGGCAATGCTTGAAAATCGCAATCATGTCACTAATGATTTTCCACAGCTTTTAGTGACTTTAACCGGCGTGTTTGTCAAATGCGAAAAAGAAAGTGCCGATAATCAGTTTGTAGTTTTAATGGAGAAAATGACGATGAAACCCCAGCATTAAATGAAACGAAATGTATGTGACACCCGTGAATCAATGTCATGAGTTGTGTCATACGACAGGTTCCGGCAAAAAGTTGCAGTAGACAAATATATACTAGGTCTATCTTCAAATGTGCGTATATTCCTGTAGGCCGTGTAGGCTGCGGCCAAAATCTTTTTTTGAAAAATCGAAAAAATAAAATGACCAAAACTGCAATAAGATATTTTGATATTTTGGAACGAAATATACACCTAAACGCATCTCTAACGATCTAGCTACATTTGTGAACCCCCTAAAACAAGGCTCACATATCAATTTCAGCTGATCTTCATCCCTGCTTTACATGCACAATATTTGTGGTAAGGCGTTCGACCCTTAGACACTGATAGATCACGTGATGTACTTTGAAACATGAACCGAAACGCTTAAGACGCTTTTTATGAATGTACGTCATTGCTGTCTGCCGTCTCACTTTATAACTGGCATGCATATCTAACCATTTTATTGTATTTTGAAAGACAGACAAAATACCAATTATACACATCAGACCCGACTTCATGGCAAATATTGACATTTATTTTACATATGGCATGTCGGAAATTATCTTAAACGTACAATGAAGTCCTATTATCAAAGATACCGATCTATATCAAACATGTCTGACACAGCAACAATTAGAGCCACGAAACATTATAAATCATACAAAATAATACGTTTTAATTAAAATGTAAAAACAGTATGCAGATTTGTACCATGCGAAATGTAACAACATAACCACGGCTTAATAGAATAGTACAGCATGTCTGACCATTTTCCGAGCCTAATTTGTCCAGTGATGTATTTCATCCTTTTCCCCTACTTTCCGCTTAAGTTTCCCAAGGTTGGTTTGAAAGTTACAAGGAAAATTTCTAACTTGCCCATTCCAATAGATATTTGCCCTTACACATTCTCAACCCCTAATGTTTCGTAGGTAGATGTTTTACAGGGATCTGCGTGGGGAGGCGTCGTAACATGTATGTGGCGTTCCTGGAACAGTTAAATCTTTCCTTACTAGTTCAACAAATAGTATAATTAAACTGAAATTAACTGAATTGTCGCTGTTTGTTTGTGAGTTAGATAGGGCTCAGCAAGTGGGCAGAATCATGCTATCGTTTCTATAAAGAAACATTAGTACAATCAATATCGTATGACCTTAATATCCATGTATCATTCGCTATTCGTTTAAACATAAAACGGTCAGAAATTTACCCATAATGTCAAATACATAAACATTCGTATTTCGGAGTTCTTATCGTTATATTATATCAGGTTATGTCACGCGAACGTACGTGTAGATTTAATACTTGAGCAAATGACTTTAAAAGTATGTAAAATTTGGGTGTGCCTAAGTTTGAAACACTGTTATCTTATTTATTAAGTACTCCGTAACAACAAAACAACGAAGTTGCGACACATGATGACTTTATTCATACATTTTCAATCCCCTTTTCTCTCTTCGATATTTAACGTTGCCATTTGAGTCGCCATTACCGGAAGCGGAAATTTACAAAAAACCGAGTCGTTTTCATTTGATTTCATATACAAATGCTTTCATTAATTAGTTTTCTTGATAAAATGTCTAAATGAATGAGTGAAAATATGTTGCGTTGATAATAATGATTTTGCAACCATACACGGTGCAGTGTTGGTAAAATGATATCTGCCAAGCTGTGGATCTTTCTCCTCAATCTATAGCAGTTTCTCAAGTTTAAAGATGTATCTGGCTGATTGCACATACATTGTTTGAATTGGCTTCATCCAGTATTGTTTTTACATTGGATAAAACATCTCTTACGCATGCACATTGAAAGATACCCGAAACAGTGCTACCTTATGTTATTTAATCTGGACGAAGTTGGGAGAATTACATGGGCTAGTAAAATAAAAACTCTATTGTTCAAATTTGGATTTGGCTATGCTTGGATTGCACAAGATATCGGTAACGAAAACTTGTTCTTAGCTAACTTTAAACAACGTATAAAAGATTGCGCCCTACAAAACTGGTACTCAGAAATTAATGACTCTGGAAAATCGCATCATTACAAACACTTTAAAACCCAACTAGATGTTGAAAAGTATCTAACACTTGATATTCCTGTAAAGTACAAAATTGCACTATTTAAACTCCGATGCTCCATGCATGCTTTACAAGTTGAAACTGGCAGACACAATAATATTGCTTATCAAGACAGATTATGCCAATTATGTAACTCTGAAACGATCGAAGATGAATTTCATGTTTTTTTTAAATGTTCATTCTATAAAAACATACGCGATCAATTTTTAGGCAGAAAAATTAATGACCTCAATAGATACAATTTACAAGAATTTTATAATTTAATGGGAACAACAGATTCAAATATCCTAATTAATCTTGCAAAGTTTACACATTTTTTAAGCTACGAAGTTTGAACATAGAAAGATAAGCTTCACTTGAAAAAATAATTAATATCGTATGTGATATTTTATATGCGTATACATACGTCTTGAAATATGTTATTTTGAAAACATATAACATATTATGTACTCATATGTCTTATTTATATTGTATGTACATTTGCGTTTTACTTATATTGTATGTACATTTGTAAATGATTGGGTTGTTTCGTTTACCATATATCTGATTTGTATTATGGGCCGGATGCCTAAATTACTCGCAATAAATATTGTTATTGTTATTATAAATAAGAACCATTGCAATGTATAACCGATTGAAATATCATTATTTACGATATTACTTACACACAAAAGTTGTAAAATTGACTCATTATTAAAAACTTGAAAGTTTTTTTTAAAATTTTATGATGGTACCAACATCTTCATTCAACAAATACGGATCATTTACATTATGAGTTCATTCTTTGTTAATGCATGTTTTTGATGTATTAACTAAAGGAGATATATAGTTCATGTTTGTTTAGGTAAACAAATGAACAACAAAACATATCTTGAAAAAGATGGTCGGCGCAATTTGAAGGTTAACATTTGTTGAGCAACATAAACAAATGCCGAAATGTTACGATTGCTGGTCACTCCAGATCCAAAATGGATCTCGGTAAATTCACCGAAATTCAGTGGATTTCGGTAAGGTAACGTACCCTTTATCGAAAGGTTAATACCAATCAGCGTCAAGGTTACAAACGGTGTTCGGTTGCAGAGAAATTGCCTTGGTGGTTATCGTAAGAGGTGATTGGATTACACAACACTGATATGCATGTAGCAAAAACCGTGTCAGTACAGCCGCGCCAAAAAAATGAACATTCTATTACTTTAACATCTTATCGAACTCTCGCGATATATTTGCTACATTTGCTGGACCACTTGCGTGATACTTATTAAGTACTGCCTTGTCATTGCACCGTAATCTAGTTTTCTCGGCGGAATGAAAAAAGTCTCTAAGAACATGTTTGCTCTATTTTAATATTGCCTTTGTCGCAACTAAACCACATAGAATCATAAAACCTCCGTTTAACTTCACGGTGACTGGCTATCAGACAGTAATTGGAGATAACCAATACGTTTTATGTTATTAATCGATAAACGAGAAATCTATGCTTTCCTGTGTGTCACGGTGTATTGTATACGTATATTAATCTTTAACATATTCCCTTGATCCTTATTATCGTACAAAAGTGTGTTTGTGGAAAATTGGATCATAGAAAAGAACATAAAACAATATGGGAAAACATTCCCTTAAGACTACGGTTTATCAGTAACAATTTCATATCAATGACAGTGTACGGAGTAACCGCACATGAACTCTAATTGATTTTTGTCAAAAAAAAGTCTCAGTGACGACAGAACTTTATATCAATACTACTACAGCTGCCTTGCGTTCGGTTTAGGCTAACACTCGCTCGAGTTACGAAACTGTGCACGTGTTTTATACTGAACGCACTGTTTGCCAAAAAGTGCGCGCCTACTGTGCGCCCACTCGCTCGCACAACTCCTAGGTAGCACGCGAATTTGAGAGCAGAACACTGCGTTCAGTTACGGCTAACTGTCGCTCACGTTTTGTTTTGTATCCCTGGCCCACCGTATCACATTGTATGCACACGGTGAACCAAATTGGAAAATGAACGCAGGGCTGGTTCCCCGTCTTGACTGTCTTTGAGGCAGAGAATCAGAAAACAAACGAGGCGGTCAATACACTTGTTAGCGACGCGACTCCCTTAGCCGTAACTGAACGCAAGGCATGTGCTGTGTAAACATTCGCCCCGTACTTCGTCCAAAGTGTAGTTAACCTTATCTCACATTAAACCGGCGATCCGGAGACCCGGGTTGGAATCCCGGTAGAGCCATTGACCGATTTTTCGTATTCCTCAAAAAATGATTTTATATCAATAAATTAGTTGCCGTCAAGTTCAGGACGACTCATATAGGGAAGCAGCCATTGATATTATTTCCTACCTCTCTGAAATATATTTGTTATTTAAAATTTTACAACATGATGTTTGTAAATGAGTAAAATGAAAAAAGGCAAGGACCTGATGAAGGACCACCTGAATAATAAGACCATTTCAAAATTAAGAACACACTTTTCAAGTCCATTTTCACTGTTTTGCTCTTTCATCAACCTCATATTAAGACCACCTTAATATTAAGACCAATTTTTAAAGGTCTCAAGGGTGGTCGTATTATTGAGGTTTAACTGTACATAAGTGAACTATCTGTCACATAAAAAACTGTGTATGTATTGCGAGTATAACAAAATAAAGGAAATTTCAGTGTATAATTAAACAAAAAAAAAGAAATTGCCGAGTACATAAAAGTCAAAATTGTTCGTTTACTAATATTTGAAGATTTCATCATGCATTTTTATTTCAGATAGAAGACTATTGCCATCTTGACCGAACGAGAGCATGATTAAGATGTTAACAGTTCATTCGGTCTGACCTTTCCACGCATCTCTCTCCATTGATTTAGATTAGCCGTGTGTGATAATTAATTCCACTCATCTGCGTTTCGATGGAAAACGTAACATGCCTGTGAATTGTTGATTAATTTCGAGATAACTACCGTGATTTCTCGGGTATTTGACGTCTTGCAGTCAGCGTAATGAGAATTAACTGGAAACAATTTATTATCCTATAACCTTCAAAATAAAACCACATAAATCGGACGATTTCAGATTAGACGGTACAAATGGAAACCTGGCAATTTGAAGAAATCGATTTGCCATTTTTTATCCGAGAAAAATGAAAATTTGACAGTTAAATCAGATCCCGTTATAAATAAACTGCTTATTAAAGGTTATGTGCTTATTAAAATCGTTCAAAACATCCTTAAATATGATAAATCACTCCAAAAGTGCGGCTATAAAAGTACTATCGACCATTTCTTTACAGATACTGTCAGTTAAAACAGCTCATGAACTCCGCGGTGGAATTCCCTTCAATTGTCAAAATGAACACTACAATCATAAAGTTAATGAAATCTATACAAAATGCATACCGCACGTCGGGTATGTTTCAGATAAAATGTACTTGTCAATGTGGCTTTGACTATGCGTCTATCGTAAACCCTTTGAAATATTAAACTTCTGTTGTGCCTTGGGAAAAGCAAAATCAATGCAGAGTTGATATAATAGAAGCGGTACTATAAATATTCCATTAAGTACGATATACCTCGTATATAATCATGCAGAAATAGAATCCAATCAACAAAACTATTTGCGAAAAAAACGAAACACAAGAGACCGCACAGAATGGCTGTAAATACCGCCTGTCACTCTGACCTGATATTATGGATCAGGGGAAACATCTTTATGCTACATTTGAATGGCACTTCGAGATTATTAGCAGGATTAAATTCTTCATTCTTCCTGGAATACACAATGTTGAAGTTAAATGAATGTGTATATGTATTTTATTTGGTAGGTTTTCTTGAAATTTCTTGAAGCTCTCTTCTCACTGGGGAAAACTTTGATTTACTGTCGCCATGTGACACACGTATATAATTATACCACTTATATCTATGAAGTTTAGGAAAGTTCGATTGATCAATAAAAAGGTTGGTAAACATGTATAATCAATACTGTAACACGGTTTAGCAGTCATCAATTCAGGATAGTATTCGATCGGAAAAAATAGTTACAGTTTTGCAGAAATTGCGCAAATTAATATGGTCAGTGATATGTTGTATTAGGTTAGTAAGCCAGTGCTCGAATATTAAATTCTTTGACAGAATTCTGATAATGGAATACGAATTGTTATACCTTCGAACAATGGCAATTCTATTATTCTATATATTAGATGAGAAAACGATGATTACTGTGAGCCATATAGTAGGACAATAATAAACGTATCCAAACGTAATATACGCTTCGTAGTTTTGTTTTCAAACTTTTCTGAAGAAAAACTTGATTACAAGTTGTAATCGACGCATTTCTTGTTTTAACATATTTCTGATTACTATTTGGTTACACAAAATATTCGTGAAAGAGATGCGGTTTGAAAAACGATGCATATACAAATTTTGATTGTTCATATCTTGAGTGACAATCAAGTACATATCAGCAAATACATTCGTCTGTACTGTTTCATAATTAACATAGCACACAGCCACCAATTGATAAAATTGAAACGCATATTCTGATATTAAAAGTCGATATATTCCTGATCCACACTGTAAAATAACACTGCAAAAAAACGGAAATTTATGCCTCGTTAATTAAGCATGTATGTTTACATACACCTTGTGTTATGTGTACGTTTGAATATGACACCTCGCCAAAGATAGATAGAGTTATCCTTCGGCAAATATAAGTTAATTAGTCACTAACGGTATTTATAAACTGTAGACTAAATATTAATATACATTATCAGAATAACCTGACTTATGAAAACAGAACACGGTAATCTAGATGAATAAACAACGTACGAAATAACAATCGGCTTTGATTTAATTCAGTTATATGAATTAAGTATTCGTATGTATTGCAACTATGGTACAGTTGATTTTAATTATGACGATATGAAAACTGAAATGAACGAATCAATTTTACAACTTCCATTTAACTGAGTATTGCATCGAATTAATAATACAAGCATAGTTGTCTATTTATTCAAGAGAGAAATCGCGTTCACTACGATATACAGTGATATGAAAATTGTAGAATAGTAGAATGGTAGTAGTGAGGAGTCTGGTGTTTTGAAATACCGGAGGTTTCATCGTATACAGTGTCCGCACATATTTGGTAAAATGTAGGCAGCAGACATTTCTCTTTTCAAGTGCAGACATGAATTTAACGGTATTGATATTGCAACCGTAACAAAGTGCTTGCTCAATGTGAGATAGTGTGATCGCCATGTGCCCGCATGTGTCGAATGGCAAAATGTCTTAACATTCTCATCCTCCTAACACCAAAACGACAAGGTCAAATTTGATCAAAATTCGCAGAAATAATCTTTATGTGGTCTCCTTCCAAACAAGTTAACATTATGTCATTCCACGCAGAACTCTGGTCGCCATGAAAACGGAGAGCAACAAAACAAAAATCTCTTCTGTTTTGACAGTCAGCCAGACAATTACCTCCCCATTCCTTAGATGTTTCCCTTACACCTCTTCAACGTCTTATGGTTGGTATGCTGATTTTCAGGATCTGTGTGGGGAGGAATTGCCCTGTGCATTGTGCGCTCCTTGTAACAACTAAATCCTTCATTTGTAAGCAAACTGCTCTCCCAGGCTTGATATAATTTCATACAAACATTCCTCGAGTGTCCCTTTACCAAGATTGTTCAATTTACTTGGATTCGTCGAAAACCAAGACCGCACTTTTCCTATATGCATATTTTGAAAACGTCAAAAACAGTCTTGTCAAAATCCGCTGGCCTAAGTTTTAAATAAGTTCACGTAAACGTTGATTTGGTGACCCTCTACTTAGCTCGTTCAAATTGTTTTTACATTGTTTTTCAAATTGTTTGAAAATTGACCCGCCCTCTTGCAGCTATGTTTATTAATGAGTTACATGTACCGTTATCAAAATATTGATATATCCCATCATTCATAGACTATGCAGTTAGTACCTCATGTAGTTTAATCAACCTATGATAATGTAAAGATATCACAGCGCATATTTTGCGAATGGAAGTTAACACAAGAGCTCATAAATAGTTAATGTTTCTTGGATAACAACTGACTGATATAATCATTTTTTGAAAGTATAAACTGGCTAGATCTATTCGAAATAATTATTTGTCTATTAAAACTATTTTCTGTATAATCGTTTCCATTACAAGCCGTTTTTCATTAATTTCACGGAAACAATTCTATGCAATTTAAGTTAATTGTTTTATCAGGGTTTTTGTTCATTGGATATCAAAAACCCTACGCAAAGATATTCGATTACAAAGAAATAAAAAAAAGATACCGGTTAAAATATCATCACGTTTAATACGGAATCGAAAGGAAAGTATTTATTATGGAGAAATAAAAACAAGCTGGAAAATGACTTAACAAGCGTAGGCATACGTGCAGCTGCTGCTATGGGATATCCAACCTCTTCAGTAAGTGACGTCATTTCAAGAAAACGCAACATGTGATGTCACTATTTGCAAGCAGGAAACAATATTTACACTTCGTTTTCAAATTGCCATACGGGGAAAATATTGTTTACTGTCAGTTCATGGTGACCTCACATGTGACGTTTGCTGGAAATGAAGTCACTTAAGGAAGAGGTTGTTAATCGTACAGTTGCGCTCATATGTACTTCTTACAAATGTTTATATCGTTGACATTTATTTTGATGAGACCTGAATGTTCGCTCGTTTAGCAAGTCTTGTAAAGATGAAATAAATTAGAAATAAATTCAATTTACTAAGCATCAATAATACTGCAGTCTGTCTTTTGTTCTTACCAATATATTTAAATGTATTTTATAACAAGTTTAATCCATGAAATTGGTATATATTCTAGTGTAAGCTATATGATTCTGAATTGTTTATTAGTAAGTACTTCTAACTAGATATAGACAAAAACAAAGTACATAATGTATTATGTAATAATGCACTTTAATATTTCGTTGAAGGCAAACACTGATAAATCTCGTTGTTACTTTTCAGAACACTGGGCAGATTAGCAAACGCAAGGTAATGTATTTGCTAAGCGCTAATGTCATAGCACCAACAAAGATGCCTAAATGGTATAAAGCATGGCCGTTATCATAATATCATTCAGTAGCTCTTGACAGGATAGGTGTATATCGAAAACCTCTTGCTAATGGCATTTCACTACCAACCCATTATTATGCCAATTGTTAATTTTAACACTGAGGGAATGACAAAGACTATCACAAATTTAGGTTATATCATCAGCATTTTCCTCCTTTCTTCTTTGCATTTACAGTATTCAACAGGACTTGCCAAGTATGTAATTGTTTCATGCATGGGATCCCCGACAAATTTATTATCACCAGTAATATTGCGTGTAGTATATTGCTAGGGTCAATCATAAGTGCTAACATGTTTTCATATAAAACCACGGTTTCTGAATTTTAAAGTAAAATGCAAGTAAAGGGACATCTTCAGCAATGCAACTGTCACAACGCAGAGTTTCGAATATCACAAAAGTATCTCGTTTAAATTCTAAAAGGATACATATAAGATTGATACGCTCTAACATGAACACACAAACACATATATGAGATATAAATCAAATATATTTTGCAACTTAAATAAATGTATTTATTGCATTTTATGAATAATTTATCGAAATGCACTTAGTACATACGGTAGGGAGAAGATCAATCAAATCGAATGCGGAAAGACAGGTTCACCTTGTCCACCTACGTATCAGATTAAGGATGGTAGAAGAGATGGCCATGTTTACGCAAGGGGCACACCCCCACTTGGTCTCTCGTAATACAGATAGGAAGAAATATACATATAAACATAGTTTATGCATGCGTGTCTGTATAGATTGATAGATACAAAATTTTAAAGTGAAAACATATCAAATGCAGTAAACTTAATATGCGCATTAATCTGAAAGAAATTACAATACCGCACGTACTTGTGTGGCAATGAACGAAGATTGCATTTATTAATCAATGAAAAGATATATGTTTTAAAATCTTACACACAACTTCTCAGATTTTCAGATCTACTCGCGCTTTTATTTAGTTAATATCGCAAAAGGTTGTCTCGAGATAAACAAAAGACATCAATGATGTGGACAGTTGTAATGTCGCGATTAATAGTTTGTCTACTGAAGATTCAACGTATCTGTTGACATAATTGGGATATCTGAAGCTATATTGCGCAATTGTTGTGTTGGTATCTAAAGTCTGTGTATTTTATCTGGATGAGTTTTATACTAAATTTGCGTTATCTTTTTAATCATTAATGTCTGATTCGGCTATTCCATTTAGTGTGGTAATGATTTCTGCATGTGGTGTTTGTTATTTCCTGAATGCATTCTCACTGCGAAAACAAAATTACAAAACTACTCGAATATTTGTACTCATTTTGTATAACTAATCTAATAACTATAGCGCTGTTGGCAGTATGCATATGTTATCTTATCTTCAATACATACTGAGGACAATGATCGAATGGATTTTATTTCTAACAATGGTTGCATTTATAATCGGACATTGAGCAAGCATAATATATATTTTGTTATAGCGCGTGAGCTGCAATTTATTCTGAAGAAGTTTTTAAAAAAATAACAATCACACTTGGGAATACAGTGGATAGCAACCACGTGCTACGTTAATTGATTTAGGAATAAATTCATAATACCTTTTCTGTACAAGGGCTTAGACTAGCATATCAGCCCGGGTCGTGTAGTGACTTTATCAACCGTTAGGTCGGAGGAAGACCCAATGTGCTACTTCTAACATTATGTTTGGCATAGGCGGGTATCTCGATGGAACCACCGACTTTCTGCAAGCCTACTGGATAGCTCCCTCACTTATATTGTTCATAGTTTAGTGTGCTAGTAATTAAGTTGTGGTTATTCGATTTGATTGTCAATGTTTTGTATTTATCCTTCTATTTCTTTATTCTACATAAACTTACAAAAGTACATTTTGTGACATTGAGCTATCATACCATTACCGGAGTTACATAGGTTAGCACTGTATCATATTTTAAAGGGATATGGCGACTATTTATCTTTTATAACAAAAAAATCATGGTATACTACCATACAGTTTAAGCAAAACATGCTTCCTTGTAATATAATTTTCTTTATATGATGTACTGATAGGGAAGAAAAAGCAATGAAAAAACAACGAATAAAATTAAAATTAAAGGCCATATGCTTAACTGTTGATGCTGTTGAAAACTTGCTCCAGGGAAGTTATGTTACGTAGATAATGCAGTGCAACCCAAGGTTAACATTACTCTTTAAAACTGCGCATTTTGCTGTAGTTGTAGGTTGTTATTCTAGGGGGGTTAAATTGAAAGGAACTTAAATTGAACTAGTCGTTGAAGAGAGATTGTTGCTCAAATGATCAAGTGGATCTGGAGAGACTATAGTGTACATAACTTACCAATTACAACAAGGGATGTGCACTTACAATTGGTACATAAAACACAATTTGATCAAGACACGAGTAATGATCTAACTCTTCCATAGACGTTAACTTAGTTTTCTTTTACTTTTTACATTATATTGATACATGCGACGTGGTTTGGAAAATCAATATATGAGTACCGCTGTAAGATTTCCAACCTCTTCTTTAAGTGACGACATTTCCAGAAAACGTCACATGTGATGTCACCATGTACTGACAGTAAGCACTATTTGACCCATATGGAAATATGAAAACGAAGCGACCATATGAAGTAAATAGTGTTTCCTGCTTGCAAATAGTGACATTACATGTTGCGTTTTCTTGAAATCCCATAGTAATATTATGAAAATACATATGTACAAGCACAGGTTATACGTTCGTAACACATAGACGTGGTCACGTCCAGTGAGGAGTATAATATAAAATACTGTTATAACACAATCAAATGAAGACGATTATATTTTTTTGAACATTTAATGAAAAGTGTTTAGACAAACAATACGCTTGTCTTTACTGCCTGAAAACGAAACTTCAAACTTGAAATCGGACAAGTCATTTATATTACACACTTCTGTTCACCAACGTAGACACCATTCAAGACATTGAAACCGTTATGGGAACGTCTTGTATCAGTTGAAACTGGTGAAATTGGTTATGTAGCAACAGAACGAATACATAAAATAAAATGAGGAGGATCGCAAAGCAAATGATTGCAGAAAACATTCTGATAGAACTGATAAAAATGGACTTAAAGGAATGACTTACCATTACAATTAAACGGCTACACCACGCTGCTCTTCGCTACGCAGTACGATTAGCACAAGGAAGACTACATTCAAGAATAATGGCCCGAATCAAAGAACGTGAGAGCACGAAATAAGTCAAATAATGTGGAGGTGGCATAAAACTACACTAAAAGGAGGATGATGCCAGATCTTTTAACATGAAGGTAAACTTAGCAATTCAATAACATTGCATTCTTGCAATTGATAGTATAGATAATGGTGCTGAAAATGGATCGTATTTGTCAAGATTTGTGTCGTCGGTTTCAAAGTGGAAGTTACTTGCAGTATATGCTCGAACTTACATAATCACATAACATAACCCGAAAATAACTAAATTAAACGTATAGTCTCGTGATTTTACGCGAGCAAAAGATGTTTAGCCATTGCTTCCAGTATTGAAATAGATCCCGTCGAAGGGTCTATGTAAGTTTTTGATGTAATCAATGTTAAACATTACCAAACATGAGTTAGTTAGAACCTCCGATTTAATCAAATGAAACGTCAGTGTAACAAGATAGATTGACTGCACTAACAATTTGTTAGCTTGACAATATATAACGTACTGACAAACACAGAACATAATCATTTGTTGATACGGCTTTCAAGCTCAGAGCGTTAAATGAAATCGGAGTTTCAATTTTTAATTAAATACCAAGTGGTCCTTTCTGCGGTATTCGATATTTTGCCTTTGCAATTTAAATCACAGCAAGTGTTCAACGAACTTATAAGTCGACGAATGAAATTTATAAATCATCAAACACGGGTCAATAACAAACGAAGGCTCCACAAAAATGTTATAAATTCCAATTGGTTGAATGTTTGCTGAAGACCAATTACAATTGAAAGGGGGATGTTTGCCAACAGCTTCCACAATGTCCGAGTATTAAAGCCTTAGAAAAGACATTTCGGATGATGCAAAAAGCTCCGGTATCCAGATTGAAACCCAGGCAATGCTTCTTAATCAACTTTCGAATGCATTTCTTTGGTACCATTGTTTGTTAGCTGGAATATCGTTCAGTCATGATTGTGTAGTTTATGATTACATGTTATAAAACAACAGTAATATGTATACAGTTATAATTGGAAATACATATAATTGTAAAGATGTCTCGGTTAGAAAATCGAATTGTTATTATTGCATGATTAAAAGAGTAATTCGTTTGTTTATTATTGTTCTGTTTTACGATTCACTTTGTTCAAGCAATATCGGTTCCGTTCTGTATTTCTGTATTGTAGGGTATAACAAGCATACGCTTGAAAGTAAAGTCAATCAAACTATTGCGGAACTATTAATTTGTTACAGGGAACGCCACATACTCAAGACAATGCCTTCTAGGGAAACACCAGCCTTAAGAAACACTTGTTGAGGAGGTGTCGGGAGAAACATATGTGGGAATGTAGACGTATGGGATTGTCTTGTCTTGTATCTCAAACAACATTGGACAATATAAGGAGAAAGCAAGGAGAAGAAGAGATTGAATGGATGACATACAACACGAGACAAGTTAAGGAAGCAAGAGTGGCCACGAACGGAAAGGGGGAGGAAAACACGAATAGTATATCAAGTAAAACAACTGCACATTGTGAAATGAGAGTATTATGTGTTAGTTTTGGACTGAAACAAGATTGAAGAAGTCTTATTACCTATATAACTGTGTAATTTGTTTTATTATGTATGTATAGTTCTAGATGTAAGAGACTGCAGTTTCTTGAAAATGTGTAATGACACTTCTTCATGCCTAGGGAGCCGAAAACGAAACACTGTCACCTACTCGAGACATATTTACAATGTCGTCAATGAAAGTACTTAGGATTTTGCTGTACTATCTTAATAATAATACAGTACATTTGTAAATGTCTGAATATGTGTTTAATGTATCAATGACTGTCACTTTTAGTTGTTTTCTTTACTTGTTTCGTCTGAGTTCTCTTTGTTATCGTCATTTGCATGACAAAGATGTGTAGCATAAGCTATATGTCTTGGGAATTGAAACAACTTTAATACTGGAAACAAACGTATGTTTTCAGTGTTCCTATGATTATGATTATGTCTAGCACATTATATCTGCAGTATCCCCCCCCTATCTTATTGATTTGTCTGAATGTTGACAATACAATGTCACATGACTTTATATGTATATCTGTACTATTCAATGTGATACAATGGTGGTCAACAAATACACATATGTTTTGGACAATAATGACCAATAGACATAGAGTATACAGTACTGATACTCTCAACTAATTTGGAATTTCTTTATACCAATCCCGAAAACATGACTTTCTAAAATTTAATATTATATTTTTTATAAGTGATTTCTTCATAATCAGGAAACATTCAAACTTAGCATGTTCTGTGGTGTGGTTTAATGCCTTCATGGGACGATGTCATGCTGAATTTAATCCATAACAAAAATAAAAACATTATTTGAATATCAACACATTTCATTTAGTTTGCAATTTATTTTGTTCTGTGGCCACTCCTTACTTTTTAGATTCCTTGTTGAATTAGGCTTTCAATGTATTATCTTTTTATTCATTTGTATGCTTTCATTTGGAACCAATATTTTACTTTCTCTCCAAGAATATCTGATGGATTTCCTACAACATCATTTCGATCATTCACTGTTCGAATGCGTTTTTCTCTCGAAAACAACTGAACACTCCTAACAGCAAACGTGTAGCTGTTTTTTAAGCACATGTATATAGTTCACACATAGTGCAAGACTTCCGACGATCGTGATATTAGTATGTTATTATGTAACCCCGTAAGGTTAATGTCTGTGAGATCAGGCAAATGCAAATAATCTATCTAGAAAGTGCACAATTTACAATTTAAGTAATGGCAAACTGTTAAGTTATTGCAATTTGTGGTGGTTCATTCAGTTGTTAAGATTAATAGACACTTACTTAAATGCGTTTTGCAGTCGTGTGGGTCACTTATGTTAATTATTTACTTAAGAAAATTACGGGAAATCATCTTAAGTGCACTTTGTCTCCGCAAGCATTTTTTCTTTTAGGTACTATACTGAAGAACTGCAACGAAACAGAAACGTAAAAATAATAAGGGCCGCTGACTGAATAAGAGGTAAATATTGCCTATCCCGTGTAGTTCGATAATTTTGCGTATATATACGACGTGTAATTGAATGAACCAATGAATGCGTTTTATGAATTGCGTGGTTTTCAGTGCGAACATGGACGATTTCAAATTAAAGAAAGTCTCCTCAAGTGGGTGAGACAGTGGGTTACAATTTGTGTCTACTCGTCGAGCCATAAATGTTTTAAATTTCATATGGAAACGATATGAAACGGAGACTAATGGTATTTTGGCATGTCAATTATTGTAATTTTGTCGGCAATACTTAAAACGATCTACATTCTGTGACGATGTTCGGAATTTTCACATCGAAACAATATCGTTTTACACCATTTACATTTAAGTTTGGGGTAATTGTGAGAGCATACGCCTTCTTATTTTAAGTTAAAGTCTTTTAACAGTTGTCAGTTGCACGATATAGTTCGATATAGATAATTTCGATATGCATAAACGCCTCAAAATACCGCTCAGACTTCTATCTCATAATATACCATTATAGTTTTATTCAACTGTTAATTCTTACTACAGTTTGCACATTTTTTTATTTACCATATTTGAAATACGTATCAACAAATGTGAAAATAATTAAACCAATGGCCATTTTGGAATTCTTGTAAAAGCAGCCCCTGCAAACGAATCAATTATGACTCGATGTTAAACATTGCCTTCGACTTCGACCCCGTTGTACAATGCACTATTCAATCTTATAACATGTTGTGCTGTTTCATTAGCGATAATCATTTTGTTGATATTTAACGGAGTGAACATAATTAAACTTCCAAGCAAACGCTTTTGAAATTGAATTGTTAAAACGTATGAAAGTAAATATAGAACGTTTGCAGGAGATACCAAAAGCACAACGCACAGCCCCACCCCCACCCCCCAAAGCATGAAGATGCATGAAAATACAAAAAGAAATCCATTCAAAAAGTGATACAGATAACTTGATCATATGCAGAAAATTAATTCCAATAGCCAATTTGAATTGTAACGTATACGTTTATCATACGTATTCTTGCATAATTATATACAAATACATACCAAAAAATCTCGAGTTTACTTATAATTCAGTATGATCCACGCATTCTTGACTATTTTCAAGTAGCAACCTGTAAATTAGAAATTGCGCCACGTATCAATGTGTCTTTTGTGCTACCAATCTTGATGTTACACTCTGGTCCAACAGTCTGATAGATTGATCCAAATAAGGCTATCAAACTTACAAGTCTGCAGTTCACCTGAATGTGCAACTTTTGTCGTGCGGAAAAAAATGCTTTCACCGAGAGTCGAGATTAGGTCGGGCGAAAAGATATTTGTAATAAACGTCACACTGCCGGGATTAATTCCGATTGTCGACGAAAGTCTTATAATAAATTATGTGTTATACAACTTTACGGGCGTTCTATGCTCGGGTAACGGGAAAAAGATCGTATACAACGTCTATACGTCGTTTCAATCAATCAAGATAACTATAGAGATATCATTCAGTATTTCCTCAATATTGGCAACACATACAGAAAAATACGAAGGAACAAGAAGAAAGTCATTACTAGTCATTGTTTTTTTTAAATTTTAAATTAGTTCCTTTTGTTTTAAAAATACAATGTCTGGCATGATTCCATGCTAGACCTTTCCAACATACACTGTGTTGGTTGTCCTTTTGTTTCATGACATACATAAAAATGCGGAGGCAGAGAGGCGCAAATAAAAAGTCAGTTTACGATGCAAAGACCAAGAGTATAACAAACAGACATAGAGAAACAATGTAAAAAGTAGAGTGTTGCTATTGTTTCTCTTATGCTAGTAAAGCATACCAGTCTTAATTAAGCTGCAATTGCATTAATTCATTAAAATGTCACTCCCTATAACCATAACGAGACAGTTGTAATGTAAAACATGTTTTCAAAGTGTGAACATGCCTGTGCGGAATCTACAACTTTTAATTTAGGAACTTAATTCTCTGCAAATGTCAGGATTGAAGTTCCAGAATAAACACCACAAACTACATCCATTGATGTTAAGGGTCACAAATCAGCAATTAATTGTGATATTTCTTCATGAAATATTTCAGCAGAAAATGCTATGTGTGCATTTCGGCGCTATCTGCAGTTATTCTTCAGATTGAAATATTAACATTTAAACTCATAGTTGTGTCGTTATAGGGCGAACATTACAGCTAATTGAATGATCAGCTCGTTTCACTGACGGGTCCATTATTTATCCCACACTTTTGACTTCAACCGAATACTTTTGTAAGTGACACATCGTACGACAGATGCATTTATCTATTGAAGGATTACTGCATCCATAACAAACAGCTACTGTTTGTACCCGATTTCGTAACTGAATATACGTTAAATGCAAGTGCTTTTTTTCAAAATCAATGGATTTTTGATAGAAATGGCGCGAGCACGTATTGCAATTAACACTTTATCAATGCTTTATGTAACAGAAACATTAGTCTGGTACCCAGGGTACTCTGTACATAAAGAGTACCGATAATGTAGTGGTAAGGGCAGGTAATCCAGGCTACACAAACATATTATGTTGGAAAGTCCAGCATATTGCGACCCTCACCTGTTGGACGGCATTTTACAGTTTCGATACAAGTATACATAATTGTTGAAGATACAACTGTAATATAGTTATATCTAAGTTGTTTAAAGGTGATTAATTTTCGGAAATCATATGGTGTTTTCGTTTTATTTTGTCTTTAATAAACTATGCATACGTTGATGTTTTCTGCATATCTGCTCACGTCCTCATTGCAAATAACATTATCCCATTTGTTGTTTTCATTCTGTAACAATATTTGTACTGAACACAATTTACATTGGAATTGTTGGTCGATTGTTAGATCGAACAGGGCATGTCCCATACACAAAGCCCAGTCCCAAATTCAAAAGGGCAAGCATAGATGACATATACACTTTTCATGCAAACAGCTGCAAAGGTGAAATGAACGTACATTGTATATAAAAATAATAATCCTTATTTGAAGCAATTTTAGTAAAATGTGTTTTGTGTTTCCTACATAGCGAATAACTCTCAAAACATGCCTGGAGGAGTGGTAGATGCCTCGCATTGATTTGGAGTGTGATTTCAATCCTCGTAAAAGCTGTTTAATGTGCTGTAACAGATTAATGTAAGCTATTGTACTTCTGATATCCACGGAGATATGACATAGCTTTGATGGTATAAATAACATCGAGGGCAATGACCGAGTGTTTTCCATTTAAATTATGATCGTGTGCGTAAAAGGTTTGCTATCTATTTTGTAAATATGGAACATGAACTGCAAGAAAATATCAACTGTTTTCTTATATTTACTCATAAACTGATACAGTCCCGGGGATATATAGCGGTCACCATTGCAACATATTAACCATTATCTGTATGCCTTTTGAATGTCCATTTTTACGTATTCCAGAAAATACCAATATTGTAATTTGATACATATATTCATTAGCGTATCAACGTTTCTATAACAGTGAGTGTCTATGTCATCAACGACATTAAAACAGCATGGAACTATATAGTGTTCAATAACAAAACGAAATGTTGATTTGTACATGTATGTAAACAATACGAACCAATGTTCTAATGATTTAAGTATTAATGTAAACAAGTTTACGCATAAAAATGTGTGTTTATGTTGAATACAATGGATATGTATTAATATTCCAGTCATGATTTTCACTCATAAGCAAATGCGAAATTCATCTACTTTGCCAATTTATGTAGAAATCAAACCAATGTATGAAAATGATGTAAAATTGATGCTCGATCTTTGAAAATCCATGTATTTCTTTTACATATTGTATAGTAGTATTGACTTTTGTTTGCTATAAACATTGTAACATGTTTTGTGCAATAACATGATAGTGTATTGTATTGTATAATACAATAAAACTTCAATTATGAGACCACCCTTTGGACTCTTGACAATTGGTCTTAATATTGAGGTGGTCTTAAAAAAGGTTGAATAAAGAGTGAACACGGACTTGAAATTTGTGTTCGTAATTTGGCAGTGGTCTTATTATCGAGGTGGTCATTAAGTAAGGTTTTACTGTATGTCTCTTTTAATTTGTCATTTTGCTAATTGCTTACCTTTACACGACATTGTCTTCTTGTGCTTTTACGTTTACTTTTGTCACACGAAATGAAGCATCAGATATGAAGATGATAGTAGAGCAGTCGATATTGAAATGCC
This sequence comes from Mactromeris polynyma, assembly GCA_032209605.1. Classification (NCBI taxonomy): domain Eukaryota; kingdom Metazoa; phylum Mollusca; class Bivalvia; order Venerida; family Mactridae; genus Mactromeris; species Mactromeris polynyma. The sequence goes on along the minus strand of JASFXZ010000019.1, from coordinate 4,719,546 downwards.
TGACACTAGCGGATGGTGCTAAACTGATCTTTTGAGGATATCTAAAATAGAAGTAAAATTGGATGAAAATACGTATTTTATACAACTGCAAAAGACATTCTAAAGTTCTAATATTCTTTTGCCTTTGGGGTGAGTGAGCCATTTGCACGCGGCATTTCCTGCTTGAAACCATCAGTATATGTCTAGTATAGATGTTTGAATAATACGATTAAACTTACATTAAAATATATATTTTTTATAAAATATGTTAACACATGAATTTGATGTTTCAACTGATCAGTTAATGAATCTACAAGAGTTTCAATGCTCTGTGGAATAACTACTTTTCCAAATTCCAAGATAACGAAAACTTTTAAGACATAAATAAAAAGAAATGTTTCGATTTTCAAGCATTGGTTTGTATTTGGACGAATGATTGAATCAACAAATCAACAATACATTACCATAGTTTGTGTTTGTATTAATTATGCAAAGCTTATTGAATTCCTGGCCTGTTCATTGATTAGGTTGTCGACTTTGTTAAGAAATGGATTAACAACTTGAATTTACGCAGAGCGGGTATTGTAATTGGAGTTGCTCAAATACAGCGGTACGTATGACAAACACATGAATAATATATAATGACTAGCCTGAATAGAAAATAGTGTTAAAAATTATAAATATGCAATTTAGGTCCTACCGATTGTGTTCCATATTAAAAAACTAACAGTAAATTGGCTTCACCATTTCACGAAGTTTTCATTCCTTTTGAAATTTGACGACCCCCAGTATTTTACTGACATTTCTAAAGCTGTAAATCGATATGTGGTTATTATTTCTGATTATGTTAAGCTCCCCTTTCCCCATGTGGAGTATATTTACTTGATATACTATATCGAAGTAATTTCTCATAATAGTCGCATACAGTTCTTGTCCTTCATTTATTTGCTTTTAATTTCTTGGGTTTGTTGTCCTGGTATATCGGTCATGTCAACGTTACAGACGCTCTGGTAAAGATGACATGTGGTAAATTAAACTACAATTGTATTTAAAATTGAATTTGATCTTAAAACTGAAAATAACAGTTTCCATGTAATTTGTTTTGGCACCTTGTGTTCAGAATAAGAGCTTTCTTCTTGGAATTTCTAAACAAATAACGAAACATTGTGCATGGTAACAAATGACAAATGACATGTCCTTTAACATATCTAACGCAATTTGTTCCAGTGCGAGTCAACAAAGTGCAGTTTTATTGTTTATATAATGAGGTATAACTCAATTTCGCTATTTTGTCATTATCGTGTTTACCTAAATATCGATTATAGGGGTGTTGTATACAACCTATTCATCCGTTCGTAATTGAAAATATCATTTAAACAGCCTTCCCATCCTATACTCATTATAATGGATAAATCGATCATGAAAGTCTTGTCAAATTGGGTTTATAGCAATTCGTAACTACCCTGAATATAGCTGTTTGTTTTTCCTCAATGAGAACGATGACATTTACATTAAAACAAATCATAGATGTAGAACATGTATATCATTTCGTCCTACATACCGTATTTTCTTTCATCAAATTAGTTCTAATAAGTAAAAAAGTAAAACAATTACATTAACGGTATAGACCCATACGATTTTAATAATTAATTCGGAAGTTCAGATCTATATCAATTTCTGGAATTGAATTTTATGTTCCACGGCGGCTTGTAATTTAGACAGAGTAATACAGAATCAACGCTTCGAAAATGTTTCTTTCTATGAAACCTACATTTCTAGTCAATCCTACTACACAAATATTAAACTATATGTTTTGTTCGGAGCTTTCAAGGGCACCACCAAGACGACAATTATTTTCTAAATTTAATATTACCTCACAACTCTTACATTTAGTTATAATTCGAAGACAATCTATTCCGTATTATTCAGATAATTGAAACGACGATAATTATTCCATTTAAATGTTAGTATAATTATGGCACTCTTGATACACTTTAATCTTAATTTGAAGATGAGGATTTACATTTTGTGAAATTTAATAGGCATCGGGATGGATTTATAGAAACACAGGCGCAATTATTTCGTTTTGTATATCAGCATAATAAAACAATGAATATTAAAGTCAATCAGAAAATGTCACTTAAAAATTACCTAACCTCCCCTAAGGCACATATAGACGTTTAAGAACACAAATAACAGGTACAATGGCATGTGTGACATTAAACGTCTTACATACTTGATGATAAGTAATTGTATACTGCTATATAACATATATCACTTTGAACAACGACCTAGCACCTCGATCTGAACACATTATACAACGCTGTTCATATGAACTTGAATAATGTATGTGAAACACAGATGCACTTTGATAAGCGGCGTAATCTTATATGGATGTTTATACAACCAAATGCGTTTGTCGTTTCTACCTGAAACTTGATTTTTAAATTGTGATTATATCGTTTTTTTTCAGGTCGGTTTCCTTCCTTTCATTTCACCCGGGTAATCAATCTGAATGCACCAATTGATATTGAGAATGTGACTACAACATTTATCATTACGCGTACTTGGTTAAGCTTAAGTTCCGATTGTGATTTTGCTTTGATTAATGCCACTTTATTAAAGAATTTACATTGTATTTTCATTGTAACATTAACATGATCGAGGCTTTTCATCGAAATGAGAAAGCATATGCAAAAACAATTTAACAAAGGGTACTATATGGTGAATGTAAGATACATATCCAAAATATGATTACTATACGTCACTGTTAACACAGTTAATACAACAATAACCATTTCATACACTATGATGCGATTCTATAATAAACAGTGCCTACGTGTTTGACCATTCAATTCCCGTTGATGTCGTACTATTTCGCCATCATTTGTTTCAAGTATGCAACATATTAACATATTGTGTAAACCTTTGCTTGCATTTGAAGATTGAATACAAATCATACCTGAAACCATTATTTAAATCGAATATAAACGTGTAAACATAAATAAAGAAAACCAGAGAGAAAAGGACGAAGACCAAAAGCAAAACGCAACGCCATTCCAAAAGCACATGCGAACATAATGATAAGCATGTAACAAATATCACTGAACAATGTGTACAGGAAAAACTACAATATGTATATCAATGTTTTCTTTTAACGATATGAATTGTTTCACATCGTTTTTCACGTGTATTCTTACATAATTATAAACAACCAAGACATTCCGAAAGTACAAGTTATTCAGTATGATCGATGCATGTTAGACCTCCTTTCTTCAAACAGCCACTAGTATAATAGAGATTACGCCAAGTGTCAATTTGATTTGTGCTATCAATCACGTTTCACTCTGGTCACCGTCTAAAAGATTGATCCCAATAAGGCCAACACTTTACAAGTTCTGTAGTTCACCTGACAGTGCAATTATTGTCATGCGGAAAACTTAATTTCACTGAGTATCGGAATTAAGCGAGGAGAAAGGTTTATAGTTTCACCCCCCAGACTGCCGGGATTCATTCCTTTTCTTTGGCGAAAACTCGCAGTATATACGTGGTGTTCGTCAACCAAGCTCGACTGTGGCGCTACTTCTTCCCATTTTATTTTTTGATTTGTATATAATGTCAGGCAATGTTTTCGGCTTTAAGACATATAGCCTCATTTCGACAACAACATGTGTGTCTGTTTTAACTATAACATTCTAGCTTCACCAGTCACTATCACCACAAGGACAATAATTTGTCTTATACAACACCACTTCAACATTGATGATTATGATGAATGGTTAACGTAAACATAAGCGGTTTGTGTTCATCGGGGTTTACGCCGTTTTTCAACATCTTTTCGGGCTTTTACAGTGGCATGTTGACCAAATTACTATTCATGGAATTAATTATCAACTAAATTGAACTAACTTGCTCGATATTACACAATCTCCGTCGCGACTTACACGTTGACTTACACCTTTACCCATTTATGAAAGATATTATCACAGTAGACCCAAAAAAATCCTTGATAATAGGGACCCTAGTATCCCAAATATATCAAAACAATAACCACAAATCGTAAATCAAACGGTAAGGGTTAAAGCAATAAACGATAACGAAGCAAGAAGAATACGACAAAATTTCAGTGACAAATCAAACTGACAAAAAAAGTCCAATAACATTAATATTGGACGATGCGAACTGCTCCATATATGACGAGGGATACCTGGTACATGGATAGGAAGCCGTGTCTTGCTTTGTTCACAGCACAAGTCGTACAATCCAGGAGTAGGTCACTCTTTTTGAATGGGAAGTACATATACATGCGTAAAAGACAGATAATAAGTGAAATAATTACACAGGGGAAAGGGAAAATATAACATACATTCCAAACACAAAAAGAAACAATAACCATACAGGGAATTACAGCCTCGGAACTTTTAGTAAAAACACTGGGGGTTCAAATCGAGTTAACAGCTAGCTAACCTGATACTTAATCGCTATATGGTAACTGATTTCCAACATATATACATACATTGACTAAGTAGGCAGTAACTTATCATTAAAAGTAGTTAACAATTACGTATATAACAACAGACACACTGTAACCAATCCAGCACGTAAGCATATTTCCCCAGCAATTTTACAGAGAAAAAACCTTTTAGATTCTTTAACTTTAACTATCATAAAATAATGTAAGGGACTAACTTAATTAACGGAATAGAAATACACAGTAGTTAATTGGACAACACTATCGCCCGTACAAAGAATACGTCCATCTTCTTCTACGAAGAAACTCGCATCGAAGAAAAATTGGTTGGCGTCTGACATGTTCGAAGTTGCAAGGCAAGAGATAGATGTGTTTAGAATGACATTATCATCAGAAGTAATGATATCAGTCATGTTAGTGTCGATAACGCATGTTAGCTCGCCCTGTTGGTTGTCATCGTTTGCAGATGTTTCAGGTACGTTATCTTGTTTGGATAGATCAATAGAAGCGGGATTGATATCTGTGTTTTAGTGAAGAAACAATCACTTATCTCACTGATATGAATAATTCAGTAACTGAGAGCAGGGGTGACTGAGGCGGCTCTCTTTCTTCGTATACTAATATAGTTACCGTGTGTATGTTATCTTGTACATAGTGGCTAATAGCTTTTATGGATTAGTCACTGCCTATTTAGTTATTGTCACAGTGTATATGTTGGCAATTAATGACCATATAGCAGTTAAATGTGAAATTAGCCAGGTGTTAAATGAATGTTAACCCCCAATAGTTAACAGGACTCTTGCTATCCTTCGTATTAAAGTTTACCATAAACTACATTAAGACTATACAGACAGAGTGTTTTGTTGAATGGCTACTTCTGATTAGAAACTGTTGCGATGAAATCTCATTTTTCAAATGTCTGCCTAGTTTCTAGAATTTTCAGCTAAGGAACATTATTATCTGCAAATTACAAGTGTGAAGCTCTAGGACAAACACAACAAACAACAATCAATCGATTTTAAGGTTCACACATTAGTAGTTTATTGTGATATTTCTTCCTTAAACATTTCGACAGGGACGGTTATGTGCACATTTCATAAAGACATTAAAACTCATAGTAGTGTCTGTATTTCCCGAAAACTACATCTAATTGAACAATTAAACCGTTGTCCTGGCGACTCCATTAGTTATCCCTTGTTTTTTACGTAGAATGGTGAAACAACGAATCTTACGACAGATGCATTTGTCTAATGAGAGATTAATGCATACTTGGTTGTCAGATTTCAAGACTGTATGAACGATAAGTGAATGTGACGTGTTGAAACAAAATAATGTATCGGTCGTGACAGAATTAGGGCGATCAATTACCCTAAATGTATTCTATATCGATGATTTACGTGATAAAAACCTTGATATTTGAAACTTCGAGGATTAGAATTTCTTCATAATACAAGTACATATAGCTGCGTATAATGCGACTAAGTAATAGACAGTGTATGCAACACGAGGATACGTCCCCTCGACTAAGTTAGATATCCAAGTGTTTTTGCTCCATCTGATTAACATTATTGTCCAATCAGGAGAAAGTGCTTGTACAAGCGAGCGTTTCTCTTTGTAATGAGGCATATGCAAATAAGCTTGTGGTTGCACCATGATTGTGATATTTAAAACCTCGGAAGTGTAACTAATCAAATCAAGTAGCATGCATCGTGATTGTGAACCGCAGGATTTTGAACCAATCCTGGTAAAGTACTGATATGAAATGTCGCTTTTTGTCAACAGTGTGGTAACTGATAATGCTCGTATCTCTATACTTAGCCAAGCACTGTTAGTCAATGCACTCGGTCATTTCATAATTAGGTCCCTCCCCTTTAGTTAACATTGCATTTAGCTCCACCTCTCAATATGTAGCACTACAAACGTCAAAGAAAACATACGAAACTATGATACCATCTATTGCGTATTCGTTTCAATGTTGCCAAAGTCAGTTGTGATCCAATACCCTGCCATAGTAAATTCGTTGGAGTGTTGTCAATGGTTTTTTCAATAATAATAGTTTTCAATAGATTGACTACCATCTTAATTCGGTAACACAAGATCATTTATATTATGGTGTCGTTGTAATTTTGTCATAATATAATTATACATTGGACTTGTTTGTTACAAATAAATATATTAACGGCGATATATGGCCATGGCACATACAAAGTGCGCAGTCATTCCACGCAGAAAACATGGTAAGGTCTACCTATCACATGTAAACAACTACAAAGGAAAGAAACAGGGCACACATATGAACTTAAAACTGATTTCGCTTGGTAAGCTGTTTATCTGTGTATTGTATGTTTATTTGTATCATTTTCTTCTCGTCTTCAATAATAACTTTTGTTACATTAAAATTAAGATAACGTTAAAACAATCGATAACGAATGTGCTACAGTTACTGCTCTCGCTATTGGTAAAACGAAAGGAGATTGATCAACTACTTTATTGTATATCTGAAACAAAAGTAAAGACGGAGCATACTTAGATAATGTCAACTATCACAACCAAAGGAAATTGTAGTACAGTAGAAAATTAAATAGTACGATAAACTAACAAAAATAAAATAAAGTGGTCACCCTTAAAAAATTATTAACAGATTTGTTCTTTGAAAACACAATCGTTCAAAATTGCCGTATGAGGCACACCTTTTTAGACAGGGCTCAATTAAAGGAAGTAGTTTCATTTTCAAGTCAACAAATCAGCAAACCATTACAGAGGGGGCGTTTTTGTACTGAATTAGACAGTTTGATACCAAGCTTAATGAATTCTTGACATGTTCGTTGATTAAGTGTTGACAGTAAATTAGGTTAAACTATGGATTATACTTGACTTAACGAGAAGTGGGTGTTGTGAATGGGAGTTGTTTGGAATTACAAGCTTTAAAAATGAATCAAACAGCGTTACATAAAAGATATACGCTCATTGATTTTGTAGATCGGCCTTTTGAAATTAATGTTTTATTTCACAGAGATGAGAAGGACAGTGATGCACTTTAGGGAGTTACTTACACCAGACCCAAACTGGCACTTTAAATTCGACACGTGTTGAGTATAAAGTCCGGTTCAATTTTTTCAGACATGTCCCGGTACCGGGATTTGTACGGGCCAAAATCGGACATGACTTTACAATTTGCTAGGTACGGATTTTTAACTAGGTCAGTATTGAAATCGACAGAATATTCGGATAAAGATGTACGAGTTGGCTCGTAATTCGACTCCAAATTCGTATTCGGCAAAGACTCGTTTCGAAGCTGATGTCATTGCCAGCTCTGGGCTCGGTTTTGGATATGTATTAAAATATATCCATCGAATAACGATGTCAGTGCTGACTGTATTCAACCAATGTTGATATTGAATGTTGATATAAGATGCACGATTGCTGCGCCAGCTTCTATCAACTTATGTAGGTTCAACTTATGAGAAAGTGACATACAACTAAGTTCTATATTTATAATTAAGAATGTCAAAAACAGGTTAATACGAGTGTAATTCTTATTTGCTAATTCACTGGCTCTGATAGCAAGTGTTGATTCTGAAAGTTATGCAATTTCCGTTCATTATTGTACAGGAAATGTCTTCATATGATACATTGAGATATAGGTTTGCGACTCGGCATCCCCTCAGCTCTAACACCAAATGCATGTCTATAACGATAGACGACCCTAGAATCATGAAGGAAGCTAATATAGAATTGTATAAATAACTTTACGGATGAAAGTTAATTGCGTTTCATTTGATCACCAATACAGGTCGCTATTGACGTGTGTATTCACCTAGTCCAACAGTTACAAACATAGAGTTGAAATGCACTCTTACAAAGATCGAACAAAGGCATTACAATTGCAATTGATAGCTTTGATTGCTCAAACCGGAAAGAAAAATGATTTCAATATCAAGCACATTAGATTGATACAAAACACGAACAACAAGGTTGGACAAATTAAATGTTAACATGAATGTATAATCATTTACACTCCTTGTCAGTGGAACTATTACTAGAAAACGGGTAGTTGACAGGGTATATTGGGTAATATAACCTGTTTATGTGCCATGTATGCATCACTACAGTTTATATTCCCCTCTTTACCCTGCTTACAACCTGTATGCTGCAAATTCATTTTTTGTAATAATCTTATAACTAGGCCTATGTTATAATGCTTATCTATTTTTAGTTTTATTAAAATGTTGTTTGTGCTTTAAGCATGCATATTCCTAATAAGAAAAATGTTTTCCTTTTCAGATATAACATACTTTCGGTAGATTTCAAAGTTCACTTATTTTGCATGTATATACTTCAAACGCCTTCACTGCTAGTCTACTCGCTAAAGCCGACAGCATGGACGTAAAACTTAAATTATGCATGCAGTTCTGATTTGATTTTACTCACAATTATTATTTACAACAACATGAAATTGTCACCAGTTCTTCCCCAATGTCCCATCTAGAGTTCACTCCCTTTGTTCTCGCCTCTTCTATGGAATATGTTTACAACCATTTACGCAGCCAAACTAACACAAAATACTCGGAGCGTCCATACATATGTCTGTTCGTTAAACTAGTAAACAAATTAGTACGCAAACGACACGGTTTCCATCATGCAACGCCTGAAGTGGACCACGTTGTTTCTCAATATGTTGTTATCATTAACCACAAATATTGTTTAATTTACTTAAGATATAACTGTAGACGTTTTGCTTACTTGACAATTTTATATTTAACTGTAAGTTTTTCAGATATGTTGCAAAAATACACATGCAAACACTAAACTATACGATTTCAATCACATAACCGTTTTTGACTAGTACTTAAATATAAGGTTTTCATCACTGGAGATTAATAAATTAAAACTGCATTTATATATATGTTCTCATTTCAGAATTTGTCTTATAGGTTTTAACGACTAGATAGTTTTATGTCGTAAACATGGTACGTTCATTATGTATCGCGGTACAATACTGATTGACTGTATATTCCAGTATATCGATATGCCGGTATCTGGTGACACTTTAAATTCCTAAGCAGAAAATGGTTCTCTATAGAAATATAGAATTACATTAGTGCTTGGATTGATACTCGTAACGGCGATAAAAAGCTCCGACATTAGACGATTCTTCCATGAACTTCCAATTACAACACTTAGAATCGTAGCAAATGCCATATAAACACGAACGGGTTCCCTTTTCAGCTTCCGTAAGTTAAATGGATGATAGTCTAGGGAGCAATAATACACGTGAACCATATTCAATATAAGTTTTAATTTGTTGGTTTTCCGTCTCAATATTGTTGTTGGGTGTATGTCAAAGTTACACACCCTGTGTTAAGGATTAGATTAGGCAAATTCAACTACGAGAGTAAATGACGTATTGTATAATGGATAGAAGTTTCGAACTGAAACCAACATCACGTGTAACTTAATTGTTTAGATAATCTATATGTACCATGCACATAACTGTTTCCCAAAATAAAACGAAAAATATAGGCAGCAATGTATTACGCTGATGTTGAATGACGCTTTGTATTGTTTTTGTCCCCTCCCTGTATGTTCCCCTGGTCCGTTTGTTGTTGTTATATTGACCTCACTGTATGTCCCTCCTCACAGCATAAGTCTGCCTAGGAATCTACCGATTTGTCAATGTGGTCCTCCTTTTATATTGCTGTATTGTTTGATGCTTCATGTTTTATTCACCTTTGTATTGTCATACATAAGTATGCTTTCTTCCAAGCTATAGTTGGCAATCAGATAGTATGTTTTCAAAGGCGCAAAGTTACACATTAGAACCATGTTGGCTGAAGTGACCCACCATATGTTATCATTTATGCTGGTAGTGTTACCCTGAACATTTTAAGTCAACAGTACAGACCATTCTGAATTTCATTTGATTACGCACAACGGGTTCTTTAAGACTGTTTATCAACTCGTGTATTCCCAAATGATGCTTTGAATCGTCTGAAATAGCAAATCCTTACAAATAGAAAAGTAAAACATGTTTTCTTCTGTGTGTACACATGTTCCACCAGGAGGACATTCACTCTTCTTATTTTGCCACTGAAATAATATCTCACGATACTTCTTTGTGACAATGCTTTTTTCGAAACAAATTTAGTATTATCTAGACAAAATAATCCATTACACTGTAAGTTTTATAACGCTCCAGATGCCCTATGGAATCGAGCTTAAGATAGTGTATTACATTTTGTGAAATTCAACAGGCATTGCAATGGTTGTAAGTATTACAAGGCTTACAAGTATACAAAGTTCAATGCATATCTCTGAATAACAAAAACGAATATTTAAGTTTATCAGGTAATGCCAAAGACAAAAAAGAGAGAGAATAAGTTGCTACAGGGAACACTATAAACATACGACATAGCCTCTCCACACAGACCTCCGGGAAAACAAAAATCCGTAAAACATAAAGCATTTGAGGAGGCTCAATGGTACATACGTAAGGGAACAGGGGCTCAAGGAATTGCAAATCCGATCATAAGGGATAGCTAAGAGAATCCGAGAGAACAAACAATTAGGGGTTAGGGGTTAGGACAAGTCAAGACAGTTGGCAACAATAGGCCGAAAATGGAGAGAAAATAACATGAATACTATACAAAGTGAAATAATTGCACAGGGGAAAGGAACATTTAACATATATTTAAACGCAAATAACAAAAATAACCACACAGCGATTTACACCATTGAAACAATCAGTAAACATACTGGATACAACTCAAACAGCCAACCTAACATCTCAAAGTAGCGTGGGCAATATACGTACTCGTATGCAAACAATGCCGAAGACGAAAGGGACACAAACTAATCAGTTACAATATATTGGTTGCTAGGGATTTCCCAGACATGACCTATGTAATTTAATTTCAGAAGTATTATTGCGTTGATAATAGCGTGCAACATTACCATGATTGTCGTATTGATGGGAATAGCGTTTTCATATCGTAAAGTGGCGACTTCTTACTGAATCATTTCATACTGCATTCTGTGAAATCACGTTACAGGATACCACATTGTGAGAATAAGTCTCCATCGTGCTTGCGGACTATAGTTCATGATGGTGTTGCGCATATTTATGTTGACCCTAATTCTATTTGATCGAAGCATACTGAACGATGCGACAATAAGTTATTTGATTATTAGTTCTACCGGCAGTATCAATTGACAGATTGGTTCTTTCAATCAGCAAGTATTACATTTATGTCTGACCACGTTAATACTGTTTGCTCGTAATGGTGTTACCAATTAACAAGTCTGCAATATACCTGACCGTGCGACCAATGTCGCGAATGAGGAAAAAAACTTATTTATAACCACGTATCCCGTTCATGTCAGGGAAAACAACAGAATTGAAGCATACATCAATTTGACCGAATCTAATTACATCCTTTTTTTCTCTGAATGACATTTATCTTCCGTTGATGTGTAATAGTCTAGAACAAAGGCCAATTTATTAACACTATAGCAAGAAGTAATGCTGGGGCATCACTACGCATAATGTACTGTAGATATAAAACGCACACATGTTATGCAATCTGTTGTAAAAATAAATGTAGAAGTCGAACAGATAATGTCACATACAAAGCGTAACTGGCACGAAGAGGACTGTAGAAAGAGATACTGGACGCTAACATTAATGACGGCGTATGTTATTCGACACCTAAATAGTTCAGTGGAACTCCCTAATCCGAACACCCTCTGGACACACCAACAAGTTCTTATTAGAAGGAATTCCGGACTGGAGAGGATTTCTACATTGCGACAACTTAATTCTATTTTGCTAGTCATATGAACAGGAACCACGGCCTATCTGATGATAAGCCGCTTACTTATATTGATATTTTATACGATGTTACATACTAAGAGCTAAACACTTTTCATATTTTGAATTCGATATTGAGGTTTTGTCATTCTTCTTGGCTTCTTTTACGGAATTTGATTTGATTGTTTACGACGTGATGTTTTTTTTTTATTTCGTCTGAAACTTAAGGACTGGTGTTAACTGGTATTTTTGATTGCCTCATATTTTCTAAATGTTTGTATTGATCATTTGCGAAAGGTTTCTATTTTCTTGCAAACGTCTTTATTACATTTCACAAAGATACCTGATTGAAAAGCTTATCCTAGCAAGTCGGACATCTTTTTAAAAAGAGGTATCTTGTACATAACTTTGGAATTACTGTGTCATCTCGTGTTTCAGTTTAACAGAGCCGCTGCTTTTTATACCTATATATATACGTGTTCTGTGATTTGGTTTTAAATTAAAATAATCGCATCACCATCCCGATTTTTAATGTTTCCGTTTTGTAGTTTATTCATGCACGCTGAACAGCTGGAAAAAAACTGTTTTCAAAGCATCTGATTTAATGGAACTATGCAGACTTGTCACTGTGTAAATTCTTGTCATGTTGTGATTTGGTAGTATGTGTTACTTTCTATCCGCTTAGTCAGTATTTGTGTGAATCTGGAACCGTTTTAATATGCAATACTTTTAAAAACCACACAGGTACGAAATGTGCACACCTTATAAACGTGCTTTTGCTCTCTTAGTTTTAACTTATGGTTACTACAGATATGTGACCGTGGAATAGCTAATATACATAAATTGGTTAGCTGTCTAAACAAATGTACTATGTGAAACCCCGTATTTTAAAGTTGTAATCTGAATCCCCATTATTTTATTTAAACCGATTTACGAATAAGTTAAGAGTGCGAATGTCTTGCATTGTGAACGTGTTCCCCGGCGCAAATATATCTGTCCTTACTACCTCTTTCGCAATATTATCGATATCATATTCGTCTTTGTTACGGTGTTTGTGTTCATGATAACATTCGTTCACATGTTTCTTATTTCTCATACAGACACAATAATCTCATAACCAACCTGTGCTGTCATGTGCTTGATACGTTGTGGAATGCTTTCTTTTCAAGCATGGTTCCATATACATAATATAAGAATGAATGAAAAAGTCGAGCAGAAAATACAACATACAAAAGTCACAGCCAATCACAAAAAAACACCAAGAGACTTGCATATACAAAGTTCGGTCAGAAAGTTTTAATTTTTAAAATGCTAAGAACCAATAGTTTATTTCTGCTTGAGAGCTTTAAATAAAACAGATATTCATGAAAATGCAGTGTATTTCGTTATGCGAAATAAAGCCAGTGCACACATCATTATTCTCGTTTTATTTAAATTCAAACTGTGTGAATAAACTTTTTTATCGCCCTTTACATCTTATTTGGAAATTTCGACGGCTTTTTGTTCTTTGGGGAAATGGAAACTTGACATAGGAAATAACCAAATAGAAGTGAACAATTCAGAAGTGTAGCTTGCTGATCATGTTAATTATAATTCGGTATCATGTTTTCATGTCCCCGAAGACGCATGAAGTGAAACCGCCGTCCGTTCTGCCCGTGCGAAAATTGGTTCCCGATCAATAACTCCTGAACGGATGGATGAATTTAATTAATATTTGACACATACATATAGGATAATAAACAACAGGTCCGGTTCAATTTCAGATAAAATCCACCAATGTTAAGAAGAGTTATTGCCTTTATTCGACTTAAAAGCCCGCATAGGGGACATCTGTGTACTAGAGCACATACTATTTATTATATAATAAGTACATGTCTTGTTAGTTTTTTACAATATGAATAAAACGTCCTCTATAATCTTAAATTCAATACGTCCTTACGACTGGTTTATAACAATAATTCCACATTAGAAATACCAGACTTGCATTGTAATAACGTTTACAATGAGATAATAACGTATTAAACGTTCGATCCAATCTAATATTAAGTCATACATGACAACAACATGACCAATTGATGTTAAATTCGCAATGGCAATTTTTTCCAAAGTTAAGTAACAGAAATGCAGTTACATTTTCTCGAAAATAGATATTTATTCAACAAAAGGCGTGACGCCTAACAGTTTACACATGCTATACAACAATATATACAATAAACAATATGTAGTTCTACTAGTTCATGCAAACTGTGTATGAATCTAAATGTAATGGCAGTATGTTGTATAATACAATGCAATTTGTTTCTTAAACATAAATGCCATACATTCACAAGTACAAAAAATAACGTGTACATATTAAGTGTTAGTCCTCTTAATTGAAGCCTTTAACAACATACACGGCCAAATTTTGTATAATGTTACTGTTTTCGTGAGTTAATAATTCAATAAATTTTGGAATATTTGGTCGCTTCCAATACAATTGAATCGTGTACTAATTAGTTTTAATGCTGATCCCTTCGTTTTGTATTCACAGATTTAACATAATGAAATGAAAACGTTCAATTTCTAAACAGCTAATCTTAAATGACATGAAAATCGGTTCAATATCTCTCAGAAAAAACACCAGATTTTCAAGATTAAAAAGGGACAGGTCGCTTGTAACTCAAGCCGTTTAAGACCGAGTTCACAAAGATTTGACTCGTTTGAGAGAATGACGTGTTGAAAAAAAATACCGCGACAATCATATTTTTTTTAGATTAATTGTTTAGCTCTTGAACTGGGGAATCGTTTGATAGAGTTTGATTCTGTCATTAAATTGACTGGTTGGAATTGACAGTTTGTTAACCTGTTTTAACAAATTGTAACGGGGATCATGAGTTGCTCGTTGTCCGGAATTTCAATAATTTGAAATAGAATGTAGCTATGTGAAGATAAGCGAAGACTTTCGAAATAATTGGTGTATATATACTTTTATTACCACCAATAACTGAAGAGCATAACTTAATTATCTACAATTAATACAAAGAAATAAACATACATGTATATGTGCACAATATAACACATACAATCTATGAAAATAGTATTCCAAGTGTCAAATGAAACACAAAAATCCAAATAGTCTTGTGATACGAACGTGAATGTTGACAATAATTACTGCATAGTTATATGAACGGCTACTATGTATATGATATGGTGTGATCAGTGACAAACCGAACCAACTGTTCTATAGCATAAAACCTACTCGATTGCAGGGCCGTAAATTGCCTCCCCTGGAATGGTAGGCACCCCGCCGAGCGGAGCGAGACGAAACATTTTTTGGACCCTTTTTAGACAAAAAATGATTTTTTTTTCAGCCCGCAATAGGAGGCAACTGCCTACATGCCTCCATGTAATTTACGGCCCTGGATTGTAGTAGTCCAACAGAACTTGGCTAAACTCAAACTCAAAATGAAGGAGGTATTTGTCGTGTGTAAATATCTAAAACAGTCTTAAGATTGATAGTCCTATGAGCCACCTACCAACACATGAAGAACTTACCGTACAAACAAACTTGAAGTTTAAAGATGGCATTTATATCGATATATCTAACATCAATTGAACTTATCTCACACATGAAGAGAAAAACGCATTGGTCATAAAAATGAATAAATAAGTGGAGTAGTCAACGACATGTACAAAGTGCTTAACAGTTTGCCCAATAAGTTGATAGAGATACAACTAGAGTCATCTGGTGACCTTTCTATTTGTACCCTCGAATAGAGAAACCTACAGTCCTGTTAGATTGACCGCGAACATATGTATGAACTTTCAGGACCGATCGATGTCAGTCTAGGTAAAGAAATGTTCTCGTGTGTACAACTACATTACTTAGATTCTTTTATGTCAAAACACAACCGCAGCTTTTTCTCCGTCAAGTGTCAATACACCCAATCTCATTAAAATCAGCTCCAGTCGTACGCTCCTATACTATACGCTAACAATCTCATTTAAATCAGCCCCCAACTTTAGCTCCATTACTTTCCGCTGTTAGGCTGTTAGCGTATAGTATAGGAGCGTACGACTGGAGCTGATTTTAATGAGATTGCAGCGGAAAGTAATGGAGCTAAAGTTGGGGGCTGATTTAAATGAGATTGCAATACACCCATTTTAAAATATGATGGTCCAGAAAATATATTCATACGTTCGCGGTTAATAAAACCGCACGAGGGCCTATATAAAAATAAGGTCGCTGTTGAATAGTTCCGTACTAGAAATAAAGACTAATTTGGATAAAGTATATGGAAATGATGCTCTATCATATCCCACAGTTGCTAGACGGTCACCCCGAGGCGGCAGACAGAGTGTGGAAGGTGATCAAAGTTCTGGGCGTCCTCTGACGAAATTTTGTGAAAATGGCGTCATTTCTGTTAAGAATGCAGTCACGGAAGAAGCGCGTTATACTGTTGAGGACACATGTTGCCTCCGTTCGGCGGCAGTTTTTACAATCTTGATAGAAAAACTAAAGCTCAGGAAGATATGCGCACGACGGATCCCTCATTTTTTGACTGATCACCAAAAACAGGAGCTCGATAGAACTGCCACTGAACTATTTCGTGTTTAAGACATATGTGACGAGAGGAGGATGTTTGATATTGTGACTGGTGACGAAACGTAGGTGTCATGCTTTGAACCGGATGGAAATAATAAGGTTTCGGTTGGGGGAAATGGTGATAGGCCACAGATTGCACGGTACGAAACCTTTGAAAAAGTGGTACATGTAAAAGAAGTGTACTTTGAATGGTTGGAATAGGCAGTTATCAGCAGTTAAGTCTAGTATTAATAACCCACACTCATTCTCAGACTTCAAAATGCCCCTCGTACTTTCCATGGTAATTCAAGTAAAATCGCTCATTTTGTTCTCTGACAATATCCGTAGATGAATATAATATTTGCCAGACAGGTCATTGTCTGGAAATCATACGCTCATATGTATGCCACAAAATGACACTTTCGAGTTGTATTCATTTCAGCCGATGACATTATCGATGAAATGCATTTGCACTTATAAACATATCATAAACTGAATGATGTCGTGTTTCGTCCATATAAACAATTATGTGAATGTTTTATTGGACTGTACACATTCACATTTAGTAGTATAGATTGTGTTCTCATTAAAGGTATGCAGTCTTATTATTGTGACAAAATAAGTTAGTGACAAATATGAGAAAACTGTTAGTAACCTACTTCATACAGATGTACTCTACTCTGAATTTCACTTTTCTTACATATTTACCAAGACAAGCGTCTAATACTCGTATTTTCTATCCTGACCCACGCGCCGAGTTTGCGCTAGCAAAGGAAATACCTGTATCGGATTCGCGTTTTGCAGTTCCATGGACATTATTAATAATAGTTACAATGCAATGTTTTTCATTATGTCTGTGCGAAGGCATTACTATGTCAGTTTCTCAAAATTATTACCTAGCATATTTTGATAGGAAATTATACTATCTACACAACGTAAGGGTTCGCGTATAGTTCCTATATCAATCAGTTAGCATTATGGGTAGAAGTTCAATTGAGAATTTGGGTCCATTTCTTTAGTACATCTAAGCACTGCTGATGCATGTGACCATTTCTGAAAATCATACTGTAGCGTGATTGCTTACTACAGATCCAGTAATGATCATGGATTGGATGCTATGGAATGCCTGATCATCATATTTCTTCAATGATTCACGTTCTGATCCATGTACAAACTTTAAGATATATAGTAAAACCTCAATAATAAGACCACCCTCGGGACTATTGACTACTGGTCTTTATAGTGAGGTGGTCTTTAACTGTATTTGCATTTATTTACTTTTGATGTCATTTCAAAAAGGGTAAGACGGAAATATTATTTATTGGCATTATGCAAAGTTTCTCAAATACCGTTAATCTAATTGTTGCTTTACTGTGTTTTCCTATTCACGCGCGTACAAGTTGCATCAATCTTACTTAACGTCCTGTTATCTTATTGTTCTATGTACTGTTTTATTGTTAACCTTTGTAATTTTCTGGAGGTAGACGATATGGTGTCATAATTGGCAGAGTAAGTGTTTGGTAAAATAGTTCTGATACAGGCGAAGTAAGGGAATGGTATATCTTCATTATTTGTGTCATTAATGTTTTTTGCATCATGGTGGCAGATAATTTAATCAGATATATAGCAAAAAAGGTATATTATTTCAGTCAATCGGTGTATTTTTTAATTTGAATATGAAACGATATACGCACATGGGCGTAATTTAGCTGAACTTGATGTGTATGCCTTGCTTTAGGGGAGTCCGGGGGCATGGTTTCATAGCTTCATCGTCAGAGATGCGTTATGGTGTCTATTGCATTCCGGTTAATGTGCTATAACATTTAGACCCGGGTTCGAATCCTGGTAGCGCTGTTGACAGATTGTTCGTGTTCCTCAAAACCTGACTTTATTACAATAACATAGGAAATATATTTTTGCAGTTTTGGCCATATCATGTTTTCGATTTTTTTCACGGCTTACAGGAATCTACTCCCCCGGCACGGTAAAATTAATATGCAAGTCGAAGTGAAGCAAATATAGTGCGCAGCCTCTAAATAGCACGAAGGCGTGGAAATGTACACCTTTTTCAATGATCTACTGGCAGCTATACAACAACATAACATTAGATATTATATGACAACAGTCTACTGAATTCTGGATAACACCCTCGTACGTATATTGTTTAGCAATGTTTAACTTGATAACAACATCTGTTTTTATTTTTGTTATGAATTATTCGCAACAGAGTTATTACGTGATAAACCATGTTTTATTGATATGTCTAAAAGCAGACATACGCTGGTACGTATTTAAATTCCCAGTAGAAAGATCAGACTTCTCATACAATGCAATAGAAGGAGCACCCACCTAGAAGCAAGTCAATTTCCGTCTCGTATGATTGCAATTGCAGTATTTCCAAAATAACCAATAACGATGCATTACCTTGGGAGCACCTACAAATAAGGCAGTTTCTGTAGATTTAGTCGTGTAGTATAATACTGTTTTTTTGTTATATCCCGTTGGTGGCCTCGCTGTCCACAGGTTGGCCAAAGTTTTATAGATATTTGCCTGGGGAGCACCTACGAACATGGTAGTTGAGATAGATTAAGACATGTAGTGATACAGTTTGTTAAATCTCGTATTTGGCATCTCTGTTCACAGGTTGGGAAACATGTATAGATATGTTAAGCAGTTGTCGAATAAGTACTTGTATTGGGCGATTGTTGTCAAGCTAACTCAACGATCATTAAAATGCTTTAGAACTTGAATGTTCACAAATATTATAGTTGTAAAAACAGGTTGTTAACAAAGCACTGAAATGTTGTGTGGCTAATGTTGCTCTTTCTTCCTTCTCCTAACGAAAAGTGCTAAATGTTATTTTATATTTTAAATGGAATTCTTACGCTGGAAACATGTTAGGAAACGTGCATTTCATGTCATAGCTAAATTAAGCGTCTTTAATGTCAAGTAACACATAAAGGAGGCGTATATACGTGTTAACATTAAGGATGCACAAACACTCCCATCGATTTAAGGGTTTACACATTAGCAAACTAATGCAGTTTTCCTCATTAAAACATTTATAACAAAAGATGTTATGTTGGTGTTTTACGGCACTGTTTCCTCTTTGGATCTAGATTAAAACATTTACACGGACATTAAAAGCATATTGGAAAAGCCTTGTTTCACGAAGAATGCTTGGAATTGAATAACAAATCCATTAGTTCGGCACAAACAAATTTGGCATAAATGCATTTGCCTAACGAGTAGTAGAAGCATACAATTGCGCATTAGGACTATAAGGAAACGAGGTAAGCTAGCTGTTAAATTACCCCTCCCCCAATCTGCAGTATTTTGCTGACAGTTCCAATGCTGTAAATCTCTTTGTCGTAATTATCATCCATTTTTGATTAGATATATATTAAATGTTCCCTTCGTCATGTATGATCATTGCCCCTTTCTTGGCCAACTTGTTATCTTAGCTTGTATTGTACTAGATTCCTTCCCTCGATTGTTTTTGATAAACCGTCAGACAATTCCGTATCACCTAATGCTCCTTTACACCTCCTCAACTCCTATAGTTGTGTGTGCTTTTGTTTTCCCGAGGTCTGTATGGGGAGGCATTGTCTGGTGAATGTGCCAGACCCTGTAACAACTTGACCCTTCCCAAGTACAAATTCACAGTTCTATGTAGGACTAAACTTAACATTAATATTTAGCTCATAGCTACATTATCTTTTTTTTGTTGAACAAATTTGATTGGCAAACTGTCACAAAATATGCCCGTCCTGTGTCAGTGTTAAAATGAGCAGTAATGACGGTGGCAAACTGTCACAAAATACACCCGGCCTGAGTCAGTGTTAAAATGAGCAATAATGACGGTGGTAAACTATCACAAGATGTTCCCGTCCCAAGTCAGTGTTAAAATGATCAGTAATGACGATGGCAAACTGTCACAAGATGTTCCCGTCCCAAGTCAGTGTTAAAATGATCAGTAATGACGATGGCAAACTGTCACAAGATGTTCCCGTCCCAAGTCAGTGTTAAAATGATCAGTAATGACGATGGCAAACTGTCACAAGATGTTCCCGTCCCAAGTCAGTGTTAAAATGATCAGTAATGACGATGGCAAACTGACATAAGGTACATCTGTCTTGATAATGAAGTAATAGTTGTAAACTAAAAGCTTTCTTATCTTATAGAATTAATTAGGATAGTAAACACATCAATCACCCCTCATACTATGGTAAAATGATGCTAATTCTGGATAATGTCGGTAATTAATGGGAACAACTTATGAGTTATATGGTAGTGTAGTAATAGGGCTGGATATCAAACGTAACTAAGACATTATGCCAATAAACATCCATAGCAAGTTTGGTGTGGATTGAATAAAAAGTATTTGTGTAAGAGAGCGGATAATGCTAATTTCTTATATTGTTGGCGTTCAAAGGGCCATCACTGAAGAATGACTAGTACAATCTTGCTGATTATCGAAATTGGCCGAAAAATTTTGCCAAATACATATACATTAAGTTTGGCCAGGTTATTTCAAGAGGGTGGGCCCGGAGTCCTACTCGCTCGCCCGTCCTTCGGCGCAGGTAAAACTGTAATACTCCCATCTTTGACAGTCGTATAAAACTATATTCGTATTATTGGCAAGCAATTGCTGGATCACATGATACTACTAAACATATAGAGTTAAATTATGGGACTATTTTATTTGTATGTATACACATGTCTGGATAACAGAATCATCGTTTCGAGATTACCAAAATACGAAACTCGTAAAGCAAAATAAAGACTGAAGTCGTCCGGTATAGTAAACAGACGGACTAATAACATAGAGTATCATTTCATATGCATTTATATCTTAATTTCCATCCGGTTTATGCCGTTTTTCAACAATTATTTAGTCGCATACGGCGGCCAGTTGACCTAACTAGTTTTCCTGAAATTGTTTTATCGACCAGTAATAACTTGCTCTTCCGCAAACAACTCACAACCTCTCCACACGTGGAGGTTACTCCTCAACATGACCGAAGTCAATGTCACGAAATAAAACCAGGAATCGAACCCGGATCTGCCGGGTAACGGACTAACGCTCTAACAACTAAGTCATCCGTTTATATCTTAGATGATGTTTGTGTCCTATAGTTGGTCGATACAGATAAAATGCTTCTATTATCCAGAGTATTAAATCCAAAACAGTTGTATGCTAGTGTTGTGATACACATTAAAGCATTTAAAAGAGTCTCATTATTATTTAATTGGTTTGATTTATCACTTTTTACATATTACGAAATCAAACACGTGTTTTCCATAGCAACGCTTTGTTGACGTAAGTGGGTCAGCACTACGTGTTTTAACTAAATGTCACAACATGTTTATGACAGAAAACAGACATGCTAAATTATTATCCATATTAAGTTCAGCTCTTTTTCACCAAGCTCACGTATTGAAACCTTGGCAATGATAATTACTGACTACGAATTGGTCTGTATCCAATTAGAAACCCAAAAAGTGATAATTTAACAACACGATTTGCAAATGAATTGTACTTTTTCTTCGTCTTAATCATGAATGCATGCATTGCGCAGAAACTGCATACTAGGTTTTGTTGTTTTGATGTTCATTTTTAAGTACAGTGACATTTCCTTACGACTGCAATGAGAAATAAAACCACATAGAAGGTCATTTCACAAACATTATTTCCTACACAGATCTTTAGATGCGAGATATAAGATAAAACGACCAAGGGAAACAACAAGGGAATGTGCTACAACAACAGAAATTAGTCACAAACATGTAAACAAATAATGCGCCGTAAACAACAAAACCGATTTCGACATACGCGCCACACGGTCGTCTTAATGAAGGATTTGGACTTGTGTCAAGTCATAAGATTTATTTGTACAAACAAAATGTTCATTGCAAAAAAGGTAAAAAGAAACAAAATACAAAATAATAATTATAATAAAAATATATACATATATAGACGGTGACAGGTGAAGAAAAGTATGAAAACATCACAAAAATAAGAACCTTTACTAACATGAATGGTGAATAAAAACAAGTGCAAAGTGCACATGAGCGCCGCTGTACGATTTCCAACCTCTTCTTTAAGTGACATCATTTCCAGAAAACGTCACATGTGTCGTAGTCATGTACTGAAAGTTAGTAATATTTGCCCCATTTTGCAATATGAAAACGAAGTGACCTTATGGAGTAAATATTGTTTCCTGCTTGCAAAAGTGACATCACATGTTTCGTTTTCTTGAAATCACGTCACTTACAGAAGAGGTTGTAAATCCCATAGCATCCCTCAAATTCAAAAATTCACTGTACATAATTTGTTGAAGTTAAAAGTATCAACCAGACAATATAACAATACATTATATTCGATATTTGCAAAACATTATTTAGATATATCAGACGGCTATTATAAATAAGAAAGACGTAGTCGAACCTCACCATGGTCCTGTTTGTTCTAGTTTGGCTCACATCTTAACAATGTCAAACCTTTCATAACACCTTGTACGAATTATATTGATTCATGTATAAGTGTTGTCGTATTTGTTTGCATGGAATAAATGACACGATTGACCGTTATTTGAACTGCATCGGAACCTGAACAGAATGTTGTGTGTATCGTGAAGTACATCGTTTAACCTATGCACAGTGTTTTGTCTTTAATTACCGGAACTACTTCGCAAGTTCAACATACGTTTTCATTTGGCAAACTTGGTGTTACTTGCTTGAACTCTGAACTGGATAAATGACATTTGTTGATCCTCAGGGTATAGTAAAGTAGGTAAAGCTCATACACTGAGCACACATTTCTGATTTGTTATTTTGTCATAGAAGAGAGACAATAACGCTACAGGGAACACCACATATATAAGACAGTGCCTCTCCACACATACCTCCGGGAAAACCAACACTCCATAAATCATAAGGCATTTGAGAAGGCTCAATGGTACATACGTAAGGGAACATGGGCGCAAGGAATGGCCTGGCTGACCATAACACCATATCACTTATGAGATTTACAACCTCTGTAAGTGACGTCATTTCAAGACAAACGCAACATGTGATCACACTATTTGCAAGCTGGAAACAATATTTACTCCGTATGATCTCTTCGTTTGCATATTGCCATATGCGGCAAATAGTGCTGTCAGTACATAGTGACGTCACATATAATTAATATAACGTTTTCTGGAAATAACGTCACTTAAACAATAGGTTGAAAATTGAACAACGGCGCTCATATCATTATTATAGTTTCATGACTTTTAATTGTAGAGATGTTGTTGTTGATCCGTCGTAAACCGTCAACTGAGGGACTAAGTGGATAAATATTTTTCAAAAAAGTTGTACAACGGTGTTAGCATTCAATTTGTTGAATTTTCAATCACTCTTTAAACAGATTAATAAAATCCGAGCCACCAGTTAGAACATTTGTTCAGTGCATTGTTGACATTTCTATTATGATGACATATTTGTTTGCGTTTTGTATGACAATTTGTTATATTTCAAAACATTTAATGAACACGACCTTAGCGTGTTGAGACTTTATTTGTCAGAAATGTTGGGTTCAAAATGTGAAAATGTCTCAAAATACTAGTATATAAACATATCGACGACAGTTTCTATACTTTTGAATTCATTTGTTTTATGATAGCGATGAAGCTGCTGCGTGATTTAAAACTTAACTAATGAATGGTTTGACATTTAAAATACGACAATGGAAGTAGAACGACAATGGAAGTAATGTTTCTCCATGTCTACATTTTACTGGAGACAAATAATTGAAATACTTGCGTTCATCATCTTCTAGTAAATTGTCTACGATATCGCATTTCTGTAATAATACGTATTTTGTTAATATAGGAGCGAGTCTTCGAGGTCGCTGACTTTTTTGCACTTGCCCCTCACAGTTACTGGTTCGAATTCCACCCAGGATGTAGACATGCAACGTGGAATCTATCCAGCTTGCTTACGGAAGGTCAGCGGTTCCACCAAGGCGCCCACCTATGCCACAAAAATGGTAGAAAGGACAACTGGGATTTGCCTCCACCCTAATTGCTGGAACGGCCCATACATAACCCTGACTGCTTATGCAACTTAAAGCCCCATTACTTATTTAAAATACTCGAGCGTTTAAAACATTACAATCATAGTATTTACACATGCAGGTTGTGTTCTATCAAAATGTACCATCTACAAATACAGTAACTGTAACCGTTGTTTTAATCATTATTCCCCCATTATTTATTTACCCATTTCCTTTTTTTAAATTCATGACAAATGTATTTCATTTGTGCGGACTTTTTATTGCTTTAGCGTTAATATTGATGTTTCAGAAAACAATAGTGTAGCCAAGAACCAACCTGACCCCCATATGTTTTGTATTAACGTTTTTTTATTTTTTATTTAATCAGCAATTTTAATAAGGAATATAATACGAATTACAGAACAAAGCCATGGGAACAGATAGTCATAACTTAAGTAAAGTTGTAAAATAATAACGTAATGCATTCCTAATATTGTTATATAAGCGTTTAAAATCACTGTCAAAATTATACAAAAATCAAGGAGCGAATGACATCCATTGCGAGGCAAATGTATATGAAAACTGCCATTCACAGAGTTACCAGTCTGACTTTTGAAATTCCTGACTCTTTATTTGGCAACGTAGAACATTTTTGCTTGTTTACATGCCATAAAATACATTGTTGCAGCTGTCTCGTACATTTGTAGACCATGATAAAACTGCAATATAATATTATATTGACTGCATATTATGTTTGATCGATGCTTCACACAACCATTTGGTATTAATTAGTCTAACGAACTAATTGGATTAGTTCAATTAATCAGCATTGTACAGACTAATCAACGTCTGAGAGACGAGAGATGCCACACAATTGACTTTCAAATTTACGTCTCAGCACTGCTCCTGACCACGGACACGGAGAATCCTTTGTTAGTATAAAGTATGGCATACTCTCTAGAATTGTGGAAGGGGAACACAGAGGAAGGTGGGTGCCACATTTACAAAGCATGGCCTCTCAAAGCAAATATTTAGACAAAAAATGGGGGGGCAAAATAAAAGTATAAAGTTGGGATACAGAAATCAACTAAATGCTACAAATGTGACAGACTTACGTTAGAATTTATCCAAAATATATTTCATTATCGACCTATCTGAACAAACCTATTTAGAAAGTAAGAAAATGACAAAGACAGCAACAATCATAAAACTGAGCCCTCCATTCACAGATCGGCAGAAAATGAAAAAACGAAACATGAAACATCGGTACGATTACAACTGAAATGAATTCGATCAGGAAATGCCATAATTATACAAAGTGCCCAACCATTCCAAGCGCATAAGGAGATATAAGTAGTTTTATACATGTAAGTCAACGTGTCCAATGTCACTCACTTGAAGCGACAACATGAAATCCTTGTCCCGGTCTTTCGCAACAATAAATAATTTGATTTAGGAAATCGATTTCTTATTCCAATGACATTGATAAAGCACAGAACACATCTCATAATTAGTTATAATACATATAGCTAAGGTATGATCAGTCTCAAGGAACGAGCGGATTTGATAACAGCCTGTCGTATACAGTTAGGTGCGGGCTATTTGCAAATTGAAAGTAAACTTTCTAGTGCAACCAGGTATATTCGGTTATGAACTGACGTCAATTGGAGGGATGAAAGCTTAACATTTATACGTAATTATACTTTTCGTTTCCACACCTCGATGTCAATGTCACAAAGTTCAATTGCATTCAGAAAGACATACGTGTTGCAGACTTAAGTTGACATTAAGATGCACATAATTAAAGGAGAGGAAGTGTTCTCTAACGAATTGTCTGATGTCGAGTTCTATTAGCATGGAGAAATTAGCCGAGGTACATATAGACACTTTTTTATCGATATTCAGACAACGAGTTTATGATAATTATTTACAAATTTGGAATAGCGATGTAGAAAATTCATCTAGAGCTAGAACTTATAAATTATACAGTGCTTTTAGTTTAAAGCTTTATTTAGATTTTAATAACATTAACACGTTTCGCTTTGCATTTTGTCGTCTACGAACATTTGCTCATAGATTAGAAGTTAAAGCCGGAAGATGGCATTAGCCTGTACAAATACCATATAACGAAAGAAAAGTAGATTATGTAATGTCCTTGAAGATGAGTTTCATTTTTTATTAGAATGTCCGTGATATCACGAAATTCGTCAAGTTCTTATTAAAAAGTATTATTGACAAATGCAAATATCATTAAATTTATTGACTTAATCAATTCATATAACAAAATTATTACAAGAATCTTGCTACGTAAACGTACAAATCATTTGAAATGAGAAACAAAACATTTTATATGAATTAATATGCTCTCATGAAGCTTAGTACTCAACGTTTCCTATGTCCTACTATATTTACATTAATTCATAGATAATTTTGTTGTTTTTTTCAGTACAATATTTATATTTATAAAGGTTTATTAGATTTTATTAGTACATGTATATGTAAAATTTGATTTGTATCACATTTTGTATTTACAAGTACATTGTACTAGAACTATTGAAACTATATCGTACATATATTTTGATAGTTTTAATGTGGCCGTTGATCATATATTGTAAATGTTCAACTGTTGTAAATATTTTTATGTTGTGTATACTCATAGACTGTAAAGTCTAATGTATTGTAAAATAAACTAAAACAAATAACTGATGGGCAATTCAAGGAAATTGTATTTATATCAGTTTAATCATTGATGAAAAGAAATGAACGAATATGTGCTCAGGGAGTATACTTGTTAACATGAAAATAAAATAAAACAATAATTGTAGATGCATTGGGACAATCAGTTGGTAGTGAATTCATGTTTATTTAAAAGTTAAACACAGTTTGATGAAATACCGAAAATGACTATCTTTAACATGTGTTTTGTTTTATCAGAAATATCAGAACGCTTTCGCTGTACACTACTATCAGAACAGATAATGCTATTGAACAGTACATTGGAATATTAGAAACATGTACATTTTCTGGTACATATGTCTGTGTATGTCTTTTTAAGAATTAGTGCAGACAGACTAGAAACTGAACTGTTCGATACATCGACATTGACAGACAGTATTGACTGTGTAAACTGTGCAATGGTATAGGTGATGAAATTCACTTTAAGTTTGTATGCAAAGCGCAAGGTGAGTAAAGTATTTGAATCCACCATCTCTTCATCGACTTGCTATGTTATCATCATGTAAAAATGAGACATTAATGAGAAATTTAGTCCGGATTTAAATGATAATGTTCACATTATTCAGATTAATTTGCTCTGTAATTAAATATTTTAAGGCTCGTATGAACATAAAATATTTGAATCGGCTTCATTCAGTATTGTTGTTAGATTGGCTAAACATCTCTAATAAGAACCATTGCAATGTGTAACCGATAAAATATGTTTTACCATATTACTAACAGACAAAACCTGTAAAATAGCCTGATTGTTAAATAATATAATGTACTAACATCTTTCTTCAACAAATACGGATCAATACACTATGAGTTCATTCTTTGTTAATGCTTCTTTATTGATGTTTTAACTATAGGAAATAATTTTTTGTGTTTGTTTAGGTAAACAATCGTACACAAAATGAGCATAATATTACTTTAAGATTTGGAATGCATGGATAATAATCTAGAATAACTTGACACATATATGCTTATATGTTTTATGCGATGTTGATTTATACGTTGTTCTATCAGTTTAAATGTTTAACAATAAGATGAAATGTGCATTGTACTGTCTCTAATATATTGACACATATATGCTTGATGAGATGCTTAAATATGGTTTGTAATATGTTCACATTGGGTCGATGGACTTCGGCAAACTCTACTAACTAAATGCAAATAGTTTTTGTGACAGTTGGTGTCATTTGAACATGTTACATTTGCTTTTACTTTAAAACAAGGCAAACACATCACGGTGACAATATGTATTGCTGATTTCTATATGATTAACAGGGGGTGGGGGCAACTTAAAACGGTGGTTGTCTGAAACCAATACTCCCTTTTATGTTCGTTGTTCGCGTTTCAAATACTCATTAAGGATTAGACAGTTTTCAGAATATATCGAGGGTTCAGTGCAAGACTATACTAACTCATATGTATTTATATAGGAGTTAGTATAGTCTTGCACTGAACCCTCGATATCGTCAGTAATGTCCAGTTATGATCAGTTGCAGACAGGCGTTTGTGTTATTATCGCTATGTTGTTTAGGTTTTCGTATTCCAACATGTGGAAGTGATTTAAGTCTGAACGGCTTCAAGGGGATATGGAGAAGTTCTACATGGAATTAATAATACTCTTCAGATTATGATGGGTCCATGATGCGGAAATTATGGAAACAACATGTCAGTCTTGGACACTTTCCATAGACACGCGCTGATTAAAATTCATTGATTGTCAATAATAGAGTTGGACCATTAGTGCATTTGACCACAAAGGTTAATTACTTGCATCAGAATGTTGATCAGAAATAAGACAAGCCAAATTAAAAAATATCCACAGCGCATTATTACATTGTATAGATAGGCCGAAGTTTGTCTACCATTAGCGATACATTTTATCATAAAATAGAGTCGAAGAGATCTTCCAACATTTTACGTAGTGCTAAATAGTGATGTCTTATGATGTCAAGCAAATTTGACCAAGCAAGAAACAATATTGTTCCAAATCTTGATAACAACGTATTAGACATTCAATATATATACAACCGCACTATTGTCAACAAAAATTTAAAAAGTAAAGAATACCGACGTGTAGACTTTTTGAGAGCAAACTTGATTGCTTACCATCGATTTCAATAAACTGTCGATTGCTCGCTATTAATTATGATTCGTAAAAAACGAAAAAAACCGCTTAAGGTGTCAAGCATACAGATGGACTTTCAAAAATTATCCACTTTACACAGAATTTAGAAACAATAGTGTACACATTTAACAAAACTGGACAAATGATCGCCGTAATCATTTCTTGAAATAGTGTCTCAAGAAAGAAATCACGTAGTTGTTGTCGACAACGAAACTTCGAAAGAGATCAGATGTCAACTATTGTTACTGGCGTCGTTTTGTAAGCAATGATTTAAAATTACTTAAAACGTTGGTATACATAAGATAATTGAGCTAATAGCCCTTTTACGTAAACAGTTGTTATCCCACTTCGAGATGTTCAGCCAATGAAAGCATGGTTGACGTACGATTGACCAATAGATTTTGAGTACACGAAATTCTCAACTAATTTTGAATCGATAGTAGTGACAGTAAAACCTCACTTAAAGACCACCTCTACATTTCGAACGCGATTAACAAACCCACTTCCCTTTGTTGCTCTTTATTCAACCTCAATAATAAGATAATAATAATTAAAACATAATAAAGTTTACTCCGGTTGTCTTAAGTCTCTGTTTTATTAGCATTTTCATTGCTGGTCTATCGTTTCTTTGAACAATGCCCACATTATTTTCTTTTAAATATGCACCCCTCGATATCTGCGTCCCGAAGTGAATTACCATTTACAAACCTAATTTTGTTAAATGCTTCTGATACATACAATAATACCAACTTTAATCGGTGAAAAAATGTTACCTCGAAGAATCATCATACGAAACCCAGTTGTATATGTGGTTTTCTATGTGTAGATAGTAGGTACGTGCAATATGTATATATTGTATGACATGCTATTATGTCAATGGTTAAATAATGTATATATTTTTAATGTATAGTCTCTTATAACTCAATTTGAGTAGTGATATACATTTTATTACGATATAATTGTTGTAGTTAGTACTATGTACAATGTATATTGATGAGACTGTAATACATAAATAAATATTACAAAACCCGGGTGAAGGCAGTTTGATTCCAAGAGACAAAAACTACTTTGGAATAAACCATGACGTGCCGAATGTCATGATAAATGTTTTACCATTACCATGGCCCACACACAATGAATACTGGGAGGTTTGCTTACCCAGTGAACGTCATAAACAATTCACACTTGGTAAGATTGCACAGGATAGTCACCCGGTTAATATAACTTCGTGAAGCTAAATATGGTCATAATGACAAAACAAGTCAATATGGCTACGTGCCTACGACAAGAAAAAAGAACCAACCCGATTGATGGTTTGTTTCATTCCTATTTATCTTGTAACTAGGAACGTCTGGCAACTGTTCGATTTGCATTACAAATGTACTGTCAATAGACGCGTCAAATGCTTATTATAATGTAATGTTAAACTTGACTGATCTCTTCAATAAGTTAGAGGCTTTTGTTTTGTTTGGGCAGATCGAGGAAATGAACACCAATATGACTGGCTGCTTGTGTCTGATTTCATCAATACCTTAACACAATGTCTGTTTTGGTGTTGGCATCATACTTTCGGGAGGTTGTATTGTCTTGTAAGTACTCATGTACTCATAATTGTACGTAGTTTGTCATTAAGATTCGCATAGGTAAAATCAAATAAAATTAACAGTAGTATTGCATATCAAAATATGGTAGAAAATATACACATAGCAAATATAGGCACAAACCTATGAACGCAACGCATTCTGGTAAAGAAGGACGAAGATTTCATGGCATTCCCACGTTGTAATAATCAAAGAGATAAATTAGAAAGTAGAACGATCTTGCGAAATTTTAATAACGGTCAGAGGAAATCGCTATTCCCGTTTAATACGGTTAAAATCGGCTACTGTCTGTTAATATCATATTAATGGAAACTCTTTATATAATTTGTAATCAAACTGAAACGCAATTTCAAAGGTTTGAAACTAATCTTATAGCCATCTGAGAAAGAAGTAAATGTCATACCGCTTTAAAATGTTAGCTTTTTTGTAATTGTAAGATTGAGCACTTCCTCATGTAGCCATATCTTTAATGTACGATATTTACTAGACATTGATTCAGCTGATAAATCGATGTTTCAATGTAGTTTGGTTTCAATTCGTGGCTTTAATATAATCTTAACCAATGTTTATATGAATTTTCCTAATCGGACTGTTACATCGGAAATTAACAAACGCGTATGCCAATTACAGTGTGATTATTGGCAGTTAATGATTCGTTAAGGTTATAAGCGACCTAAATCGAGAAATAATTAGTGCTTGCAGTAGTCAACAGCGCACTTGACAATTTCTGAATGACACTATTTGCATAATGCTGGTCATCATATCAGTTTTACTGTCAATAACGAAAGCATAATTATAGCGAAGCATAACACCAATGGTGTAATTTTGTTCACAAGAAGAAAAAAGCGATGAAAGGTTCAATGTTTTGTCCAGAATGGAAACTAATTGTACATAATTATTAAAACAATTATTTTTTACCGGTATTTATGAATGATTATGTAAATGTAGTTTTTGTGTAGAATTGTCAATTTTCGTTGGCAAATGTTTCGTATGATTCACTCATAATAACGTGAACTAATTATGTCCATTCAATAAATCCATTCTTTTTCAAAGCATTTATAAACGAGCTTTGTTGTTAAATTATTTTTTCTGTAAATTTCTGACGCAAAAGTACAGTACATTAAGGTATATTTTGACTCAAGCCGTTACCTACCGTACCGTTATGTCTGTACTAGGGTTATTATATCGTTTTAAATAAGTATCAATGTATTGTATAGTATTTGCATCATAATAGAATTGTCTTTAAGCAGATCATGACGCGGGGTACCAGAACAATATTCAAACACTGCCGAAAGTTACACATGAAATATGCTGGCAAATGTATCACGTGGGTGAAATTATCCGGCCATATTAGCACTGACATCAACATTCGAAACGGGTCCGCGGCGATTACATATCTGGAGTCGAAATTGAATGTTCGAATGTTGATGTCAGTGCTAGCTCTGGATTCGCTACTAGGTCTTTATTCAAATATTTTATAAAAAACTCAAATAACAATGCACGAGCTGGCTCGTTTTTCGTCTCCCTATATGTATTCGCCGCGGATCCGTTTCGAACGTTGATGTCAGTGATAGCTCTGGATTCGCTACTAGGTATGTATTCAAATATTTAAAAAGAACTCGAATAACGATGTACGAGCTAGCTCGTTATTCGACTACAGTTATGTATTCGCCGCAGCCCGTTTCGAATGTTGATGTCAGTGCTAACTCTGGATTCGATTTCAGGTATATATTCAATTGAATATGAAACTTCACTTAACTCATATTTTTTCGAATCGCTTGCTGTGTTATAAGCTTGTAATTCTTTAAGCGACTGTTTCACATGTGAAACATCGATGTCTTGGTTTATATTGATGTTGTTGTGTTTTGATTCATTGTAATTAAAATAAAGAAAACATAACAATTAAATGTTTTAACAATTTGGTGACTAGACATATTATTCCTGTTTTTGTATAACGATACATGTTTTTCATAGTTAAACTTACAACTGCTACATGCGATATCAGCTGCACCTCTGGGCCAGACCAACTTTACTTAAATATCTTCATAAATATTAAATTTTCAAGCTGTCATTACCCGGTACCATCTCTCTCCCGTCTGCCACTCTCCCTCTCCAAAATGTGTCAATCTCCTTCATGTTAAAGATTAAATTTATATCTAAATATCCAGTCATCTTACTTCCTTAAATCACCAATACCCATGTTTAAAATTACAACAGAAATTCAATACATCGTATCAGCGTTAAAGTTTAATTGTCTCGCGCCCCGCTATCCACGTGCTGGCTTATTCGGTGTTAATATATTCGACATGACTTAACTGAAAGGTTCAGAGTCGATAACATCGGCCATATAGTTTATCCCCAAAAGTGTCCATATATGTCACATACAAAGAAAAGTCAATGCAAAACGTATTATATATTTAGTTTCAATTTGTCATTCATTTAATGAGTTTATTATTCACAGAACAATAGTGTATGGCTTACATACCCATACTATCGACACGTCGCTCGAACTACTTAAAGTGTCGTTAACTTTTGGAATAGCGAATTAATGTAATATATTGATGGTATACACGCTGTTTACCAGAATACAATATTACATGAAACAGAGCTCAAGGGCAAATATACTCGTGATATTTCTACCATATAGTGGTACATAAATTTGGATGTTGTGATGAGAAAATAATATCCTGAATTTGTTTGTTTTTGAGTATGAGTACGATAAGGACACCGACCGAGATTTCAAGACGCCCACAGATGATATATGACCAGACATTGCGATACTTACTAATTGCCTTCATTGTATACCATTTGCCATCGATATTGTTCATGCGTATTTCCTATCTCTTTCGTATTCTTAATATCCGCGTCATTATTTGTTTTGAAGTCGATTGTACTTTGTGTATATGACATTTTCTGCTGGGTGTCAGTATTCATTTTTATCTTTAATTATTTGAATGATAGGGCACAAACCTTTTATTCATCATATCCTGATCCAACCCCGAATACGTCTAACTGAGCATTGGTTTAATAAGTGAAACCATTACCAATCCGATTAAAGGTATACTATGCTCATTTTTTGTTCATTTGTTTAATTAACCAAACATGTAAAATATATTTCCTATGGTTAAAACATCACTAATCATGCATTTATAAAGAATGAACTCATACTGTATGAATCCATATTTGTTGAAGAAAGATGTTTGTACATCATAAAACTTAAAAATAATTTTTTTACCGGTTTTGACTGTAAGTAATTGGATAAAAAAAAGATGTTTTCAATTGGTTTTACATTGCAATGGCCCTTCTTAGAGATGTTTTAGCTAATGTAACAACACAACTGGATAAAGCTTATTCAAACATGTTATGCTCAGATGAGCCAGATACATCTTTAAATGCTCCGAAATAATATTGACATTCACTCATTTAAGTTTTAATGCCCAATGTACTATGTACTGACTGATAAATAGAGGATCTAACACGAGTGTTCTTGATTAATTGAATGTATTCAAATATATGTGAAGCAAATACAGATGCAACGTATCGTTTCGGAATTGTAACCATGCCCAATGGTTTACCCAACTAAACTCTTACTCTACCATCAACCAAACATAATGAACAATGCCAATAAGCTTAGCATTTCTCGAACATAAAGAACGTCCAACGTAAGATAAAGTATGTATAACATTTTTAAGTATACTGAATTGGTAGACCCGAGAATCCAGCTTTATGATGTACTCAATGAATTCTCAGTAGCCTGAGCTAGTCAAAACAAACCGTTAAATTAATATTGTTCTCATTCATTGTACATTTGTTTACATAAACAAACATAAAACATTAATTTCCTATTGTTAAAACACCAATAAACATGCATTAACAAAGAATGAAGTTCTAAATGTATTGATCCGTATTTGCTGAAGAAAGATGTTTGCACATCATAAAATAAAACAACTGTATGTTAGTAGTATGGTAAAAATATATTTTCAAACGGTTATATACATTGCAATGGTTCTTAATAGAGATGTTTCAGCCAATGTAACAACGATACTGGATGAAGCCATTTCAAACGTTTATGTTCATAAGATACATCTTTAAGGGTACAATGACATGGGCAAAATACAAACATTTCACGTCTTCCTCATGTTTCCAATTTTGGAAGAATTCCAATCTTAGAAGTTTACATCTGTCTTGGATTCGTCCTAGCATAGAGGAAGCACAATGATCTGTAATAAACGGGTCGACCACCGAAGATGCAGTGACAGAATCATAACCGTCCTTAATGATCAGATTTTTTCTTTTCAAAACCGTTCTGACATCGTACAATGTCAACGTATATTAATCAGAATAATAAGCGAGATGCACGTACGTTATATGTAATTTCGAATTCAACTAGACAATTCCCTCGTAAAAGCGAATAAAAATGTCGACTCCTTTTTATGTCTAAAGGCACATTGTCTTCCAATCATAAGCATCTTGTGAAATCCTGTGGCATATTCTTTTACTTTTAAGTAACTACTCTCAATTATAGTTTGGTAATTGTATTGTCTGTCATATTAACGCGTAACTATTTCATTGCGTCACGTTTATGTCAAAAGGACATTTAGAATAATTCATCAAAATAATGTTTTCAAGTCGCTTAAACAAATTATCATGTTCGGCAATAAGTGGCAATGTTCAATCTAATAGACAGTAAGTTACTTAGAATAATTAGAAAGGACGGAGAGGAAAAGGGCTGTATGGCTTTTGAAGCTAAAGTTGAAAGAAGTCAAAGACCCTTTGGGTGACTGCTATCGTAGTTTTGCTGTGTCTGTTCTGTTTATCAGTGCAAGACGAATGTTTTTCATGTTCATTTATGTTAACCATTTCTCAACAAATCCAATTAAACATAAATCCACTATACGATGAAGAGGTCTGGGGGACACGTGCCGCTCGCCTGCTTCCTTTTGAATTGTTCTGCTCGAGAGTCCCAAGAGGCGAATGATGCTGGCAGGTAACTTATCTTTTCGCCACTCCCCGATAAATATCAGCTTGTCTATGCTTGATTTACAAGTGGATAAAACATAAGCCATGATTATGTGAAATTATTGAACGTTCTTTGATTTTCAGAGACTAGTTGGCATAACATAGTATTTTATAAGGATTACTATTTACATGATTTATTTCAGATGCAGGAAATGATGTTACAGTTGTAAGAATATGAAAAAGGCAATGTAACAATTACAAGTGGATTGCATTTTAATTTGAAATGCATGCATTATAAAGCAAACTATGTACCTTTTGTATGTTGCGGAGAAGTCATCATTTGATCCAGTATAGCTGCTATCTTACATTCCTTTTATCTTTCAAGTAAGGAATACTTTTTACGCTCTGCGTTCATGATGGGCGTTAGTATTATGGAGTCATACATAGAATCTCCACAGAAAATATTTAGATTTGCTTTGACTTAACTCATGTTGGGTCACCTTCAGTGATTCACATACTGTATAATACAATATAGATACGAACTACCATAGCGTGCATAATATCGTTATAAATGCTTAATCGTTTTTACGGTACATCAGACCTCCAAACAATTTGAACACTATTAGACGTTAATGATCTCACTTGTTGTCTCAAATGTGTCAGCTTAAGTCAAAATATCATTTTCATTGTGGCGGTCGTATTGAATATGCCATATGCAAGAACAAATGGTGATTGACGGGTTTATTCCCAGCACATCTTAGGTTGTGGGGATAAACACAGACAATGCTTAATTCACATAATTTGGCGCCGCAATACACGTGGTCATTTAGTTGTAAAATGCATACGAGGCACTATAACAATTCAATAACATTACAAAATTCCGCGAAAAATCAAATCCACCTCACTTTTATAAAATTCTTTGATTATATAATGTGTCTTCGCATGGTTGCGTTCTAGCATTTAAATTTGTATCATCTAAAGAGAGATGGAGCTGTTTCTGAGAACGATAAACTTAAACGACAATGTCGCCAAACAGATCACTGGAAAACAACAGCCTACAAACATTAGGCACTGAGGAGGTCCAAGGATTAACTTGTATGGAAAAAAGGGGCGCAATGAATGATTGGCTGACATAAGTCATATAATGTGAAACATACTGCAAATAATACACGATAAAGGATGATTTACGTTGCTTAGTAACCTCTCCGTTTCAAAAATGAAACATAATATTAAGTGTTTTTAAATACAAATTGTGATAGTATAATTTCATGTGGGAAACCTTTTACATCGTTCAATTTATCGTATTAATAATAACAGTAACTTAATCTGAAAGGTGAACTAAATTTTTATTCTACGAAACAGTAATGGAATATTACAAGGAATGTACACTCAGTCTGACACGTATAAAATAAATTGCGCAGAAAGGCTTCGCGTTTGTTTCAGAATTTCTCAAAGAAACTTCGGTTCTATTTAGTTCACACATGTCATTATGAACCGTATACTGACGATACTTAGTTTCTTGATTGCTTGAATGAAATGAATGAAGTTTATCGCCTCACATAAACTACTTGCAGATTTACGATGGTATATTAATGTTAGGGAACAACTTCAGCAATTAACCTCGACTACATTGTCGAGAACAAAATGCGGGTGTGGTTGGTTCCATTCAATCGATTCACTGTGATGCGAAACAGGCTTAAATAATATGCCTAGTATAAAGACGTTATGATGCTTAACCGATTATTCGTCAATAAACTTACTACTTGGAATGATTGATCTCCGCAAGTCTGTCAGTATTTACGACGTACCACAAACCTATATTAACACAAACCTATATTTTCAAGACGAATACATCACATTGATTAGTATGAAAAGTATCATGATCAGACACATACGCTCACCATTCTCATTCTTCAGGCTACCGACTCAAGCAGGGTTTGACAGCTTGTGTTTGAAAAAACTCGTACATCGTTATTCGTTTTTTTTAAAAATATTTGAATACACACTTAGTAGCAATACCGGAGCTAGCACTGACATCAACATTCAAATATGACCGTGGCGAATACACATTTTGAGTCGAATAACGAGCCAGCTCGTACATCGTTATTCGAGTTTTTTTTAAATATTTGAATCAAAGCTAGTAGCGAATCCAGAGCTGACACTAACATCAACATTCGAAACGGGCCGCGGCGAATACATATCTGGATGCGAAAAACGAGTCAGCTCGTACATCGTTATTCGATTGTTTTTTTTTAAATATTTGAATACAGTCGTAATAGCGAACCCAGAGCTAGCACTGACATAATATAATTTTTTACCATGGCGAATACGTGCTGGATCTTTATTCAATCTGGGTCGGTATGCAATGATGATGTACGATGTACGATTGGTACGCCATCTTCACTCAACGTTTATGTTCAAGTTTTAAGGTATGCATACTACTGTCGGAATAAATAGAAGTCAATGTCGCTTGTGATGACAGCATGAGCTCATTTCATGGGAAAGTTAATCCATCCGAAAACTCTGATGTCGCACGCAAAGCCTAATGCACATTAATTCTATACCAGAATTAGCATGATATCTCCTATACATAGTTTTGCTCCGTGAACAAACAAAGGCGGAATGATTTATATTTACTTTTCTCAAATATCGCACAACATAT
Source organism: Mactromeris polynyma (assembly GCA_032209605.1). Classification (NCBI taxonomy): domain Eukaryota; kingdom Metazoa; phylum Mollusca; class Bivalvia; order Venerida; family Mactridae; genus Mactromeris; species Mactromeris polynyma. Next base: position 4,680,604 of record JASFXZ010000019.1, on the reverse strand, counting down.
GCTTTATTTCGCGAGGGAAATGTAATCAAAGGATCATCATTCTGAATGAATTGACTTTGATACTGATTCATATCGTATATTCCCCAATATTTTGATCACTTTGTTTCTAAATAAGGAAATTTAAGTGTCACTTTGAAAAGTTTTTTATTGTCAGATTTACGACAACATACAAAATGTCGATATAATACGTTTCTAATGAAATGACTATTATTCATGAGATCGAAAACATGTAAATATCCATTGTCTCTAAAACAACAACGGAGATACAATTCACAATGAGCAACCAGTTGTAAACCAGCATAGCATTGTATTCGTCATATACACATTGTTTGATACTGCATGCATCATTATTTATAAAAACTAAATCCATCAGATTAAAATCACATTACATATGCAGTTTCTCCTTAGTTGTTATTTATGATCGGCCAGATCATTCATTGTCCCCTGTTCCATTGCGTATTTATTCATGTACCTCCTCAAATGCCTGATGTTTTATAGACAGGCGTTTTCCTGGAAGTCTGTGTGGGGAGGCACTGTCTTATGTATGTGAAGTTTCCTGTAGCAATTTATTCTCTCTTTCACAGCTGACATTGAATGTATGTAACAGTTAGTAAAACATCGCTTTGATAATTCCGGTGTGCATTTTATATATATGCAACGTATACATTCGTATAGTCTGAACATATTAACCTTATCCTGACCTTTATGCATGAATATATTATACCTCGATTACGCTGACTTTATAATTGACCGTGAGAGAATCATGCACCATCGGTGTTTTTTGTTGCAATTACGGAAATCATTGACTTTGTTTGTTTTTTTTCTTTGTATATTAAATGACTAAAAGTTTACATCCTCCGTAGGCAAGGGGTTAGCGCACAGAAGTCCTGTCTAGCAGTCGTGGGTTCGAAACCTCGGCAAGCATGTTTTATTATTTTCATAAAAACAACTAGTTATGCATATGACCATGCGTATTACCGTAATAATCAAAACGACGACAGCCGATGTTAATGCGATTAGAGATGAAGATTAATTTGGATAGGGGTCAGGAGGATCATGTTAATTTCTCAGAATATTCGCTACGGTTAACTACATCTATGCAGCATAGTATGATATTGCACCGAACTATGATATAACACTGCTAGGATGAATGTGTATATATCACAAATGAGGGACAGCGGTCAAGTTTCCAAATGTATGTATGTTATCTGTTATCCCATCATCAGGTTGACGGTTGATAGACAGAAGAAATTCATTAGTAATTACATTAATGTTCCCTATTAACGCACAGAAAAGAAATCAATGACGTCACCATGTACTGACAGTTAGCAATATTTGCCCCATATGGCAATATGAAAACGAAATGACAATATGGAGTAAATAGTGTTTACTGTTTGCAAATAGTGAAATCACATGTTGCGTTTTCTTGAAGTGTCGTCACTTACAGAAGGGGTTGCATATCACACAGCAGCGCTCATATATAACTTGAATGACAATTTCGGGTGTTATATATAAAATACCGATAGACCTGTAACATATGCATATGGACGCAGCGTGCCTTGATAACAAAGATAATATAGCGGATATAATTCCAAATTCTCAAGTGAACAAGACGTCTTTACAAATTTAGAAAACAATGTGTTAAAATTAAGTTTCTCAATTGAATTATTATTGAAATAACAAAAACTAAAGCTATCACTGAAGGTGATTAATACCCCCCTTAACACCATATTGTCAGACATATTTTGTTAAGAAAAATCCAATACAGATAGAAGTCGGCGACCTTGAACATATACAGAAGTCTAACTTTGGATTGTTTGTTTAAAATTTCTGAAATTCTGCGGCAAACTGTACGTCGAGTACTTCGCAATATTTACAAGATTGTGTGGGGACACAAATGAGCATACTTATTCTAAATAATATCCAGTGCATTATGTCCTTTATTTATATCTGATTGTCTCGATTCCTGCACAAGTATTGCATAGACAGGCTAGACTCTCATTTAACACTGTACCGCTTACGTGCCTAATGCATTTAATATATGATTGCCGTGCTTAAGGATATATTGAATTACATTAATATAATATTCGTATGCCTATGTCTAGCATATTTCTTTTTGATTCATAACATTCTTAGTAGTTTTCCGTTGGGACCACATGCAATCCAATATGATTCACCCGTAAGCTTCATACCTTCTAGAATTTATTCAATTTCTGTATATAATACAGTAGAACATATTGATATTTACATTATATTCATATGCATTTCTTTACGAATTGTCTGTGCACTGACATTAAACGATTTGATTATATTCAGTCATTCATTTTTCAGTCTTTGTTCAGTATCAATAATTTGAATAACACTTGGATTAATAACGAAACATGTTAAATAATGTAATACACGACAGAGTCATTTTGATGCTGGTGGAACAGAAAAAAATACATTAACAGTATTAGTACGGAACATACTGTTTCCTTCTATTTGGTATTAATTGCTCTATCGGTATTGTGTTTATCGTTATGTTCGAAAAGATGGAAACGTTCACCTTAAAGGATTGCAAAACGAAATATCATTTTAACTTAACGCTTTATGTATGTAATGTTAACATTTATGACAGTTTTTCAAGAGATTGTATTGCACCGCCTTAGCAATATCTGTGCTTTGAAGACGTGCACCATGAAAATATTAACTCGCCAGTACGAAAACAAATATTTCAATTGCATAATGGTTTTAAGAGACTTGTATGACATCGCATTATCAACATCTGAGCGCTGTTGACTGTCAACATGAAATTGAATTCCATCGCCAGTAATGAAAAAAATGTTAAGTCATCGTCAGTATGACAACGAAATATCAACATAATTATATGCGAATTTGAATGGCAACATTAAACTGAATTCACACGCTAGAAATAGACGTCACACGTGTGCGCAAGGTATATACACTACTCTCCAAAAATTCCTTCACACTTCGACAATCTCCATTGTAATTAATGTATTTTCATATTTGTGTCACATGCAATAAATTGAAAATGTTTTTTGACACAGCAATATTTTACTGTAGAATTATTTATAATCTTGTCCTGAAATAAATTATCTCATTTTTTGTGTCAGATCAATCAGTTATTACAAATGTTGGTTTCGGATGATAGCGGAGTGATGCTGCTGCTGAGATGTGCAAATTGTTAATTCTTTACTATCCATCACAGAAGTGGGATGACTAATTTTACTTCATGGTCATACATGTTTTATTTGCATGAAAAGGTAATAGTTTTTTTTATTAAGAAATGTATATGTACGATATATATATGTGAACTCAAAATATATGGGTGACTTTATATTGAAAAAACTGACTGCATGAAAGTGAATTCACAAACAAAAGGTCCATTTGAGGCTAACCATATTTTGAAAAGCAACACTGCATTTTCTTAACGGGGGTTTACTTCATGTTAATAATGATGATACTGATACAACACGAAATAAGATGGTATTCCACAGTCTAGATGAATTGTTAAAGACTTTGCTGGATACTTGCCAAAGCACGCCCTTGAAACATTGAAACTTTAAATAAATTCAGTGAGTTTCAAATATATTGTGTAATATGCGCTTAAATGCTTAAAAACGTTACGATTGTTTCTATAACTTGCTTCCGATACTTTACGATCAAGAGAGAGTACTCTATTCTACACGCCTTGCGAATATCTCTGTTGGAACAAGGGAGTTGTCTTTAGTAACAATGATACTTGTTAGGTTTCATTCCCGAAAGAAGGCCAATATAGAGTGATGCTGATAAAAGTAAATTAAAGCTAAATAAACTGACTATAGTGATAATTTAATGGAAACGAACTGGTGGGTAAATGCGTGACAGCAGCAACTGACATTGTTTTGGTTATGGAGTCAATAAATCATAAATATGTATAATTTGAAAATGTAAGGCGATATTTCGTCTTGTTTGGATAATCACAATGCCGAGTGCTATTAACACGCTTGTCTTTTGTTTCGCCTTCGTTAAGACTTACTATTAGTTATATAAGGCACTTAACTCGCTTTTCAGTATGGTATATTGCTTGGCTAAAATGCTTTTTTTTAAATTATTTTTTCAGAAATGAAATTGTACATCATTTACACGTGTACGGATTTCCATACTTTTGTCAACATTCCTTAGTATTTTCCTATTTATCTTAAATTCTAAACTGTATTCTGACTGAAGATGATTTGTTGATGATTTGTTTGTTTACTGTTGTATTGTTTAACTTTGTAAATATTGTTCTGCACTCCATGCATGGAGGAAAATAGAAGTACCCATCTATCTATCTAGCCTTTATCTTATTTAACGAAATGTGAGTTACAACAACAATGCAGGAAATGCAATTTATCTCGAGAATACGGATCTATCAATAATACTAATACATATTATACATGAAATTACAAATATACAAATGAATAACAACACTTACAGTATAAACACTGAGGTCGTGGAATTGTCTTACCTGAAATGGATAAAAAAATCAAGTTACAGTTTAAGCATTAATAACGATTATACGTCACTCTTCGGAGACCCATTGTAAATGTTTTATAATTCATTATATTAAAGTTATATGATGCTCTTGTTTTGTTCATTTGTTTACGTAAACTAACACGAAACACATATTCCCTATAGTTTAAACATCAATAAACATGCATGAGCACAGAATGAACTCATAATGTATTGATCCGCATTTGATGAAGAAAGATGTTTGTACATCATAAAATTTAAGAAAGCTTCCATTTTTTTAACAATCAGGTTATTTTACAAGTTTTGTCTGATAGTAATATGGTAAAAAAAGCAGTTTTTAATGGGTTATACACTGCAATGGTTCTCATTAGAGATGTTTTAGCAATTGTAACAACAAGACTGGATGAATCCAATTCAAACATTTTATGTTCAGATGAGCCAGATACACCTTTAAAGCCTTGTCTTTTAAGAATAAAACAGGCGTGTGGTCCTGAAACGTCCCTCTAATTACATGAAATGGTACAACGCTCGCGCGCAGATGTTTCACATACGACATTCATTTTCGACAATTTACAGATTTTCGACAGAAACGACCCAAACCTTTAGATGCAAAAGTACATTTATTTAACCTTCATGGCATTATAAATGACTGTACATAAATAAGCCTTGATTACTTGACAATGTTCATTGGTATCGCATTTGATACTCATTTTGTCTTGATTTGCCAATTAAATTTTGTATTCCCCTTGACGAATATGTGTACTAATGTTCCGGTCTTTTGAGCATAATACTATGGTGGCATATTTCTGCCACCATTTAACTACTTAATTAACTAGATAAGTGTGCATTAATTAACTATATAATTATGTGGTTTACTAGATAAGTATTGTGATAAATTTTCATACCAGATAAATATCTTTACACGAACAATTGTCTGATAGTGCCCACAACTGCCACCACTTACCTACCAATATGTGGTTAACGGGTTAAGTATATAGTTAACGAAATAATTATCTAGTTAATTAATGCATAAACTAGATATCTAGATACTTAACTCGTTAACCACTTAATTAACTAGAAAAGTATGTAGTTAACTTGATACTTATCGCGTTAACTACTTAACAATTACCTAAAAGTATGTAGCTAATGCGTTACCTATCTAGTTAACTTAATTAACTAGGACATTTTAGAGAATTGCTAAGTGTAGTTTATATGATTGTACAATGATTTGTAGTGGTATTTTGTCTTCTTTATCACTTTAGGTAATGAGTCAGCGACGTTTATCATTTGCTCTGCTCTGATTAAAATGTATTCTCTAGTTTACGTACAACGGCTTCAAACATTTAATCCAACACACAATAAAATATCAAGTTTTTATTCTATGCGATATTCTGTTGTATAACAATTGGATTGGTTTAGTGAACTGTAATGGTGACTCGTCCGTAGGCTATGGCTACAGTTCAGACTTATTAATACACATGCATCTATTACTATTGTTGAACTATTACAAGTACATGATAATTCTTAACACTATAGTGAATACACTATTCCGTCCGATTATTTTCAACTGAATATTTGTCGTTATGAAAGAAAACAAATACAGGAGCTTAAGGAAAGACTATTGTTCAAGCATTCTCCTGTCCTCCAGAGAGCGACATGGAGCCGATGTGACCCTCTTATTGATGTTACATACCAACATTAATGAATGTTTTATGTTATATAACGTAAACTGACTATATAGCGAGACAGCGATTATAATCACTGTATTGGTAGACGGAATCATAGACCTTTGGGAAATGTAGGGAAAAGTTCTTCATGGACTCTAAACAGATGAATGCGGATTTGGTTAATGTATCAAATGCATTGTTTATTTTGTAGAGTTCATGGCAGACAATGGTCAATATTTGACCACAATAATTTGAGTAAAAACAGACCTCGCATTTGTTGTCGTTGTATTGTATTGCCATTTTTATATACATGTGATGATCTACACTGCGAAATAAAATGATGTACTAGTGATTCATCAGGCTGGATATCTATTTTGTCTCAGTATTGTGAAACAAAATCAACCTTTAAATAACGGACCTTAAATGCCTTAAAACATAGAATACATAAATTCCACTTAAAATTAGGTGAATATAACTAGGAAGAGACACACTAACAATTCCTAAGTACACTACACTGATTTTTGTCTTGAAAACTCACTTATCGTATGTTCAAGATACACACTCTATTAGTCATAACTTGGCCTTTTCAGGAAGACTAAGTACACAAAGTGTATTATGTATATTCCTTTATGAATATGATAATTTTGCATGCTCGCATTTATCGCATCATTCTTTTAACCGATATTCATCTCTGCTATAACACGAAGGATGGTAGATTTAGTATTAGCTGACAGCTATGTTAATCATGTTGTCATTACTGAACGATTGATGAATTCATTTTCCCACACAAATTGTACGGATCATAGCAACTCTTTCATGAGACAAATATCTTATTGTCTTCTGGGAAATAGTGCAGCATAGGTCACTCATGGCAATTTAATACGATGTCACTTACGACCTACAGCAATCAAGTCTACACAGAAGGTTTGAAACACAAAGTCAAGACGTGCTTCATATGTGCTATTCAGAGTTGTTTCGTTTGTTCACGTTAAATTGTTACCACCTACCCCCTAAACTCGTTAACGTTCATATAAGGACGTGTGCTTTTTGAGTTGCTTCAGTCATCTTTTTTAAGATATTTATTGTTTTTCGATGTCATTTTATTATAGCAATTATTTTAGTTTTGTCTTGTAATTCGCCCAAACTTTGATAAATGATCAACACACGTTCCTAATTATGATTTATTCTGTCTGATGTCATCTTATTAAAACATAGTATCTTGTTTAAACTGCCGTCTAATATGATCGCTCATTCGATGTTCTAGAACAAAAAACCATTAGAAAGTAACAGTATATACCATTTCCCAGTCTATCTCGGTTTAAGAAACATTTTTATTGTAGCTATGAATAGATGTATATACACTAAAGTTTGAACAAGGCTCTGAATGCGTTAAATTCGTTTACTGTATAAAATTGAAGCAGTGTGGATTATGAAGGACAACATACAGAACAGACAAACCAGAACTTCCATGAGAGATCTAAGCAAACAGGAGGAGGCACACACAGGAAGGGGCATATTAAGGACCATGCTTTACTAACAAGAATGGAACACAAATATTACCGAAATGATAATGACGTGGACCCAAAAATAACACCAACGGTTATAACACTTATTTCATATGTTGATGGGTCCACATCGGTGCAATTACCATCGAAGACACACTATTAATTATCTTATACATGACAGTCTAATACAATTACTATCGATATGCGCTGTAACATTCTTTAGTTGTCAAGGTATTTTAAACATCTTGTACATCTGGCCACATAGGGTAATACTTTAATAACATTAGTATAACAGTCGTTTTAATTGTCTGCATTTTGTATTATAATAATATACACAACGTCTGATTTCAATTATCAGAAAGGCAGAAACGACACGCTACTGTAATACACAAGTCCGTATATATTGATACATTTCCTCCTAAAAGTGGAGTCGTACTTTGATGTCAAATAAAAAAGGAAGTCAAGTCAGGTTGGATATGTCACAGAGACAGTGCACACCAACCCAAAAACAAAAGGAAACATAAACACCATTTTCTAGAAAAACAAGTAGACAACTACATTAGGCAACAAGGACATAACAATAAAAGCATACATAATGAACGAAAGTGAGAGTATCGGTTGCAAAACAGCTGGAATTTCGCCTGGTTTAAGGCATAGCAACGGTGTATCGTATAATTACCAAACTAAAACATTATTCAGAAACTCCCAATGGACATCTCAAACACATTAGAGACGACGTTAAGAAACTCCCAACGGACAACTGAACACATAAGAGACGGTGTACATTGGGTAATTCTTATTGCATGTTAATCTGGTTTGCCATGAAAGCAAATACAGCTTATCAAATTTAATGTCTAAACAACAGTACAAACATACATTATATATATTTGTTTAGTTATCATTCACATGTACACGTTAAACAACAACATTAAATAATGTAATCGAACGTGTCTGATGCATTATGCCTATACACACTCTGACCAAATTTGACGATGTTTGGATAAATGCTTCTAAAGTTACTGATCGGACAAGACCAATTTTTGTTTATTTCTTTAATTACAGGGCAATAACTCTGGAGTTACAATGCGATTAGGCTGGTTTTCGAACTTGTCCAAGATACGCCGATACACATTCTGACCAAGTATAGTGAAGATTGGACAAAGTATTCTAAAGTTATGGATCGGACAATACCAATTTAAGGTTTTTCTCTAATTAAAGGGCAATAACTCAGCAGTTAAAAGTGCTATATGACTGGTTATTGCATTTTTCCAAGATATTCTGCTCATGCACATTCTGACCAAGTCTGGAGATGATTGGACTAAGAATTCTAAAGTTATTGATCGGACAACCGCCAGTCAGTCGCAGGTAAAACTATAATATGTCCCGTTTCTTGAATGGGCTTATAAAAACTGAGTTTACTCAATTAATTAATAAGAGCACAGATGTTGGAGGTGCAACCAACAAAACCACACTGCGTACCAATTGTTAACACGCATCAATATAGTTAAGTAACTTGCTCATAATTCAAGTAATTCAAAATTGTTACACAATGTCAAATATTGTATCAGTCAGCACCTTATCTAGTTACTTTGTTTGTTACTCATCTAAACTGAAACATAGAAAATCAGCTTTTAACATCGGCACTGGTCGTATTATGAAATAGAGAATAAGTTGCTACAGGGAAAGCCACATACACAAGACAATGCCTCCATATTCAGATTTCTGGAAAAACAAAAGTCCACAAAACATCAGACATTGATGATGTGCAAGGGTATGTATACGAAAGGCAACAGGGCGCGCGGAATGTCCTGGCCAATCATAAAGGTTAACTTAGGAGAATAAAGGTGGACAAACAGGGTGCGACTTAATGGATGGAAGACATCACGAAGCTAGCAACAACATGAAGTCATTAAAGTCTTATTTTAATTTTGGGCTATTCTGCTATGTAAACTGCATTGGTAAAACAAAAAAAGAAAACAATCTACAACCGATATCTGTTTAGAAATGCAACCTAAACTGCTGGTCAAAATACGCTAAATGATTACCCTCAATGCTAGAACTTGCAACACAATATACTATGATTCTACTGAAATTCTTAAGATTCATCCGCAATTTCGACGCTGACAACATTCGTTTAGTTTTCTTTGCAATCATGACTGAGTAATTTATTTAACTTGCTATAAATATCACTTTAGTCCTAATTCATCTGACGTTTTTGATGATAAATATACACAACACCACTCATAAATGTCGTAATTAAATTGTCAGCTCAGAGAGTATAGTAGAAGGTCTAAATTGCCTTCAACACAAGATATGACAAACCTATGATTATCCAGTATTATTTGAGTTTAGATATACCAAGTATTAGTAAGACCATACAAATATTTAATCAGAACCCGTTTGAACACCCCAATTGAATATACATGAAAATCCGTTATATAACAACGTTCTCTGGTAAATGTTTCAGCCTCTACTCCTTGGTATATTCAAAGTAACTAAGACAATCAGTGTGTAGAAAACTGTTTATCACATAAACATTTTCAAAAATACCTAGGGCAGTCTTATATGATTGTTGTTTCTGTTTATGTTATGAATGTGTTTTGTATTTCCCTTTCCCCTATGCAATTCTGTCACTTTATACAGTGTTCAGATTGTTTCCTGCCAGTTGTCTTGACTTGTCCAGTGATCTTTTCCATCCATGAATTCCCACCTCCCATTCCCTTACTGTCCAATTTGATTCTCCTAGTTATTCCTTGTGGTCTGCTGGGCCATTCCTTGCGCCTCAGTTCCTTAATATGTGTACCGTTTGACCTCCTTTAGTGCCTTATCTTTTGTGGATTGTTGTTTTTCCGGAGATCTGCGTGGGAAGGCATTGTCTTATGTACGTGGCTTTCCCTGTAGTTACGTATTCTCTCTCTTTTAGTGTAAGTATCACTTTGGAAAGATAAATATGGTCGAAATGTACGAAAACAAATCAATATAGCTAGAGCAAAACACAATAAACATAGCAGCTGGATGTCCTGTGTACTCCTTGTATATCTTGATAATTACAAAGGTCTGTGGAACCAAAGAATTGTATAAGTTTGTGAGTACTTCATATGAAACCCCGTCAATTATTTTACACTTTGTTATATTTATTGTGGAATGCTGATGTTTTTTGTTTTTTTTGGCATATATATATTCTGTATTTCAGTCTCATCTATGTATAGTACAACATAACACAAACACAATATATTAACAACACAAAAGTACATAGCCATTATGTATCATCAATAAATATCACATTCGATTAAATAATATTTACCAGGTAAAACTGAGGATCTGTAGCTAATTGTATATTAAAAATGTAATAAAACAGAACACAATACGATACTGAAGTACAAAAAAGGCGCAAATGCGCATCTAAAAATAGTATTGGAAAAACAGTTATCAGCCTCGATCAGATCGTGAGTGAACTAATTAGCAGCTGATTCTCAGAATAGGTAAACACGTATAAAAGAGACAGAATACGTAACTACAGGGAAAGACACATACATAAGACAATGCCTCCCACGCAGATCTCCGGAAAAAACAACAATCCACAAAACATAAGGTACTAAAGGAGGTCAAACGGTACACATATTAAGGAACTGAGGCGCAAGGAATGGCCCAGCAGACCACAAGGAATAACTAGGAGAGTCAAAGTGGACAGAAAGGGAAGGGAAGGTGTGAATTAATGGATGGAAAAGATCACAGGACAAGTCAAGACAACTGGCCTTAATAGGCCAAAAATGGGCAGGAAACAATCTGAACACTGTATAAAGTGACAGATTTGCATAGGGGAAAGGTAAATACAAAACACATTCATAACATAAACAGAAACAACAATCATATAGCGAATTACAGCCTTGGAACTGTCAGCATAAAATGCTACGTCTTTGTAAAATATTAAAGCAGGTTTTGACACCTATACGAATCAACGATGGATGTGTGAATAGCATTACTAGTTTGTCTATATTTGACTTATTATGAAAAGTTGGATCTACAATGGCTGCTTGTTTAAATAGGTGTTATCTTAAGTCATTGTACATACAACAGTCTAACATTAAATGAAGTTCGTCTTCCAAAATATTACAATCGTCACATTTACGATCTTCAAGTTATATATGTGTATATCTCACTGTCTCAATTTTGATCGGTGCTACACCACAGCGAAATTCACAAAATGCAGAACGGCGACGCAAATGTAAACTAATTTGACAATACTTTTCCTTGTCAAATTCATTTTTTACACACAATAAGTACGAAGTTTATTGTGGCCGCGCCCCGATACACTTTCATTACGATTAAGTGTCGCTGATGAGTTATTATTAAATAACGCGATGTGTTTTTGCACTAGCCTATCAACAAATGAATGTTCAGGAATAGAGACATCAATATTACAAAACTGACTCATGTTACAGGCAGATATTTAGCTTTTAACTATAAGCATCCAATTTGTACATGCTGAAGTAGCTTTATCATACGTCTAAAGTACAATACGTTTGTTTATTCTGCTAGACACCATATTAGACAGGCGGGTCCAATTCCTTGAAATAGCTTTCAAGTGTCGAACTATTGGAGGTTGCCATGCCATTTTACCCATGACTGCGGCATTGGGAGTATATTTTCAAACCCCTAAAAAGTATCGAATTGCACGATTTTGTAAGGTGTTAATACAAGAAAAATATTTACTACCCGTATAATAGCAAATCCATAACCCGAAAGAATAACCCATCTGAAACACAATCTCTCTTTAAATTAAGAAACAAATTAGGAAACAATGTACACGTTTATTTAACCACATACAGTAATTACAATAACATCATGTAAACGATTTTCTTAATTCCTTACATGATTAAGAACTAGATTCGAGTAATGGAATAAACTAACCCAAATGTGCCTTAAGGAATATTTCTACTAAGTTTCACAATTTCATTAATGGACATTATAATGACAAATATATTCCTAGTAACTTAAATAAAAATAACTATTGTAATATACGATACTTTGATTGTTCGCAGGGTTACGGTAATTCATTTCACTTTGGCTTGCCATTCATTGCGCCCCTGTTACCTTACGTATGTACCCTTAAGCTTTCTCCAATGTTTTATGGACTGTTGTTTCCCTGAAAGTCTGTGTTGAGAGGCATTGTATTATGTATGTGGTATTCCCTGTAGCAACTCATTATCTCACTTGTACCAAGGTATATGTTGTGAACAATTCTTTGGTGTGGATCTTTACATGTTATATACTCATATTGTCGATTCAGTAGTTAACTGAACTCCATAAAACAGTCTACTGTTGTGTTAGGTCGAACTAAGGAGTCCTTCATATGCAATACGAAAACAATGAAATTAGTCTGCTACAATAAACTAATTCTAATATCGAATGATCGGTTTATATCCCCCAAGTCTCCAATTCAAGGACAACATTCCCACCAGACAAGCATAGAATACATTGATCTGTTGGAAAATGCCATCCATATATATCAAATAATACAAACAAATGCACTCATCATTCCAGACTACCGAATCAATCATGGCTCTTGTATTCGGATCATGGTCACGGAATGTAATTGCCCATAAAAATACACTCGTGTATATTCATCCCATAGTATTAACATCTCTTAGCATCTCTTGTTATTTCGCTAATCCTATTTCCATGTCTGTTTATTTATTCATTAGACCAGTGCTATGTTATAGACTTATATATGCCTTTACGATTGCTCAATTTCCCATATCTGTGTCATGCTTCATTTTAACTAGCAGTTAACAAATATTAAGAAGTCAACTTCTTATTTCCAGATTCTCCATCTAGTCATATGTCCGTTTATTTGGATTTCAAGATAAGAAATGATTAATTAATTTTATGTTGTTTTGAAACATTTTCGATAGCATGAGGTAGATTTCATAATTATGTAGGCATGTGTTTCTTTTGTAGAATTAACGCTTGTGCAATTAATCTGATGTACCGGACCAACATGTACAATTTGAAAGTACAAAAAGTTCAAATAACTTCATTATTTTTCAACATTTTTACAAAATAATAGCATTAAATATATTACGACCGGGATGTTCTCTTTACGTCCTTATGTATCTTACACGTATAACACCATATCAGTTATGTACTTCTTTATCAAATATTACATTAGAAACGATGGATTTGACGTCGCATGTACTTAAAGTCACCACAGTGGCCATTGTCCATTAGTTATTGGTTTAATATAGAAATTAATTTCATTTTCCCAAAAAAGTATACTTGATATCAGAAGTCTAGCAAGCCAAACACGCAATAACAAATCATTGTTTAGAGGAAATAAGTGACAGCTATGAATTTAGAATTCATATTTCATATTCAAAATCGGATTACGACAATATAAAAATGCCAATAACATAATTATGTTCTTTATAATTTTGAAAATGACACAATATTTATTCAGGAGATTCAAATTACTCGTAGTCTCTAAAATAACAGAAGCAGCCAAATATGAGAAAACTGCTAGTTACGATAACCAGTGATATTGATAGGTTATTCAGTTTTTAATACATTTTATAATTTGTTACATAAGTTGAAAATGTACGTATCGATCATCCATTTTCTTCTATGTAGTCACTAAGCAACACGCGCCCATAACATCCGGGCGAACAATCTCATGTCATTGCTGATTGTTTTCTTGTTAAGTAAGCAAATTCGACGGAATGTCAAGAACAGTTTCACGGGATAACTGTCATTGCATTAATAAACAAGAAATATCTCGAAAAAAGATGGTCGGCGCAATTTAAAGGTTAATATTTGTTGTGTAACATAAAACATTGCACAGGTGTTACAATTGCTGGTACCTCCAGATTCAAAATGGATTTCGGTAAATTCACCTAACTTCAGTGTATTACGGTAAGGTATCGTACCCATTATCGAAAGGTTAACCAATCCGCACCAAGATTACAAACGTTGTTCGGTTGAAGAGAAGTTGGTAAGATTTGATTTGTTTTTTTTTCACAACACTGATGCACAAATAGCAAAGCCATGTTAGCACGGCTGCACCAAAACAACACAACAACATGCTATGATAAACGCCATATACAACGTGTGTGAAGTCAGCTGGAATACACAGTTAAGTTAATCCATGGACATATTTTAGTAAAGAATAACGTGAAACTGTCAGAAGTAAATATAGATACTGTTGAAGCACCGCTTACTAATGAGATTGCGTTGAGAAAAACGTGATATTGTATAATAATTAATAATTACAGTGAGGTATAATGCTGTTAGATTGTCCGTGAACAGGTATATGAACTTTTAGGACCGATCCATGTCAATTTAGGTAAGGAAATGCTCTCGTGCGTAAAGCTATAACTGCTGTTTGAATTACTTTTCTATCAAAACAGAGCCGCGGCTCTTTCTCCGTCTACGGACAAACACGAGCATTTCAATACATCTATTTTGAAATGTAATGGACCAGGGAATATATTCATACGTTCGCGGTTAATAAAATCGCAATATACAGCTCATGCTAGTACATTGTTGATTATCTAATTTAGTAGTTCGAGATAAAATGAGTTGCAAAGATTAAGATATGTTCAATATGAAATACATGTACATTATTCAGTCATTTTTATAATATATTTATACAAATACGACGCGTTCCAACAAGAAACGTATATTGATGCAAGTATGCCTATTTGTCATACAATGGGACTATTATCGTTGTTTGTTAGGAGATTAACGTTGAACTTCATATTTGCAAACAAATTAAAATAAAAATAGTGCATAGGAGCACATAGCGTATCGTGCACATTTCAGAATTGCCTTTACATATTTGACTACAAAACCCTGGTAGACGTTTGTATTTTAAATCTAGACATCGATGCTAGAATCATTAAAATAAAAAATAGGCGATGTAAAATGATCAAAAGGTTTACCGTTTTATACACTAAGTCGGTATTTAAATGACCATTTTCTTCTTTCATATCTTCAAATATAATTTCATTTTCTACGCACGTATGAAATACATTAAATTGTCCCAGTAATCGTTGTCTAATTGACAAGGCACGTTTTCTTGTCAGCTTAAATCAGTAAAATATATGCTTCAGTTATATATTCCCCCTCCCATAGCACGTGCATTGTGTAGACATATTGAACTATCTCTTACAAAACCACTTACTTGCCTAATGTATATTTAATATGATTAGAGATTTTGGCATTACTTTGTGGCAAGAAGTATTAAATTATATATAATGTTCTTATGACTGCATCTTATATATTGCTTTTAGATCCATAACGTTCTTAGCAAATGCCCGCTGGGGATCTAGGCAATCCAATTTAAAATGAATCACTCTTTAGCTGTATTCCTTTCAGAATTTATTTCATTTCTGTACAGAATATGCATATTGCCTTATCTAAATTATGATCCAATTGTATGCCTTCGCCAATTGTCTGTGTATACGTATTTAGAATTCAAATCTTTCAATTATTTCCGTGTAACGGTTTGGATTGGACACGATCTCTGTTACATGCTCTTCACAGACACATGCTCACTCGAGTATGTTTACTTCTTTTACATTCTGCTCTCTTGTAAGACCATACTGACGATCAATAATTGTCATCTGTTAGTTATCGTAACGTTTTTTTTGTTCCATTATGTATTTATATACTTGAAGTGATTCATTCAAATAAGACATGTGTTTATCTAAACAGATGTGAATTAAATCCGTACGGTGTTTGACTAAGAATGATTTAAATTTTAAAACGTTTTCGCGTATTTTCTTTACACTGTTTGCCTGTTAAAAAAAATGGAGCAAGTCAGGTTTATATATCATTTGCGTTTCTATATTTTAAATAACTTGTAAAACTGATTAATTTTCGATCATGGGCTTGTTGGTACCCCACACATCAATACTCCCACGTAAGGTATATTATAGAAGATTGACTTTTACATCATATTATTAACAGAGAGAATACGTAACTACAGGGAAAGTCACATACATAAGACAATGCCTCCCCACGCAGATCTCCGGAAAAACAACAATACACAAAACAGAAGGCACTAACGGAGGTCAAACGGTACACATATTAAGAAACTGAGGCGCAAGGAATGGCCCAGCAGACCACAATGAATAACTAGGAGAATCAAAGTGGACAGTAAGGAAGCGGAGGTGACCACTCTAATTGCAATAGCGTTATCGTAATCGGTGTCACAAAGGTTGTAGTTGGAGTATATAGTTATATCTTCTAATCAGTTGCTTGTTTACTTCCAACTGATTTTGACCGTAATCCTAAATAATGAGTATACACTGCAGTGTGTTTAATCATGTGTCATGGGCAAATATAAAATAAATTATATATGTTTTTTCCACACCAACACCGAATGGGATTACATTGATGGCATTTAAAGTTTTAACTACTCTTTAGATATGATGGTCACATATAGAAAGTATTTACTAATCTTTATTGAGTACGCATCTCAAACATAAAAGATAAGACTAAAAACAACAGTACAATTAGCTTTGACAATCGTACATGAATTATGAATTCCTTGCACATGTATTGTATGAAACATTTGTAGAAAGTCACGAACTGCAAGTTCATTTCTTCCACAATCTGGAATAGCAACATTACCAGTAATTAAATATAAAAATAAAACGGCTGTAACCAGAAGTGAGCGACATCCACACATCACATAATTGTCTCCTAGCAATGTTCATTGCTGCTGTCATTGTAAATCATCTCGCCGTTACTTGACCATTGAATTATTTATCCCCTTGATTAATTAACGTACATTTGCTTCGTTCGATGTAGCTTCGGTAATGTCCTCATATAAAGACTCGGTCAGACGATAAAATCGGGTGATCCAGTGTCATTAGGACTTGTAGAACCATACAGGCTTGTGGCCCATGGTAACTCCGTACAAAATTAAGCTCGTGCGAGGTTGTGGTCCCATACATACAGGTGGTATACGGGCGTTATACGGGTTCTCTGCGTGATATTACGATGATTTTGTTATTGATAACTTAATATGCTATTGTTATTTGCACCTGTAAGTTCATGCACCACTTGCGATCAATTAACAGAGGCGCGTATTTTAGAGGTAGGAAAAATAGAATTCTACCTGATGCTATGAAGTGAAAGGTGTCGTTTCTTGTTTTGGGGCCCAGTTTATCGAGGGTATGTTATGTCTAACTTTATAGCCTATCAAGATAACACGGCGTTAGCTGAAACATATATGCACACCACAGCTTCGGCTCGATTGCCAGAAATGTCTCAGGATATGTACTAGTAAATACCGAATGACAGTCATATGAACGCATATATTCATTTAGTTGGTGACATATCAATGAACAATTGATCCTAGATTTTATGTAGACAATATTGGGCACGAAATCATATTAGGTTGTGTCAAGAGAGTACTTAAGCGCAGACATTTGTGACATAATAGTTGCTTTGTATAATTGTATGAAATAACACTGGTGGTTTCCACTTGACAATTCGCCACCATCACAGACAGCGGACACCGAATAATGCACGAAAACCATAAATAGGTTATACAATATTGAAACCAGTCTCATCTGTACTTGATGATAATCAGAAGACAGACTGTCTAAAGAGAAGTCTTTTATGTCACGATGATAACGGAAAAATGCAAATATCTGACGTTTCCGGGTTTTGGGGGGGATTTCCATCCTGATAGTTTAACGCCACCTGCCGTAGCACTAGCAAAGAGGACCACGTGGTGACCAGCTGTAATTAGGTCGACTGTAGTGGCGCATATAGGCCGTGCCGCATATAGTTCGCGCACGAAGTAAATGTGTCACGCCTATAGTTCGTGGTGAGTCGACCTATATGCGGCGGAAAGGCATGGTCATGCTGCATACAGCTATTGTATACCTTGTCCTATTGAAAGTCATCATCATCATCATTTGTTCTTATTAAAAGGATACATGTTTCCTCAAACTGCCATATTCACATTAAAAACGAATATAACTTGGTGTCACTGGACATATATTCCCCACGTCAGACAGTTGATGAATCTTCTGGACAAGTTCGGGGTATGTTTAATAAAATAACAGGAAAAAATGCTAAGAAGTAATAAATAGTTTGGTGTTGCGTTGCTAGATTAAAATTATATTAACAGCTTCGAGCAGATAAAAGCGAGTAACCATTAACATTTTAGTTGATCGCATCGCCACAGCCGTAGACGGTCGGACCCGGGATCAAACCCGCGACCTTCAGACTGGAATTTTAGTGCGATGCCAGGCTGTCAAACATCTATAAGCCCACAATAATGCATTTGTACATAAAGGGTCATAATTCAGTGGTTGAGGAGCAATGCTACATCAGTCAGTTTATCTCCTTTTTCAAATTTAACTTTATTGATATTGTTATCTTATTCAAATACTCATTTCAAAAAACATCTTTAAGAGAAATGAGCTTAATGCGGCGTCGAGACACATTTCTGCCGCATAAAGCTAACATGAACGTAATGCGGCAATCTTCGCCGCATTTATTTCGTGTGCGAACTATATTCGGGACGTACTATATGTGGCACTACAGTCGACCACCGTTATAGTGGGAGCATAACCACTCGTAGTAAACGTTTTGATTTGTGAAAAAACAAACAAAGACTGAAACACACAGTACAGTACAATTTGCCCATCAACACGACCCATGATCGTAATGATAGTAGCTGCTGACCGACATATTTGCGTGATTGTTTATCCTGATTTTTCCGTATGGCAGTTATTAAAAGCACGATTTCTTTTTGTGTAAAATAGTGAATTGGAAGTTTAATAGTTTGTCAAGCGTATTTTAGGCAAAAGGTGGATAAAGGTTGATTTTTAATTCACGTCTACATCTACATGCCGGTCTGAACGATCGTATCTTTCATTTTAGTCACCCAATTTCATGAAAACTTGCACAGATCATAATAATAATTAAGCATCCCTTTAATTATTCCAATTGGAATATGTTTTACACTTTTTGGTAATGACTGTATTTTTTTATTTGGAATAGTATATTATAAACAGGTTACTCTGTATTTGTAGTTATTCATTTAGTTGATCCAGTCAACTAAATTGACGCCGCCATGGAATTTCATGAATGGCATAGTCCTTGATTATTACAGTTTTTCCCCCACACCAAACAACACAGCCGCCGGACACATTATCAATACAATCGGTGATCGTCGCCTTCAACGGAAATAACATTAATTAATTAATTTTTGAATTACGCTCATTGATAAAAATGATGCACCGACAGTAATATGCTCTTGATTGTTATGTTCTATGTTTGAAATGCACATTTATATGGCTAATGTATACAGTTAAAGAATGAAACAGAAACTATGAGTTATTAAGAATGGTTTGATCTAGATGGCGTCGTTTTTGCGAATCTGGTGCTCCCGAAAGGACGCAATTAAAAGCAAACCATCCTGGTTGGCTTCCTCGTTCATACATTAATGGTGAGGGGCAAGTAATTTGAAACCAATGACCATGAACACTGTACCACGAAGCCCTCGTGAAATATTGAAAAGTACAAACAAAATACGATAGCTCATAAAATACGACCGCTTCCCAAAGGAAACAATGATAAATAACCACATGTCCATAAACATCTATACAACTGTATAAATTTAAAGAGAATTTCCAAATAAAAGTATGTCAATGAAATAAAATGTCGTTTGAAATGTAATAACGTCACAATAAAAACAGAAACATTGGATAAAAGTACAAATATGCAAATATTTATATTATTAAAATGGAAATTGTAAATATTGCGTTTCCTCCCGTCACAATGTTTTACAGTTTTTATTAAGAAACTATGCCAATAAGGGCAAGAATGAGAAATTATAACAAAGGTTTGAAGAAAATACCACCAGTCAAATAACAAGTTCTATGTAAATATATAACTCACACAAATATGATAAAGGAGTACAGTAATATTTTATGGTAAAAAGTGTCTACTGCAGGAAAGATGAGATTGACGTCAATTATAATACATGAACAATTTGGAGGATGGTTTATCATCTTTACATTGTTTATGATATGTTGTAAATATGACATTCGGGCACTGCATATAACAGTGTCATATACATGAAACATGTTAAACTTTCTAATTGGTCACCATACATTTTTGTCTTTGTTAATTTTGATAAAAAATACAAGTACGTAATTAATTGTGTACAATCATGTGAATTGTTGGTTTCAAAAGGTCGAGAGATGTATGGGTAAGACTCAAGTTAAACACATTTTTTGATTTATATTGTACAACATTAATTTGAAACATATGAAAATGTATGAAATGACCAACTGGAAAAGCATTTGAGTTTACTTATGGAAGGATGGGTAATTTTAAATTCAGTGTAGTATCATTGTTGATGTTTATTTCTAATACATTCTGGTGTCCTTGTCTGAAAGCCTATTTCACAAATAATTTAAGTTTGTTGCTTTGCGTCTCTTATGTTTTTGCGACTAGTTATGCATAAACATGGTGCTTTCATGTCTACTTATGCAATTTGAAAAGCTGTGCGCTTTGTACATGGTAATTCCGGCTCACCACCTAAATTTACTATATTAACATGTAAACCAGTTAGATGCGGACTGTTTCGTAGTCATTTGGCATACGAAATACGTTGCGAGATATACACACACATTGTTGTAAATCATTATCATGTTTTCATATTATGTTTATTTGTTTATGTTTTTTGTTTTTTGTTTTTTTTCATTGCTTTACTTTACTAATTCGCTATTTTGTTTTTACCTTGACAATATGTTGTACATATGTTGTATGGATGAGGATCGATGCTCAAATCCGAAATAAAATTTATGTTCTGTTCTGTTTCTGTTCTGTTTTGTTCTATATACATTTTCACAGCGATTTTGTCTCATTATTTACTTTGATTGATTTAATAATAATATGTGGGCATGCATTATTAATCTATTCAATAAATACATTTATATGACATAAATATCAAAATGATACGTTGTGTGAATATATGTACAGAAATGATCGACTCATGCATATTACGTTCCTTCCAAACAAACACTTCAAGAGAGGGACCACTGTTTATATTATTTCCGAGTAACAAAAACAATGTTTCAATTTGTCAGTTTGATATATATTTATGCGGATGTAGAGTTGCAATTCGTGTACATGTATCGATCCAGACACCGGGGTTTTAATAAAACTAAAATGAATCGTGTTCTTGCGAAATTGCCTGATACAGACATTCTTGAAATAAAGTCCATAATACACTGAACCTCATTACATCGTTTATTATTCTCAAAGAAAACAGTAAAACATTGCTAATGAATTTTGAATTACATGCGAATTGCAATACATTATCACAGTAGACAAATAAATCACTCCTTTATATATATATACATTAGTTTGTAGAATGTTACTATTCCCCCCCCCCACACTCTGTTTTTGCTGTAGTTTAGTTGTTTGAGATTGATTGTGAATATGTATGTATACGGTCATACAATGCTAAATTCAAAATTGGTGTCAAATTTCTAGATGTAGCAGTAACAACAATATCACAGTCAATTTGCTGGTAATAATTGAGTAATTGCAGTTATACTGCTGCTTGTTTATGGAAAACACGAAACGATATTGAGTACGTACTAAGAGCACAATCACAAATCAGAGTTCCCTAGGCAGATATAGACAAAATGAAATGGAGGAGGCACACGAATGGAAGGCCAAAAAACACCAAACGGACATACACCATTGCGCCCCGTACCATTCACAATCTGTCTTCATTTAGTAATATTAGTTTACAATTTGAATGAATAATTGCCACAGGGTAGAAAGACACAACTTATAGGAAACCTTACAATACTCGTCTGGACCATTTATGTTGTATTTCATCTTTGATATTAGACAATGCCTTAGTCTGACCACGTCGTTAATCATTCGCTCTGCTTGACGTTTGAAGAATTTATTCTCTGACTCCAATTTTGCGTTCAATGGCCTCGGACAACGAGAAAATACAGGCCGTGTCACTTTCTAGTTATTAATCACACTCATTTCGAATAGAAAGTAATAATTACATGTACTGTATATTCACCATAACTGAATCAAGACCAGATATTTAAGGCAACTAAGTCGTCCGTCTTTATTAGCTTATTCGATTAAATGTACTTTTCTGGACACAATACCATGTACAAGGATGTTTCGTTGTTTGTTTATTGCAATCAATATTTTTAGGTAACCTGCAGCGGTCCACCATCAAAAGTGGTTACTTAACATATCACATCAGTACAGTGTGGTCATTTATCAGTAGTGTTACACAAATGACTTGAAATGCATTAACATTCGTAGTTCATCATCTAGAAGATCCATAATATGCTGTCCATGAATATTCGTTACATCTCTAATCAAGAAATATCTTGAAAAAAGACGGTCGGCGCAATTTGAAGGTAAAGATTAGTTGTGCAACATAAAAAATGCCGATATGTTACGATTGCTGGTCACTCTAGATTCCAAAATGGATTTCGGTTAATTCACCGAAATTCAGTGGATTTTGGCAAGGTAACATTCCCTTTCGAAAGGTTAACCTCTCCGCGCCGAGGTTACAAACGTTGTTCGGTTGTTGAGAAATTGTCTTGGTGGTTTACGTAAGATTTGATTGGTTTACACAACACTGATGTGCCAAAAGCAAAACAAGTTAAAACACTTTATATTCCTTTTACACGTTGGGCATTATTCTGGTATTTTTAAAACGCCTTTTCCATCCCAGATCTGGTTATTTTTGTACTTTTTTATTTTAACTTCATTGAAAACAATACATTTTATTATAATATATAACTACCAATGGTGTACGAATGTATTTAAAGAACATAAAAACCTTTGACCAAGATTTTTAAGATGTAACCAAAATTCCTGGACATCATATGTTGGATCAGTTCTTAGAAACATCAGTTTGTTATTTGAAAAAAAAAATAAACGTTTGTTTTGTGAATTTATTTTAATTGTTAAGCCTATTAAGTTATCTTTGTCGGTTTACCATCACTTAATAATATACAAACGTAATAATTTTATACATGAAAAACTTACTGCATGTTGATCCGACAAAACATCAACGATTGATTCATACCATGGTCCCTTGTAATGAAAATACACAATATGTCATTATAATGTTATAATTATTATTGTATTAAGTGAAATTAATTATGAATCTTGGGGAAACATTCAGAACGGTGTTTGCTACCTCAAATTTATTAATGCTGAATAAAGTAATCCGTGTAATACAAGGTGTCCGAAAAGAAAGGTAACACTTTCACACCGCATTAACTTTCATACGTTAAAAGATAAACATACTAAACTTTGTATAATTGTAGAGCAAAGATGACAGTTCTTATGATAACAATTTGAGTTAAATATATTGATCAATGAACTATTTACATTTTTTTCTTAAAGCTACCTGAATCTGTCTCTGTCGTCGTTTTAATGATTAATGACGTTCTCCAAGTGACGGCCTCCTGTAGGTCTTTGTTTATTTGGTAAAAAATATAAGTCAAAATGGCAACCAATTATTGACGCTTATATTTGTACATCAAACCAAAATGATGTTTTGGGGCATGGACTTTGGTCATTTTATGTTGAAATAGAACTACAGTAATGTTTAAAACAAACGGTGTACCAGTCTTATATAAATGGTCACACTGTTATACACGGAGGATGAATATTTATGAACTTTGATACAAAGACGAGTAAGCATTATTCTTGATAGTATGTTTAGTTTCTTTTCTGTATCACGTCAAGACAAATTACTACACATTATATCTAAAACCAATACAACCTTCTAGTAGTACTAAATACATAAATAATACATAATTAATATATTTCTAAGGAACTAAAACCATTGTCAAACAGTTTCAGTAATGTTTAAGTAATACTATGTGGCATGCAAACGTCGCATTACTTTTACACGCATTATCACGGACAAGATATATTATATATAATTACCGTTAATGGTAATGTGACAGCTTGTATGAAATGAATACATGTATATGTTACTATCGCGTGTCTCAGCCATATCTTCTTTTATACTATAAATCAATGGCTGATAGGTATTGTATAATTTAGCTTTGATGTTAATCATTTTGTCTTTGGTTGATGATTGAATTATACATTTCCACACGACAATAGTACGGATGTTCGTGAGAAAAATATCTGTGTGACATTCCCTGATGGTATGCATCATTTCAATTTTGCGATTAATGTAAATTACATATGAATATTCACTTATGGTTGGGAATGGTACTTTCTTGACATTAATCAGGAAGGGATCTATCACAGAATATAATGCTCGATCTCTGACAGTAAGAATGAGCTTTATGTGTGAGAAGCGAACATGAAACATGTGACATGTTAATGACAAAAACTCATGAGTTCTGAATATGTATAATGTTTCAATTCTGTAATCACATAACTATGTACGTTTTGAATTAATTTTCCATTTTCCCCCGCCCGCATTCTTCTGCCATTTTCCATTTAGAAAATTCCTGATGTACAATATAGCCTAGATGAAAGTAATGTCCACCTTTGTGCACTTTATTAACATTTATCATATCTGTGAATACGTTTAATGCTTCAATGGGTTTCTCCGAACCTTAAAACATGTGATACAAGGCAGATCAAACACATTTGCTGCATCGCGTTTCGTCGCTAAAGTCATATAAATATCTGATTGATACGTCACAAGATAGATATGCATATATTTAGTAGTTTTACTCTTCGGTGTTTAAGCTGTTACTAAATTACTTCAATTTAAAACAACTCATAATAATTTTGAATGTGACTCATCGAAAAGTTCGAATACTACGTAAAGTGCCAAATTCAATGCCATAGTACAGTAAAATCTCATTTAAAGACCCCCTCATTAATACAACCATCACAAAATTAAAAACAATTAAGAATTAATTTTCAAGTTCATTTTCAGTGTTTTGCTATTTATTCAACCTCAATATTAAGACCACCTTAATATTAGGACCAGTTGTCAAGGGTCCCAAGGGTGGTCATATGATTGAGGTTTGAGTGTACTGATTGTTCACTTGTTTATGAGTTCGAACTCCCTAACGTCACAAAACGATATATAAGGGTCCGATTTCACATATTTTTTACCAACTCTTACAATGAAAAATGAAGCCATTAAGGAAATAACACATACTAATGGCACAAACAAACCCGAATGGGTGATTGCTTCCAAACACTCAAACCTACTAAATATTAAGTATAATTAATGTTAAACTTTTAATAAAGACAATGCAACGGCCTTCATCCTTTGATCGGTCAGTCTAAAACCAACGTCTTAGGTGGCTTATAACGAAGCATCTGCGTTAACACCAAGATAGCCGATTCAATATACTTATTTCATAGATATGTCACGCGTTATTGCATGTTACACTGCAGTTAATTAACTCGGGTTGTTCCGGACGGCGCGTGACATTATTCCAGGTTTTGAACGTCTTGCATTTCACGGCCCCATGGGAGCAGTGTTTGTTTAAAATAATCCAATAAACATGTGTTTTGCATTTATAACGTTCGTATCATAATGGTGCCAGATTTTGCCTTCAATTAATCATCGTAACGTGATTCAAGAAAGGATGTTGCGTAATTAGGATAAAACATTTCGTCATTCATTACAGCATGTCGCCGAAATTTCAGTAAGTGAAAACCCGTGTTCACTCAAAGAAAACACAACAGTACGTTAATGGTGTGTTTTTTTAATTACACTTATCAATCAAAGATGTATCTGGCTGATCTGAACCTTCACTTTTGTTAATGGGCCTCATCCAGTAGTGTTGTTACATAGTTTAAACATTATTAATAAGAACCATTGTCATGTATAACCGTTTAAATCAATATTGTTTTATCATATTACTAACAGAAAAAACTAGTTAAAAAACACCGTTTTGTTTTTTAATTTTATGATAATCCAAACGTCTTTTTACGACAACTACAAAGACATATATTAGAAGGGTATTATGTGATAATGCATATTTATTGAAGTTTTAACTAGATAAAGTTTATATTTCATGTTTGCTTAGGTAAACAAATGAACACAAAATGAGCATAATATATCTTTAAAAGTTCGTTTATACGCTACGCATGCATCATGATTTGTGAAATAAGTTGAACAAAACTTGCTTACGTGGCAAAACTTTGATATCCCTAAATCGAGGTGTAGTTAACACCCAATTCATACACGACCCCCAATAACTTAAAACATATGTAAGCTTATGTAAACAAAAATACATAACATTGGAAAAAAGATAACGTTGTTACAAGGAACGCCTCATGCAAAAGACAATGCCTCTCCACACAGACGCCAAAGAAATTACAGCCTACGAAACATTAGTGACTGAGGAGGTTCAATGGTAAACATGAAGAGGTATCATAAAACATCAGTACCATCTCGGACACAAACGCTTTGAATTTTAATTTACAGAAAAGTGTACTTTGCATAATATTCCATTGACTGGTAAGTTTGTTGCGTAAACAAGGTTAAGATACTGTGGATGAGTACAGTGTTCAGAGTATCACAGGTAAGAAAAACTGATACAATACATGTATATCTATGCATACAGTATCACATCAGTGCCCACCGATAATTTGTTATCAGATAAAGGCCTCAACATTTACATACATATTTACAAATGTGTACCCTTTCAATGACACAATGCACTCCTCGTCATCACTGTCGTACTGATATTCAATATATATAATTTAATAGAACATAACCCGAAAATGTGAATGTCGACCTGGCTCGACCTTTCGACATTCATCAATCAAACTGCACAGAATTTAACAGCAAAATTAATGTTCAATGACATCAAGTTCAGTTTAAAGAGTGCTTTTAAGATCAGTCTCTTGGAAATTAACATACACATTTAATTTCTTTTCTTACTCTACTCTCGATGTCATCAATTATACGTGAACGTCATTAACTAATAAGGCTAATAGAAAGTAACGCACTCGTCCCTAGTTGATATTCTAGAAAAACACCGAGATGCTGACAAACGACTTCAGTAAAAACAGAACTATCTTTGGCTTTTTAGTTCAATGTACTCGACCGAACAGTAACAAATACAACGTGAATTTAGAGACGCCTTCTCTGAAATAAAACAACAACATAACGCTGTATCTCATTAAGCGCATTCTCAGTACAATGCACTTGTTTTTAGTAAACACGACAAATCGTTTTTATATGTATATAAAACCGAACAACATAAATGTCAGTGATTCCGCCTTTGTGTCTAGTTAGCTTTTGCGGAATGTATTCCATAAAAAGACATGAATTAACTTAACATTATGATCCCACTGATATATGGGAACACTTTGCCTTCAGTGTTAGTCAGACAACGTGGAGATATGTTGGATTTATGTTGTTTATCGGTCTAAAATCGCATCAAGAAATAATTGTATCAGCTGAATAATCATATTCTCCCTACGGAAAACAAATGGTGTTTTAGTTTATTACCGTCATCCTTAATACGCAATGTATGCACCAATGTGTGTGGTTTAATTAGTTGTTTTTTTTTCATAACATAAAGCAAATGAATTCTACAATATACAGGTTAGTACATATATAGCAATGAAAAAAGGAACAACCACGATTTGCATTATAATTGTGTCTACAATCACAAGTGACCAAGCAACACGCCGTGCACATAGACTCATACAATATCATATTTGCCTACAAGCACCTACAGCGAGGTAAATATTTGCCGGAACAATCGGACAAAAAGGACCATAGACGCATTTAAGTGATACCTAATTTGATACATTGCCAGTCACGCATCCATTGATAGTTCCCGACAACTATTGAATAAACAACTACCAATGCCGAGCAATACACGCCACATTCGACTTGTGCAACCACGTAAAACGCATAATGAAATATGAAGATATGTACAAGATATGTATACATTTACAAAGGCAAAAGTGACTGAATACACACAAATAATGAGTGAAAGTAGGACTGCAGTCTCCGAACAATCGATTTAACAATTAACAAATTGAAATTCCTGAAAGAAGCTGCGCTCAAATGAGACAGCTGTTGAAACATTTGGTAAAACATGAAATGCTTAAAAACGAAGTCTTCCAGGCAAATAAATCATTATAACGAAAAAATCAAACCATACGTAAATAATTTCTACGGAAAGATTAGGAAAATATATCATGGGAATGAATAAATGCTTCTACTTTAGGATTAAGACAACATCTATAAATTGTGGAGCGAATTACACATCATTTGCATAAATATCACATTTTCAGAAATCTTATGTTTTTGATCATTGTTGCTTATTGTTCTTTTTTTTCTAAAAAGCAAACATGCTCGGTCCCAGTGGAATATATGGTTTATCATATGGTCTATTTTTATATAAATAATCAATGTAATTTACTCTTTAATGGATAAAAAGGCTCTATATCTTCATAAATGTGCGCATGATTAATACTATTGGAAACTAATAATATATAACCAACTAAGATACATAATAAGTATTAATTTGTAATTGTATTATGAAAGTAAAATTGCAAATTATTTTTCCAGAGATGTGAATGTCATTATCTTTTTGTGTTTTTCTTTCTTAGATTGCTCGTTTTGTGTTTATGTGTCTGTAATTGTGAAAGATATTCATTTTGATCTTTTATATTTTAGGATTTTTTCGTGCGATAGCCTGTTTTTCTTGTGTTTTAATTGTTCCACATAATTTGTGAATCTTTGCCATAAATTATTGTAAATGTCCAAGGGCTAAATACAGCTGATTTGCCAATAAACGAACGAATGAATGAAAGAAAGAATTAATATAACATTCCTCTATAGAAATACACTTGTTCGGACATTGTAAGCCGTAACCATGATTCTAGGTCTGATACAAAACCCTATAATTCTAAATTCGGTGTGGAAAAATGTATAATTCAATCATCAAGCAAAGACAAAATGATTAACATTGATGTAAGACTTATACAATGTCTAATAGCTATTGATATATGGCATAGACGAACCTTTGGTCGTAAGGAAATGGTGCGAGAAATGAGAACATATTTTTTTATTACATTGTATTAGATTAAGGAGAAAAGTTAGATAATGCGCACCATGACCTGGTTCTTATGTTAAATGACACGAAATTCTTTATCCGGAAAAGTGGACTGTCATTATATAGTCCTGACAGTTTTGATAAATGTACTAAAATGTTTTCGTATGTTGTTATATATTGTTATGTTTGCCATATCATCGTGTTCTTCCTCCTCTATGCACTTTCTATACTTGTCCATGTATTTAATTTACAGATGTTTTTTCGTTCTTTAGAAAAAAACATGTCATCTCTTAACAATCTAGTGCATTTAATTGATCTCATATGTGTCAATAGTATCATTTGTCTGCGATATATATTTATTATTATTTATTTAATGTTTTGTCTTCCTATGTTACTACATGTATATTGTCAAGGACCACAATGAAAATAAGGGATTGATTATCCCTTTTTGGGTTATCCTTTTCGTATAATGTATATGACATGGTTTTATGGGTTTGTTATTGTAATGACATGTGATTAGTATATTTTATGAGAAATAATATATATATTTAAAACGTCTCTACATATGTTTACCAAAGTAAACGTGAC
Organism: Mactromeris polynyma; assembly: GCA_032209605.1. Classification (NCBI taxonomy): domain Eukaryota; kingdom Metazoa; phylum Mollusca; class Bivalvia; order Venerida; family Mactridae; genus Mactromeris; species Mactromeris polynyma. Next base: position 4,650,286 of record JASFXZ010000019.1, on the reverse strand, counting down.
ACAGTATAACTGGTATTATCGGTATATTTGCTGTGTCGGTGATTACTTACAGTGTCGGCACTAATCAATGTAAAAGACAAAAACACATGAGCATCATCGATAATGAATCATTAAAAGTGACGAGTTACTGTAATGACAATCATGTTAGAAGTTCCTGCTATTGCGTACGCACGTACAGAATATGATTATATACTGAGAGACACCAACCCATATCGAGCTACGATCACAAATGAGTACCCTTAGAGAGAGAAGAAATCTACTTAATGGATATAAGCCGCTGACCTCTACATATTTAAGTAAATTCAATGTATGTTGGACATGCTTTAGAGTGCGGTACCAGCCCAGCAAGTCGAACCAATGCCCGTGGATGAACAGAGAGTAGCACACGTGGCGGTATGCGCTATAATCCCACCGATTGTTGTCCGTAGACAATGTGTAGAACGCGAAGATTCTGCAATGCTAAGTTTGAGTGACAAAAGTGATTGAACTTGATAACTATTAAGATAAACATAGCTAAAATATCATTGTTTTTAAATACCCGATGCGCCCTTAGTTCAATTCGTTTTCAACCTTCGGTACTTGTGCCGGCTTGAATTGTTTGTGTAATCATGTTTAATAAGTTAGAAAACAGAATTTATAGCCTTAATAATATCACATAATGTCCATTGACATTAATCTAAATATCAAACAAATGAAACTGTGATCCTTATCAACTTCGAGTGCGGTTTACGAGTACGGGCTAAATAATCGTAATCATTTTAGTTCTTTCTTATCGTATGAAAATAGTATACTCGCATGGGATAACAAGTGTCAATAATAGCATAGTTCCCATCATGCAATATTACTTAATATATCGATGTAAATGTTGCATAAAATATGTATTTTCCAAATGTATGCGGCTACTTAAAAACGTCAATGAAAGAGATGCTGACTTCATACTACATCATGGAATATTTGCTCGTTTTTGCTCTCTAAATGCAGTATATCAATGTGTTGGCATCCCTAGATTGCTGTTTGGGTGTGTCGAAGTGGTTCGTCAAACCCGGACTACTTCGACGTCATTATCACCACGTCAGACCGTTACCCGTGCTAATCATATGACCAATTGAACTCACATGTGTGTCACATAACGTCACGTAATTCTACATCGTTCACAGTTAAGGCTCCCAAGAGCCATTGAAGTGACATACTTTAGCTCAATTAGGTCACTTAGTTTGACTACCTCAATGTCTCCAGCAGTCGTAAACGCATCTAACCTTATTGAGTTAAACACATATTACGTCAAACTTTCAATGACAGATGTTTAATATTTTCTTTACTTCCAATGACGTCTTTCACAACTCGACAACAACTTAGAGGGTTATACAAGAATGATCATTATGTTATCGAGTTATATCCTGTTTTGCATAACAAATATGCAAATATGTTATATATTTGTCTCTCTCTTTTTACGATGATGCTCGCTACCTCCACCCACGACAATTTTAGCAAATATAATATATACAATGACTTCTCAATCGTCATCACTTCGTTCTTTCTACTCATGGGGAGTGACGTCATGCTTATATCAAATTTGAAAATTGGGAAACAGAGACAGTGTCTCGATAGTGTCCATACAAGCCTCGTATGAACTTGTTCAAATCATCGTATACTTTAAATTTACAGTGAAAAACAAGCTTATGTGCGATTTAAAAACTCGAAGTGAATGCTTGTCACTTTTAGTTAACTATGTTTTAAACCGAAATATAAACGAACATGATTGCAACTACTCTTTCATTCGAAGTAGATCATGTTGTTATCAAGAAATTTACGTTTAACTGAAATTGAATCATTTATTATATCTTGGATTTTTTCTCGTTCCTCGTTATAATATCACTGTATACACTTTGATGTGATTATCACAGACCTAGCGACGTTAATGTAATCAGTTACCATACGGTGATATATTGTGTGATTGGTGAAGTCTGGTGACATTACACGTACAACTAATGTTAGAGAACTGTATAATTCAGATGTCATGCAGAGCTTAGTTATTAACATAACTGTCACACTAACAAATTATCTAATAGCAGAGAAGTAGGACTATGACATAAATGGTTTAGAAAAAATATTAAGATTGATAAATATATTTTATGTGTATCCAAGAAAGTATGCGAGAGATATTATACAACAGACAGTTCTGAGATTGGACATCTTCCACGTTTAATAAGTTAGAAACTTGCGGACAAAGTGCTTAAAGATAATTGACTGACTACAACAATAAAATAAAGATCGCACCCGCTTTCAAACAAACGAATTTGAGATCACCCGATGGTCTGCCTATGTCTTTAGATATATTTAAACTGAAACAATTCTTTGTGTTCTGAACACTGTTCAGAATTAGTTAGCAATGTGTTAGAAAAATAGGTAAACAACTGCAGTGTTACATGATAGATTCAATTGCATTGATTTGATTTAATAGGCAATATATTTATAACAGAACGCACTGAAATATTGACATTCAAGTACGCATATTTAGTCAGTCATTGAATTCTACTTGTGTCATCTAACATAAGAACCAGGTCATGCTGCGCATTATCTAACTTTTCTACTCATAATCAACTACGTGATTTCGGGGCGGGGATGTAACCCCCGTTATAATACAACGCAAGCTGTGTTTTAAACTTTGAGTTGAGGCTTAGACTTAAATTTGTTTAGACTTTAAGTATTGTATTAGAAGTTAGGACAATAATTTTACGCTTTAAGCTATCTTATTATTGTCAAAACATATCATATTAGTATTTCTTAATTGTATGCAAGACGAGCAAGAATGGTCTACTCTACATATGCATGGATGTTTTTTTCCTCTGCAATAGTATAACAATTCTAGACTGACATGGTACATACTGTTATATAGCTCTGTCTGACAAATGATCCATTGTATCTAAAGTACTGGGAGTATTAATTGACTTGATAATAATTTTGCCACACTTGGACGGGACCAGTTCATTATCAACACTGCACAAAATACGTAGCACATATGTATATATGAAGAGCAATGGTAAACACGTGTTATAGTAGCCATATGTGACTTTACATGGCTTCACCATATTCTGCATTAGCAACAGCATTGTGTACATTTGAGCTAAAATATTCTGATTTAGAACATCTGAGTTATTCTCAGTGGAATATATATTATTTCTAGACACAGTATCAACAAAATAATGCGTACGAAGCTTTTTCATCGTCTGAATTGTGGAGTTATAAAGCAGCAAAAACACATGTGTTTCCCAGTCACAGTGTTTACGTTCAACCCGTACACATGTGTCTCATTGAACAACTTCTAAAAACATAATATCGAGTTTTTTATGACATATATAGTTACTTGGTAACGACACTTGTTTTTTTGAAGTTTCGTTTTTCAGTACCATACACTTACGATTACGGTGTACTAATTTTCGAAAGTTGTTCACATTACGGCATTGTGTCCGTTCACAACCTTGACAAAACATCATCTAGTACTCATGAAACTTGCTTCTCTTCGCCACAATATTTACAGGCATAATTTCCCGTCACGGCAGTTAGTCGAGCCGGGTGTAATTATGACAGATGGCACTATCGTTACGTATGTTATAAACCATTTCCATATTAAAATTTAGTTTTCAGTACTGCCGATTTAAAGATGTATCTGGCTCATCTGAACATGAAAATGTTTCAATTTGCTTCATCCAGTATTGTTGTTACATTGGCTAAAACATCTCTAATAATAACCATTGCAATGTATAACCGATTGAAAAAACAGTTCACACCATTAAAACAGACACAACTTGTTAAATAGCCCGATTGTTAAAAGAACTGGAATGTTTTGTTTTCATTTTATGATGTACAAACATCTTTGTTCAACAAATACGGAGTAATACATTATGACTTCATTCTTTTTAGTGCATATTTATTGATGTTTCAACTATAGAAACTATATATTTCATGTCTCGAAAATTGGTCTAAACTTATTGCACCGCTACACAATCAGTCGGACATGACTAATGTGAAACTAAATATGCAAGGACGACATTACGCTTCAACATTTAAATTGAACACATCACTAGCGTTCATTTTCAGTTGGTCATACTTTCAATTAGTGATACCCATGTATGTATGACATCGACGGTACCTTGGTGATTTATTGAGTTACAGAATACAATTCAGAATGTGAGCTGTAACAAATTGCGTCCTATTCAGATATAATGTTGTGCATTTTTAGAGATCTGTGTAACCTAATTGCAAATGTCAGCGTTGCACGTTTTTTTACTTAATGTCATAGTGTTACAGGAAACGCATCCTTGTCCCTGATTGGTATGAGTCAATTATGTTTAATTCAATTTGATTGCATGTGTTGCATGCGTGAATTTTTTTTAGATTGTTCAGAAAATTGTAAATGAAGTTAACTTTGAGAACGGGCCTGTGTCAAAACATGACGTTAATGAATTGAACAAATTAGACTCAAACTAGCTATCACATCACAGTACATGATGACGACAATTCAAATGTCAATGGCATTACAATGAACTTGGAATTAGTTCTGCATTTGAACTAGCCCTTTGACTCCGTTAAATGAGAAAGTTTTACAACCAGGCAGTGAATATTTCCAATACCCACATGTTATAACAGTTGGTTATGTAATTGCAGATCCAAGTTCATGTAATCCGCGGTTGTGTTTCCCATTTTGCCTAATCCTTTATCTTATTGTTCACCTCAGTAATCTGCAGGGGATGCTCTACTTCGTAAACAAATCTGTTCACTCACTTCAAGCAAACTGTTATTCAAATCTCAGTATTTTGAAACAAAAATGATTTTGGAGCGAACGTTTCATCCTTAACTAAAACATTCTGTTATAAATAGTGTAGAACATTTCTTACAAGTGTCATAAACACTCATGGTCCATGCTCATCATTTGTGTCATTGACTGTACATGTATTAAGAAAAAAAAGATAAAAATAAATTATAACTTGTTTAACGATGCAATCATGCAACTATTAATTACAACCAGCCGTAAAGTATCCATCTAAGACGAGAAAATCTCAACAATTTTGAGACAATAATTGAGACGACATTTAGGTCTGATAGAGATGCTTCGGGAGATCGGTGCCAGTACCCATTGTATCAAGTCGTGTATTCACAAGGTTATTGTTAACTAACTTAATACATACCGACTTATCGGATTAAACAAATATGAATAATCAAAGAAAGTCTTCTTAATTTCGACGTCGGGCAATTTCTCGAGATGTTGACTAACAATACTCCTGGCTAGATAAATCTAGACATATACTATAGGTAAGTAGAAGTACTAACGGTATAGTTAATGCTATGAGTGTGTATACCGAATGTTCGCGAGATGTCTCTATTGAGTGATAAATATTAGTCGCTGAAGATCACTAACTCCATGTTATTTTAATTTTTACTTGACGTAAACACGTGTTATCACTTACTGAAATTTCTGCGTGAAGTAGTGATTGATATATTTGACATTTCTATTAATATATTTTCATTTTTCAATGTTCACGGCAATTAAAGTAACATGGCTCCATGATTGGCAATGTATCAGATAAGTGAATAGGCATTGCATGCCCGCTTTCAGCTCCAAATCATTATTTATTTTTTATTTTTTCAATGTTCACGGCAATTAAAGGAACATGGCACTATGATTGGCAATCTATCAAATAAGTGAATAGGCATGGCATGCCCGCTTTCGGCTCCAAATAAGCATTCATTTTTTTGTTTTTTCCATGTTCACGGCAATTAAGGGAACATGGCTCCATGATTGGCAATGTATCAGATACGCGAATAGGCATTGTATGCCCGCTTTCAGCCCCAAATCATCATTTATTTGATGATTTCAAAAATACAACTTCCTCGCAGATTTAGCAAATGCCATCATTTTAACACAAACTATTCTTATCCAACCAAGTTCGGCAGGGTAATGCAGTTAATCAGATAAGACCATCGGTGGGTGCGCAAGAATGCATCACAACATTCCGGTAAAAATACTGCCATTCGATACATTACTTTAACATATTTATCTTTGCAGCACATGCTATTTACACGCGCAAGATTAGACTGTTTACAGCACACAAGTTAATAACATCAAATGGCTACAGGACAAGTGCGCGACCAGAATCATTCCACGATGCATTTACCATAATCATAAAATAATATGTACTCACTAATCTAAATTGACCATTGTACGATTTCTAAAGCAACACTATAATGCCCTTATATACAAACATACTACTCTGAAACTTTCTGGAACTAAAATACACGATATATCTAAACACTAACCGGGACGACTTTTATAATCGAGTCCTTGACAGAACTTCTAAAACGGTAATATCCATTTGCTATTGTTTCAATGTTAGTTGAGAATGCCGTAATTGTGTTTAATGACCAATAATTTCACGGATCAACCAGAGCACAAAAAATACTTCTATTTCGATCGATTAAACGGGTCAATAAATGGGTCTAAACGCAATAAAATGTTTACGACAGACACAGCTACTTATCAAAAGGACAAACTGAGTTCAATGACATACAGAAAATTCAAAGCTATAATTGAAGCAGGAGTTATTATTCAATAATACGAATTGACAGAACATGTTTGTTTTACGTTCAAAAGTCATTGATAATAATTCATGGACGTTTGAATTATATATAATTTGACGTTTATACGCGACTTTTTGAAAGGTCTTAATAGTTTGTCAAAAAGGTACACACTGTTTTCATTGCATCAGAACACAGACAAAAACTGCATGTAGAGTTCCTTTCCTGTAACTGATTTAGGACATTGTTCAATGCCGTATACACAAACACTGTACGTTGGTGTCAGTAAATAATACGTTGCTCACATGCAATGCATCGTCATACGTTCGTGTGATGAGAAAAACGCTCTTTTGCTGTTGTGAGTAGATGATTACACTTGGCCGTCTGAAAATCGTAATACATTTACGAGAGCATGTACACTTTGTCAATGGTATGATAACACAATGTGCTGTTCTGCATCTTATATATTTTAGCATGTTGTTGACACTTAATGAAGCATGAGAGAGATAATAGGTTGCTACAGGAAACGTCACATACTTCAGACCATGCCTCTCAACGGCCCATTAAACATCAGGCATTTGAGGAGGTGCAATGATAAGTACGTAAAAGAACAGGGACACAATAAATGGCCTGGACGACAAAAAGGAAAAACGAAGGAGAATTAAAGAGGACCAACAGGGGGGATTGAATGGATGTAATCATTCATAAGATAAGTCAAGACATATGGCAACAATAAGCCGAATGTGGAGCCGTACTTGCGCCTGTCTTAAATTGCTGACTTTGATCTTGACTGGCCATTTTATGCATTCATTGCGTATATCGGTGACTGTTCAAATCTATCAAATTTGATTAACAATACATCAATTTAAATTTTAAATACCATCCCAGAGTTAACACTAAGAAGCAAACTGTCACGGAAACAAACGGGTCATTGTTAAAAACAGAGAGTTGTTAACATTTGTAAACAAGGTTTAAGCCTCAGTGGTGTTCCGTCACGTTTGACATTAATTGTTCTAATGTGATTTCTAACAGTGCGATTTGGGGAAGCTGTGCTCTTTACACGTGGCATTTCCTGTTTGACGCATTCTCGTTTATGAATCTTTAAATGCTGCAATACGATACGTTTTAAGTAACAACTCACTTATATCTTCATTCAATTTCAATATTACGACTACCTCAATATTAAGACCAGTTTTCAAGGGTCCAAAGGGTGGTCTTATTATTGAGGTTTTACTGTGCAATGAAACGGGGAAGGTAAACATAGTGCTGGTTTTGCATAATGCGCAAACGTCTTTTTATCAATGATTTATTACTGCATACTTTCCATTTAATCCAATCTTAGAGTAACACCGTACCGGCATGTTCGTCGTAAGAAAAGAACAAATATTCGATAACTGAGAATCATGGGTCGAATACTAAATTTGCTACGGCATAACAAAGAATATAATGTCACCATTTTCTGAATCCAGTGCACTTCATTTAGATTATGTAAACGAAATTTAACTCACATTTTATTGTACAACATATACATTGAAAAAAGGTATGGTATATTTTTTCTGATTGCTTTTGTACTAAAGACTGATCTTGAACTATTAAAAATAAATATCTTTAAAAAAGATAAACGGCGTAGATAGAATGATGTCTTCCGGTATGTAACATAAAATGATGTTTTTTGCAACATGTTGTAAAATAAATCCTTACAAAAAATTAACTAAGATCTATATAGACTATTATCATGGACCTGTCTTATCAGGGTAATTTCATGCATAAACATATTAACCACTTTCGGCAAAATTCGAACTCGGCTAACGAACGCACATCTTACGAAAACCCTGTTTAGTGCCTTTTGGGTAAACACAGCCCTGATTTGTGTCATTTGGGTGAAAATATGATTGGTCTGTTTTTAAAAAGCCTGCTTCGAGGACAACAATTGGTTGGTCAAAAATGTAGGTCAAAATCAATGTTATACAGCTACGCCGGTTAAATATATTGACAAAAAATCAGGTCAGGTTTTATTACATTTTTCTCATGATAACGGCATGAGCTCTATATTTCAATCAACGTAATTAAATAAGTTACACAGCCGCTGATTTGTTGTAGTGGTATAGTGATAAATCAAATAAGGCGAATGAGAAATCTAGTTAATATGTTAGGCATTCATGTAAATGTGTTCACTTCTTTACTTGCTTGTTCCCGTTTTATGACTGGGTATCAGTTGCTGCTTTTACGTGGGAGTTTGTTTGTTCAGAGATATTCTAATGGGACATTTATTCAATGCCGGCCTTTATAAAATGAATAATTGAAACTAAACCAAAGCATGAATAAAAAGACGCTTTACTTGACATAAAGTACATCACAGACTACGTTATAGGAAGGCATCAGACGTGTTTATTACCAAACAAATGTCATGAAAAGTATTGGATACACTGGCAAGTGGTAATCGTTTATTCTACATCCTTGCGTCTTCGTTAACTTTGTTATACTTCTTCAGTGACTTCTCTTACTGTAGTATGGTCATGCGTATGCGTAACGATTATTGAAGTGTGGAATTAGAACAGAACAGAACAGACTTTGTATATTGGAGTTGAGCAAGGCTCCTCATACCTGCAACATATGTACAACATTTTGTAAAAGTACAGACAAAATAGCAAATTTGTACCAAAAAAGTAATGATAAAAAAAACACATGAAAACATGATTTTGATTCACATTAATATAATGTGTATGAGAGTGACATAAACGGACATTAGATAAAAAACGATAAATCATTTGGTTATGTAATGTTTGCGTTATTTTGTGTTCTTGTCATTCAGGAAACATATGTCACTGTCTTATTATTGCGATTATGTATATTTTATATTTATATGGCGAATGTTCTTAATGCTCGTCCGCTGTAGATACAATTTACATAATTCACTAATTAATGCCATATTACGTTTCCAGATTACATAATGCATATTAATAGTGTCAACTTCCCAAGTGGTTTGCGGTGCATACAAAGTTAGTGCCGTGTATAAGTTCCATTTATCGATCAGATTGATCTGCAGATACTTCCGTCTGTTATAGCAGACCCTGATTTATGAATCTGATTGTTGGTGTAAACTTTATCTTCATTTTGAAGGTTAAATGACACATGCATTTGCTTGTGCATTGATTTGACTTGTGAATATCCGTTTTGTTATCAGTTTTTATCTACAAAACAGCATAATCAATACTAAGTCAAAACTAAAGTCAATACATCAAAATCATAAAATACTAGATTAATTTTTTTCTTACTAACAAGTGAAATGCACTTTGAAACGGAAAACAACGACGGATAGGTCAGTTCATATTTACCATTTTGATACACATTAATTTTGTTACCCGTATATATTTTAACATGATAAGGGAAATAACCGTAACTTAATGCTGGCTGTTCAGTACAGAACGGAGTGTCGCCCTTGAGTTATCACAGTATTCTACGCGAAAGCTATCAATATAGAAACATATAATGCTGCATTTGCTTTCGACCAATAATGTATATATCCGAATAGATACAAATCAGAACTGATATAATCTGCAATGAATCGATCATTAAGTTGCAACTGTAGACAAAATTGCATTATACTATATGATATAGCGAATAGTGCTGCTAGATTGATCGCGAACAGGTGCATGAACTTTCAGGACCGATCCATGACAGTTTAGGTAAGGAAATGCACTCGTGCGTGAAGCTATAACACTGCTGGTTGGATTATCTTTCTATCAAAAGACAACCACAGCTTTTTCTCTATCAAGCATACGGACAAACATGAACATTTCAATGTAATGTAATGGTTCGGGTAATATATTCATACGTTCACGGTTAATAAAACCGTACTATAACTGTATTGACTTGGGTAAACATTTATTATATACGTATGTGTAAATACATTGTAATCAGGCGTTGACACTCTGGACTATGTATGTTGCCCGTTGCCTACAGTCCATTTTAGTTACTTGGCAACGGTTATATACAATGATAAACATGTATGGCAATAGGGGAGCAAGGAATGGTCTGGCCGACTATCTAAAACAAGCATCGCGAAGTTAGGGGACAACAATGGGGTGATTACATGGATGGAATACACAACGGAACAAGCCAAGAAAGGCAATAATAAAAGGCCGAAGAGGACGTGGGAATAAACGAACATGTATATTATATCAATAGTACAGGAACTGCAAAGTGGAACAGGGGAACTTAACATAAATATAAAACATCAGTAAATTTAATTACCACACAGCGATTTACAGCCTGGGTACTGTCAATAAAAAGACTGGTGTGTTTTTTAAAGTTATTTATGAACCATGTTGTATCCTAACTTACTTTAGGAAACAAGCACATTTAAGCCTGTGAGACACAGATGTGTCAATAAGCGATGTTTGCCCAAAATGCACTTTAAATTACACAGAACTTTTATACAGCGAACTGTCTTATCACGTGGTATGTCTAAGAAACAAACAGTTCCCCTTATAATGTCATGATATAACCACACCATGCAGGAATCGTCCAGCAACTAGGAGTACATCAAACAAACAAAGTTTAAGGATGGTCTTAATAACGTTGTTCCGTCCTACACACCCTCAGTCATAAGGAAGACGATCTCCTTCAAATAAGCGCCAATCCTCTCAATACATATACTTTAGATTGAATGTGCCATCAATTTATTACCAACAATTCCTCAATTACTGGCTTAGATTTTTCTCCAGTAAATACGAGAAATACTGCATCCATCTTTCAACATTCACACCAGTATTATAGCGCTTGAACGATACCATGATTTCAAGGAGGGCTACAGCATGGTATTTTTTTGGATTTTTTTCTTCATGCTTAGTTGTAAGGTTTAGCGATATCAGTTTTAATGAGTTCAGTAACTGCTGCAAACGTAGACTTTTTGTCATTATCATTTTTTATGTATTATTTGTTGCGAATCTGAGAAAAAATGGTGTACACTTAACTGCATCAATGGCAGGTAAATAACTTGAAATACATGCCTAACATTCAAGCAGATGGACTCTTACCAGTTAACGAAATTCAAATAGACACATTAAGAGGAGACTTTCTGATATTTGAAAACCACGGACTCATTAAAAATATTTTAATCATACATCTCTATCTCGCATGGGATGCACTTTGACTCTTGTGACGGATGGATATTGATGTTTGTATAACTAATTCAATGCAATTCAATGCAATACTTCCGCCGGGTTTCAATTTATATTCTGTCTTTAAATCCAGGTCTAGTCCAAATAAGGGTCGTAAATGTATACAATTTGTTTCAAAATAACAGCATTATCCAGAATATTCACATATCTAAGTATTTCAAGAATCAATGAAACCCCTGTACTTCCATCTGAGCTCCTTGTGGAGTGAGATGGTTTTCCTTTGCTGAAAAGGTAAAAATGCCGATTTTGGGTCGATTGATTTGATATTTTACACGGCAAAAGAGCACAAAACTCACAGAGAGTTAATACAGTCCTTGCAGCAGAGTCTGTGAAAAAGCTTTGGGATGTCGTAAGTGTGAATGTACCGGATGAATTGGAAGAATTATCCAGTGTCATTCTTACGTCGTCGTCCAAATTTGATCTTTATTCGGTCCTCCTCCTATCCTTTAATTTTCAAAACAGATTCGGTGAAATATAAATAAATGTACTTAACGACAAAGAATCAGCCTTGGCATGTGTTCTAAAGTACAAATACTTCTTCCGAACATTGCCCCTATGTACATAACATACAGAAAGATACCACAATTTGGCCGATTGTTAATGTTCTTGCACGAACCATCGCTTTAACCATCTACCAGACTACGATAAATGAAATATTTAAAACATCAATTATTTGCATACACCGATTCGATAAAGTCAACAGCTAATGGATAAGAACTTCCCTCTTATTTACATATACTGTCATGCAATCGTAATACTATCTTTTATTCGAGAGGAAAGCACCAACTATCCGAATGTTGTGTCACATGGTTGCACAGACAGAATCATTCACTTAGATATAAACCATGATTTTAATAATTATGTAGATATATTTGCGAGTAAGACTTTTAAAGATATATCTGCCTCATCTGAATTAACCTCGTAAGCCTATGTAATCGTTTATAATCGCGATGAATAAATATAATTTGCATAAGGCTACTCGAGTGTGTAGTACCATCATATTAGTTTATTTAGTAACTACATACTTTAGGGTTGATATATAAAAGAAACAATATGCTTTTGAAATAAATCTTCGAGAGAAGACATATAAAAAAGATATCAAGGAGAATGACCTCTTTGCACTGATTGTAACATGAAGTACTTGCAAGCCATGTGTTCTCGAACGAAGATAATGCTAAAAGAATTCCACTTAATGTCCGCGTAAACAGACATTTGATACTTCCTATAGAAGTAAATAATTGTAAGTAATACTTCCTATAGAAGTAAATACTTGTTAGTAGTGTGCGTTGGCCTTTTATGCCGTTATTACCGTAGTTAAGCAAAGTGCGACGGTCAGTATGCCGGGTCACAAACCAGTACTGTCATGTTCTTACGCAAGCCACTAACAACTTCTCCACAGAGACTCAGAGTCAAGGAGCAGTCATTGAATGCACATGTATGTAGCAACACCTCGATAATAAGACCATCCTTTGGACCCTTGAAAACTGGTCTTCTTATTGCGGTGGTCTTAATATTGAGGTTTAATAAAGAGTGAAAATGGACTTAGATGTTGTGTTCTTAATTTTGAAGAGGTGGTCTTTAGGTGAGGTTTACAGTAAGTGTATTCAGTGAAATTGCCACGGCGACAATATGCCTCGCCGCGGTATCGAACCTGATCGAGAAAAGCATGCTCTTCCAGTTGCACATTCCGGGCAGGCCACTTGTTTGTAGACACAAACTGTCTCCTTCTGTTTATACCATATATTAACAGTTCCCAGTTACATCTGATTCAGCATTTATCGTTGTTCAGACATCAATACAAACCAATTCAATTTCCATCCCAACTCACGACCAGTTGAGTTGAAAGAAGTCAATAGATTGTCTTGTGCCTTCCAATAGACACCAAGCTGATGAACTAGACGCACATATAATAACTCCGATACATTAGATTGATATTGTCAACAATTTATGGCGAACAAGTACTCAATTACCTGCCTTGATCCCCATCAAGTGTATACCGGAAAAACAAAATCAGAGGATGAAGTTCTGTGTCAATATTATTTGACGAGAACAAAGCAGGAACCAGGAAGCAGAATCGGTATTATACGAAAGACCGGCAGTGACATTCTCACTTCATCATTTCTCTGCTTGGAACTTCGAGATTTTAATATCTCAACTTCACGAATTCATAATTGTGAATTCGAAAATTCAAATGTTCAACTTTACGAATTTCTTATCTCGAGTTCGTGATTTTACGGTATCAACGATTAAAACTTCCCGAATTCAAGAGCATGAAGTTGAAATCGAGCATTCGTGAAGGTAAAATAGTTAATCTCAAATTTGTAATCGCCAATTCGTGAAGTTGGGATCGTGACTTTATGAAATAGAATTCTTGGAATCGTGGCTTTCCTAGGAGAAAAACAAATCTCATCATCGGGTTTTCGTAGTATTGAGTTATTGTTATGCATTTATCGATGGTCAGATTGAAGTCAAGGTAAGTACAGTGTAAACAATGTAGATTATATTTTTTATTTATTTGTAAAGATTAAAATTATTGAGTTCATAACAAGAACTTTATTACGTCAAGATGTGTCTGAATTTAGGTATTTCTTAGCAGACATAGTCAAAAGATAGAATAAAACCTAGTATGTTAATAAAGCAATCTACATTTGAAGGTGCTAATTTTGGGAAACAGTGCAAAGCACACTAAGTCTTACAAAATGCCATTTGGTTCTCTTTCAAGAGCATACCGTTAGCTCAGTGGTTAGAGAGCTAGGCTATCATTCGATTGTTCTGGTTTTTGTTTACCGTGGTAAGCTTTCCAGTATATACCAAAAACTAGGAGAAACTAGAAAACTAGGAATTAAAGTCATTGAAAACTAGGAAAAAAATATGAAACAAATCGGAGTTCAATCATAAAAAGTAGGAATTATGTGATCATGTCCTTTCGTGACATTTGGCTACGGTCACCCGACCACCTCGGTCCGCCACCGCTGATTGATAGGTAGAAATTATCAGTTGCTTGTGGAAGGGCAAGATATTACTATTCCAGGAAAACTGATAAGGCCAGCTGACCACCGTATATAACTGGACAACTGTTGAAACAAATATTAGACCTGATTACAACATAAACATCATTTGAGCGCCGCTGTACAATTTCAAACATGTACTGACAGTAACCAATATTTACCTCATATGGCAATATGAAAACGAAGTGATCATATGGAGTAAATAGTGTTTTCCTGCTTGCAAAAAAGTGACATCACATGTTGCGTTTTCTTGAAATGACATCACTTACAGAATGTTGGAAATCCAACAGCAGCGCTTATTTGTATTTGACAGGACATCAAATAATACACTCGACAATTTATTTTAATGATGTATTGTAAAGCTCGACTAGCAAATGTGTGCATCATGTGCTCCTGTTTCCAGAAAGGAGTTCTTTGTACATAAAATCATTAAAGTTTTTGTCGATCAGTTATCTTTAAGAACATCAAAGCTAACAACTTCGTTCAGTTTTAAATATTATTTCTCATAAATAATATTTTTGCAATATTACAATCAAACTCATTCATATAGTCTATAATCATTTCTCATAAAGCGATTTCCATAACATCTTACATTCTCATGTGAACAGAGCACTCCATAGCAGGCACGCTTCTGTGAAGAAATGCTGAATTGAGAATTTACTTCCTCATATTCAATACGTTACTAGCGATATTTCATGGAATCTAGAACACTTTCAGAGACCATTAACTACTGAAATAAATGAGCTTTCAATTTTGTGGAGAAATATGATTGCTCATTCTTTAACCGATGAACGATGAATTGTAAAATGAATGTTTAGGAGTGACGTTTTTTGTGTAGGTAAATAAATAGCTCTGAATGCTTTAAACCCGAGTATTTTCTTCTTTTGAATGCTTTCCGTTTTGAATATTTATATGAGTATCGTATTATTAAATACACAAAATTCATATGCATAGTTGTCTGATTAGTACTCTCGATATGAGATTCAACTTATCGTTGCAAATAACTGTTGTTTTTTTTGGTGAACGGCGTAAATTCAAGAAAAGACAGGAAAACACGTTTCGTAAACTTAGTTCAAAAAGTGTTAAATACAGAATACAAGCGATAGAAATATGATCACTAATAGCCTCTGAAATAACAATTAACTTCCACGGCAATGTAACGTACCCGCGTAGTGTATCTGTTTTACGGTATAAAGAATTTTAACGAATGGTACACGGATACGGCAGACAGTGTTTCATCGATTCGTGGCTTTTATTTCAAGACTTATGCGCAATTATTATGTCATCATTGTCGTCTAAATATAATAGGATGGATGCTAATATCTTTTTGACAAGATTTCTCGGCAATTTCCAGGACTTTACACCGACGATTGCCATTGCCGTGGATTACGCTAAGATATTACTTCTGTCCTGTTAATAAACAGATGTAGAACCTTGTCTGAGAATGAGAAACGGGAGCATTATAAACTATTCCATACATACTAGAATGTAGGCAATGAGGAACAGAAAAGGCAAAGTTTTGGAGGGGGTAAAACGTTTAACTTACGTAGGAGGGAATTGTGATTTGGGCATAAATGATAATTTCATAACCGAATAAGCCTCGCGGTCCATGAGGACAACATATTTACAAATACATATATGTACAGGAATATTCAAACTTATACAGTTGCGGAGAAGACGCACTTAAAACATAAAACAAAACTAAAAGTATAGATGAGCAACATTACACTAGAATGGTCGGCAAATGGGTATATAATGAAATAAAATGAAAGGAAATGGTAAGGTTATTACGCAACCATTAATCTGAAGCGTAACTTAGCAACGCAGTGGCCGTGTGATCATTGATATAAAATACTGAAGACTGTAAACAATTTGTCTACATGGAATACTCTGCAAGAAATGAATATCAATGTTGACGAGCACGTCTGAAAATCAAATACAGATAAAGGATACATCTGAATATGTAATGAACTTACAGCAATTGCACATTTGAATGATTAACATGGAATACATTATTTGTCTATCAATAAACTTTGTCATACCTTACAAGGGGAGGGCATTTACAAATGTTGAAAGAACTTGTTGCCCAACCCTTTGTGCTTTTTTTCCCATTTACGTAGTAACATTAATTCTGTTCGTATAACTGTAGACATTGAAATAACATAAAGAGCAAATACAATATGATTAAACAATATCGACATGCGCAGCATATACAACCATCATGCATGGTCATTATTAATTCAATTATACGAGGTTAACAAACATTATTTTCAATGTCCCACAAATGCTGCGCTAAATGTTCTTAATCTGACGCAAAAATGTTACATCTGTCTTCGTTAGGATGCAATATGACAAATATGTGTCTGATTTATATCTTATATTAGTCTGCCACCAATGCTCTGCACGTGATAAAATCATTTGAGACGTTACTTGTTCGAAATTAAAGCTTGCTTTAAACGCCATTCTATGATTGATTGCGTCTGATATTTGAAGACACTACTCTAGAGACTTTCATATCTTTCATTAGAACATGCACACTGCACTAAATGTTCCTATAATATCTCAATTGCATGTTTTAATATGAAATTTTATTCATTCAATGAGTGATATCTCAGGCAAATAATGAGAGTATAGATATAATAAACGTGTATGTTTGGCATTTAAGTTGCTTTAAGTTAGATGTTTGCTACCGCAGCCGTTGTCCGGGAATTTCGTTCAACGCCTTATATACTTTCATTCTAGATTTATTACAGGAAAAAGTAGAATCTATATTTGCTTGAAATTAGTTGTCATGGTAACATACTTCATCAAGAAAATCGTTTTTATCATATACTGTTAAGTTGCTCAGACTTAGCCCCTTTCACAAAATATGACATGCATCACACAAACCTCTATAGTACGAAATAAACAATAGTGGAAACTTTTTAAACCATTCACGGTTTGAAACATCGCTGTTCCATAAACACATGTACTTTAATAATGTGTCGCATTTTTTTCAGAACCCTATACCTCGATTTTCATCTTCTTTGGTTATGGAATGACATTTTATTTAAGTTATGTGCATTCCAGAACAATATAGGCAGTACAGATAGTAAGAGCTTGGAAAGACGGTTTCAACGATACCATGATATACTCAAAACCGCCGAAAATTGAGTAACGTAATTTCTGTTTTGTTAATACACTGTACACTGTATACCTATAACTGAATTGTTTGATTACCTACGTATGTTATTTGACTCTTATAACATTGCCTGTTGTTACATATGTAAATAAAGTATTTTGTATTGTAATGGTATATAATAAAAGGAGAGGCTGATAAACGTATCATTTGATTTCGATATTTGCGTGGGGCATTGTGGGACTAAAATACAAACCAAACAGCCTACCAATCATCAAATTATACCAGATTTCATTGACGACAAGAGCGACACTTTCATGTCTTCTTGACATAAACTTTGTTTTCATAGTGTATTCTTCCAGCTTTGACAAGACCCTAACTAATTGGCGAATATACCATTTACATTCGCTAATTGACACCAGGGACTATATTTGTGATTAAATGAAGCCAATGGTATCGGAAAGCATTAATTACATCCTGGTATCTTCAAGTCTAAGGGACAAGAAATGTAATTACAATATCATTAGGCATTGTGGATCACATTAAAGATTGGCTTTTGAAAGATGTATGTACGAGTAACGTCTATTAAGAGTATTTTAGTTCAGAGGGTCATTCTCCGCCAATCTGAAAGCCGTATGTGTGTACGCTCGGTCTGCTGTATGTCGTCCGTGACTGAAGATAATATCACAAGTCAGTTGTCCTCCATTCATGTGTAGAAGTCAATCATTTTTGGTGGAAGTACTGGTTAATAACCTGGGAGTCCTGGCTAAGTATGACATACTGTTCGAACACGGCGTATAACTCCTGAACCATGCAAGACATGTATTGTATCATTCCCTACATGACGAACCGCTCTTATATAATATTTATTATTCTATTATTATGCCTTCTAATATGCTTGTTATATAAAGTGCTCAATTGACGGACGCAGACACATTAATCTGGCAAACCATGAACAGCGTTCAGTATGTTGTACATAAAAACAAGTTTGTCCAAACATCCGGCAGTTAATTATTGCTGTCATTTCTGAACACACTTCTCTCCTCTCCATATCACAATCATTATCTACAGATCTGATATTAGATCAACTAAACCCGTTCATATAATACTAACAGTTGACGATATGATCAAACTAATTAACTACTCACAGCTATGTGTAAGAAATCATGTTGTGAAACAGCGTGTACATACCTGAAATATAAATGAAACAGACAATGATTAACTATACAGCTGTCACACAAATGTTCCGAAGCCTTGATACAAATAATACAAGTATATTATGCATTCGAAAAAAAATTATTTCATTTTAACAATACGACACTAATTACTGTCCTACTAATTATTTGCTTAATTTATAGGACTCTGTAGTTTTGTTAGACATTACCCACCGAAACATATGAACATTACATTTTTAAATCCTGAACACTAATGCCCATTATCATAGAACAATCACTTAAAGGCCATTTTAATTCAAAATTTGAGTAGGTTGATAATTTTGATGTATACATAACAATTATCATGTTTGTCAATGCTACGATTAATAAAAACAACATCAATGAAGTAAGACACGTGACATACGTTTAAATGTACCGAATACCTTGCGCTTCATAACAAGTAAAGAAAAAACAAATCAATGTATGATTCGTTTCTATGGTCCTTAATTCTACCAAATCAGACTTAAAATCAATCATTATCAAAAGTGACAGAACGTAATTGTGTGACAATACCCCGCACCAAGATAGAAGCAAATCTTAAATGGATGTGTCTACAGGGAAAGTGGCATGTTTATGTATAGCTTCCTTTATAAAAAGATTGATAATGGCCTAGCTCAAGGATTCTGTATCGACTTTACTAAATGTAAAACAACAGCGCGCTCGCACCAAAACTATAAAAACAGAAATGATATAATTCACACATTACATTTAGACATGAGAGATAGAAAAATGTGCTATGCCTTTCACTGGATGAGAATCACACTAAATTTGTCTCTAAATTGCGTTACTTTTTCCAAGGACATTTTTTTCGTAAACAAGAGAAACATTACCGTAAAATACAGTAAAACCTCACTTAAAGACCATCCCAATATAATAAGACCACCTCAACATTAAGAACGCAATTTGCAACTCAATTGTCACTTCTTTGCTCGTTATTCAACCTCACTATTAAGACCACCTCAAAAATAAGACCACCTCAACATTAAGAACGCAATTTGCAACTCAATTGTCACTTATTTGCTGGTTATTCAACCTCACTATTAAGACCACCTCAATAATAAGACCACCTCAACATTAAGAACGCAATTTGCAACTCAATTGTCACTTCTTTGCTCGTTATTCAACCTCACTATTAAGACCACCTCAATAATAAGACCACCTCAATAATAAGACCACCTCAAAAATAAGACCACCTCAATAATAAGACCAGTTTTCAAAAGTATCAAGTGTTGTCTTATTACTGAGGTTTTACTGTATATGGAATTCACTTCAGAATAATCTACAAGCGTGTTCATGTTAGAGCTTCAACGATTCGATGCGATGCATCGGAATTCGACTACGGAGCTCACGATTCAATTCACGATTCATAACCTGGTATTTTCGATTCGCTTTTTTAGTTCCAGTTCGCGAAACTGTTATTTGGTACAGTAATTACGGCTTTAAGCCAC
This sequence comes from Mactromeris polynyma, assembly GCA_032209605.1. Classification (NCBI taxonomy): domain Eukaryota; kingdom Metazoa; phylum Mollusca; class Bivalvia; order Venerida; family Mactridae; genus Mactromeris; species Mactromeris polynyma. Next base: position 4,629,742 of record JASFXZ010000019.1, on the reverse strand, counting down.
GCCTAGTCACATCAAAAGTGTGACAACATTTCGGCTTTAGGAATGCACCAAAGGAAAAGGTCATTTGTTTGTTTTGTCCATTAATTTGTATTTGCAAAACTCTTAATTTGCATGAAATTAATGCAAAGGCCTCAAGATGAATGAGAATGCTGTAACATATACATATAAAAAACGAATCGAAAAAATCGAAATCGATGGAAACAAAATCGAAACGGTTGACAGTTGAATCGATGAAGTTCTAGTTCATGTCGATTTAGCTAAGTTTAGACACAACTAAAGAAGCTTTTAGAGCTGGGTGTGTATGCAAAACTGACTTTTTAAAAATACGTAGCGAATCGTACTGTTACATTCACAAATATACGCATGATCACTCAAATAAATGAAAAAGCAGCGCACGTTTTATCACACGATTTCCCGAATAAGTAATGTTGAAATAATTCCCAGTGCACATTAAGTAAGGATTTTATATAATTATATTTATTAATGTCGCGTCTATATATTATGGGTATTTTTTCGTTCATCAAGTGAAGTTAAACATCATAATAATTGCCGAAATACAATAATTATTCGTCTACACAATTCTATGGAAACATAGTGGATGAAGGAATGTGTTGGCTTGGGAGTAAAGCGTCTGCCTTCTGATGCAAAAATCGTAAGCTCGAATTCCGCTTTGGTGGAGATTGTAAAACAGTAAACAGTAAAACCTCAATAATAAGACCACCATTGGGACCCTCGAAAAGTGGTCAAAATATTGGAGGTTGAATTAAGAACAAAACAGTGATAATGGACTTGAAATTGTGTTCTTAATTTTAGGTGGTCTTATCATTGAGATGGTCATTAAGTGAGATTAATAACATGTTTTTGTAAATAAAATGGATACATCACGGTAACTGTATGTATTTATAAGTAAATACTCTCGTTGAGTAATATATTGCAACCAAATCTGTCACAAACATTAATAAGTTATCTTGCTTAATATCTCGACAAGACAATTATCCCTTGTCCGAGTGGTTGAGGCATCCGCCTTGGGATCGGGAGGTCGAAGGTTTGAATCCCGATAGGGGTCCGTTCTGATATGGCCGGTTAGTGAGCCGCCAGCTGGTTCAATAATAGTTACCGTGCACCTACCTGCCTGGTGCCTGGCAGTAAAAAGGATAGGAATCGGGAAGTAAATGTGCTCAGAAAGTAGGTGTCTCATAAATCAGAATTGGCTGAAGCTTTAAATAGGGGTGACACTATAATAAATAAACACTTTACTTTTTGTTAGTATGAAAAGTTCCGTAATGTTCGTGTTATTAGAACATTAGTGTCCCGATATTTTGTATTCGATATATTTGTATATGTATTTGAACAAGCTGCATGATCGAAATATGAGCGTCCTAAAACTAAAAGACGGTATGGTAAAGTGTCCATAAATATTCATGCAAAATGTTTTGAATGATTTATGACACAGTTACACATATTCATGGTATCTTCTCAGCGTCAAGATATTTATAATATTGCCTATAAATGACCGTAAAACAAAATATTTGTTAAATCAATATTCACTTAAAATCCCCGACAATGTGTTCTTTGTGTTTGGAAATGTTTAGCATAAACTCCTTTTAACAATGCTTAAAGGTGCAAGTTGATATATGTCTTATTTACATTGTATATTCTAACTTGCAGTTACTAGAAATAGAGTGTTAATCCTACTGATATATCAAATGTGGGCGCATAACTGTATTAGCAATGTCCTCTCTGCCATTAGCATCGTGTTTTTCGTTTGGCTATAACGTTTTTATTTTTCAAATGATCTTAAAACTACAGATGGAATATCAAACTGTCATTTGTAACCTTTTGAATTATTAAAACTTTTCTTTTTTAGTTTGAATCGAATATTTCAATAAAATCGTATGTACAATACAGAATATTTTGTCATATAAACAACCTATAACAATTTTAACCTTTTTTGGAAATATGATATTTTTCGTACCATGAAGCATGTAAGAAGGTATGTGAGATGTTTCAAGTAATAACATCGAATATATTTATCTACTACGAACCAAAAGTAATAGATTAACAAGATGTATTATATAATTGTCTATGAACATCGTGTGTAAAAGTGTTCAATTATTGTAAAAACGAAATAACACACTGCAATGTCTACAAATGTCAAAGCCATGTATGCACATTTACTTTAATTCCCTGTTTATACGCTAATCCATCAGTATTGTCTCTAAACTGACACTCGCTAAGCACTTAATTAAGCATATATCCAATAGGTCCAATACATACTTATAATGATTGTTATCAAAGACAGAAAGAACACACAACGATACACAATAATTATATTATAATACTAATGGACTGAACGTCTTATTATGTACAATTACTGACGTCGTAATTGCCTTATAATCATCAAAACGTGTAAAGAATTCAAGAATGTCCATAAGTTTTATCGTATTTACGATATGGCTTATACATTAATTCAGACATTAACAACAATTCCATGATATATCCCGAGTCATATCTACCAATGGTGACGTAAGTCGAACGTCATAGCAACAAAACACATAATTTAAAAAAAACACCTTCGAAAACATTGTGACGTAAAATGCTATTTTTTAGATTTTAGTATTCCTTACTGGTTCCGAGCTTATTGTCATGATTCTGATGATGTGTCAAGCACCTCATTTGCCATGTACGTCTAGAGTCAATTCATCTAATTCTAATCTCAGAGATATAACCGTCTTACAACTAAATCGCAGCTAAGACCCCGAAAGACACATTTATAAAACGCCCACTGAGTTTGATGAAAACACAAACTAACTACGTAGTATATTAAGATTTTGTCATTGATCAAGACGAGGCTCTCTTTTTGTATGGCTTGGATTGTCTAGAGGAAGTGTATAACACCCGTCCAATCATATTTCCGGTTGGTCATTTTTTTGACGGCTATACTACATTCGGCGTGTTTCCGATTTGATCGTTCCGCTGGTAAAGACAGAGTATATCCGATTAAGTGACCGTATATTGGCTTCAATATCCGAGAAATGTTTCTAAATCCTATACCAGTAGACGACAACTTACAGAGTAACATTAATCCCCCAATCGGAAACCAAGTTCAACTAATGTATAACAATCCATCACATGATTTTGTATCATAGACATGAATACTTAGTTTGCATTTTATATTGATTCATTGAATGCTCAGCTGACCCAATCGTTGGAGCATCCGAATGTCAAATTGGAAGTGGTGTATTTTAACCACGGGTTAGATGTCCGTCCTCCGTCAAAATTTGACAGAAAAGTACGCATTCAATTCAATTGTCACATTTTTCTGAAAAGATGAATATTCTTGCTTCTATGATTCGACTTAAAAATTGACGTATCGAATTGTGTAAATTACTTTAAGTTTTATATTACAAGAACTAACGCTGATAGCAACACGCAAATATAACGTGATGCTTAAATGCGTTATAAGATATAACAATTTCATCAAAAAGTATGGCTGATTTCATCTTTTCCGTTTGCGTGTATCATTACTTTAGACCAAGCATGAATTGTTGACGCTTAGTTAGAGACATTCGGGTATGAAATACTGTCAAGAGAACATTTGCATGATTGAATAGCTTTTATATAATTAGATTTCTGATATAAACTTACAGGTTATGTGTTGTAGTCTAGAATTAAAAACAATAATGTTTCATTTGATTCTCTGTATCAATGTTAAGTAAATACCTTTACACTATATTAATAAAAAGCCAAAATGACAACTTGTTTCCACATCGCAAACTAAAGTCGACATTTTAAGTGGGAAGTGCTCCGTATTACAAAACGGTAGACTGGTCACTAACTATTATACAATTTGCTTATACAGTTTTGATTGATTGGTTAACAAAATATTTTTTAATGCAATATTAATATTAGTTTTTTATTTATTTTGTGATATTGATCTTGAATAAATATATATCGTTTAACAATACATGAAACCTCAATAATAAGACCACTATGTGAACGCTTGAATACTGGTCTTAATATTGAAGTGGTCTAAATATTGAGTTTGAATAAAGAGAAAAATAGTGAAAATAGACTTGACAATTGTGGTCTTAATTTTGAGGGGGTCTTAATATTGAAATGGTTGTTAAGTGAGGGTTTACTGTATTTTGAAGCACAAGAGCTGAATTTGTATATCGTTAAATGGCCAACACAACCTTAGTCTTGCGCGTATAAGTTTTGTCGTTTTAAGTGTTCGTATCTAATAAAATAGGCTCCGAAAAGTCGGCAGATATTTGCCCATAGCTGTTTGTTGATGAACACGAATCTAATACACAGGAAATTGATAGGTCGGTAAGAAGCTGGTACAATTATAAGCAGAGAATTACCCTAAAGCAGCGTGACAAAACAATACGGAAAAAGGAAATCATTTATCTAATCCACAATGGGGTTGCAGAAAGACCATCGCCTGAGTAAACATAAAGCCAATAAAAGTGTGGTCGCCTGACGGGTTTTCGCGGTATGTCAAGAAATCGTGGTATGCATTCATGCACACCATTTGCGCATGAACATGATGTTTGAAGATGAATTTTGTAAACAGGTTTAAAATCATTCAGGTTTTTATTTTTCAACTAAAATTACAAAAAGCATTGAAAATGCGCTAAATTTACTTTATAGGACATTTTCAATTCGTGAGTTCATGCAGTGATGCATGCAGTGATGCAGAAGACCGCTGTCATGTATTCCTTAGGTAGGCGGAGCTATAGTTGTACGTCACAGGAGGGACCGTTTCTAAAACTAATCGATTATCATGACATATTAACACAAAATGCCCTCAAAACTGCTTTTTGATACGTTTGAAATGACCCCCACGAAAACCTGTTATTTTTTACATACGCATCGGTTACCTGCTTGTAAGTTTAAAGGCTACATTTCACCAAGGATTGTTTTTTCCAATCGGCCCGATCTGGACCAGATTGTCCCCGATGAATCAATTTTTTGATCGGCCCGATTGTCGTCCTGAATCGCCTCCAATTGTCCCCTTTTTTTACCCGATTGAGTCCCGACCAATGGACCATGGCGGAGGGACGAATCACTGACGTTCCTCGCGCGATCGACACGTTTCCGGGGCGCAAGTATGCGAAAGTACGCGCGAGTACACGGCAAAGCTCCAGAGGGCGGGCGAGACAAGGGGACCTTCAGGGGACCCTCGGACGACCAAGACGACCACGGGCCGACGGCTTTTGATCGGCTACTGTTTTTCAACATGTTTAAAAACAGTAGCCGATCACTTTTTCGGTACCCGACCCTCGGAGGACTGAGGCGATCGCGCGAGATCTTCCCCCGAAGGTATAGGGTAGTGCTCGACAGTGCTCACAGGTTCCCGACTATTTTCGCCGATCGACTAAAAAAAGGATCGGTTACTATCGGGACCAAAACAATCCTTGGTGAAATGGTGGCTTAAGAGGCACCACAGACTTAAAAACGAAGAATTTCACATCGAAACGTGCATTAGACAGTAATTTTATGATTATTACAGACGAATTTTAAATTTTGTATGCCAGTCTTGCTATGATAATTCAGAAAAATAGCCGATATCATAAGTTCTACGAAAACTTGGCGAACCATGATACATACTAGACATAACAATAATAAATGGAACATATATATACCAACAGGAAGCAAAGCATATATGTATTCTTGACGTTGGTGTTTATAACCAATAAGCAATAATATACTGCCAAATCGCCGAAGAACGATACAATCACCTCACGTTACGATACGTATCTTGGTACATATACACAATATGCAGATTATGTATCCAATTGTCAATGTTAAATGTTCCATGCTATACGTATCAATGTATTTTAACATATATACGAACCGCACGGATGACTCAGTTTGTAGAGCGCCCGGCTTTCACCCGGGAGGTCGAGGTTCGTTTACCGAGCCTGACAAGTCGTGTCCTGCTGTAGCATTTGGTTGCCATCATAAAACATTGGTTCTCTACGTCTTATTCATGTAGTTAGCAGTTTTTTGCCTGCTTGTACTGATTCTTTTTGTCAAAATTTATAAACGGCAAAAACGTAGCATATTATTTACCTCCAGTTGACCAATTAGCTTCGGTTTATACATACTCGTAAATGTACACATTGAAGGCACTGTTGTGAAGCATGCGCTCTATAACACCTCGCGATGTTGTTCAACAGTGATTTAAATGATATACAAAAAGTAAAGTGTTTATTTATTATAGTGCCACCTCTTTTTAAAGGCTAAAACATAAGGCTTATGAGACACCTACTTTCTAAGCACATTTACTTCCCGATTACTTTCCTTGAATGCTAGGCACCAGGCTGGTAGGCTAACCAATCGGCCATATCGGAACGGATACATTCCAGTAGTCATACCATCGACCTAGCATTAACATGTGACTACACGAAAAAGCCGGACAATTGCACAAACAGTACAAAATCAATTGACAAAAAGACATAGTTCTTGTCAACAGTAAAACTATTCACAAACAGGGTATGTTACTGAAGTATATGGCACATAAGTGTCGATGCAAGTACATTGTATAAGGTCTAGTGGGGAAGGCCAATATCTGTATTTAAGATAAATGACGTTATCAAAATGCCAGACATTACTGGAAAGCAGCCTAGCAATAAAATAAAAAAGGAAAATAACTCCGTAATTACTTGACACGATGTTTTTGTTCCGTACTTTCTCTTCGGGCCACTTAACGATCTTGGACATTTCTCATCATTCACTCAAACTATTGTCCAGCCATGCTCCGGACAATAATATTATAACGGACTTATAAACATACGCACACGCGCCTACGTAATTGCTTGACACGATGTTTTTGTTCCGACTTTGTTACTTTCTCTTCGGGCCACCTAACGATCTTGGAAATTTCTCACCATTCACTCAAAACATTGTCCAGCCATGCTCCTGACAAAATAGTATAATGGACTTACAAACATACGCACACGCGCCTACCATTCTACATCAAAGTCGCATTCGGCGAGGATAACAAAACGAGGAACACAATATACCATGAACTATCTTTAGAGGCACAGTGGTCGCGGGATAGAGCGCCTGACTCCTGATCTGAAGGTCGTCAGTTCGAGCCCTGCGATGAGCGGGGTTTGGTCACGAACTTCACAATCCTTAAATTTGGTGCGAGTACTGGTTGGTAGCCAGGAAGCAGTCATTGAAAGTAAGTAGTATAAGTGGTAAGAACTTGTTTCCATGTAAGATAAATATAAAAGATGTATCTGGCTCATCTGAACCTAAAATGTTTTTATTGGCTTAGCGTTGTTGTAACATTGGCTTAAACATATCTAATAAGAACCATTGCAATGTATTACCGATTGAAAATATCTTTTTTGACCATATTACTAACAGACAAAACTTGTAAAATATAGCCTGACTGTTAAACAAACTGGAAGTTGTTTTAAATTTTATGATGTGTCGCAGAGTTATTTTTATAATGTTAAGTTATTTATCTTAACATAATACAGTATAGTAATTATATCAGTCTTTTACATTTTCTATTTCCCATGCCCTCTAGCTAGGCTACATTATAACATCAGAGTTAATCCTCATTGATTGGGAAATAGTTAGTTTGCGTGATTTTACTTTTTGTGAGATATGTTTAAATAGTTCTCATCATAAATGGCATGTAGGAGAAATCAACCATGGCCATTTATCGATAATACATATCATTCTTTTGGTTTTGTCCATTCGATGTACACGTTATCTTTATACGCATATTAAATAAAACAATATATTATACATACATTGCAGGTAAATAACTTACTTTCTTTATTCTATACTGTATTAACCTTTAATTAAGTAAATATTTGTTCTGTTTTAGTAATTATGATTATATTGTATTTGTTGTTATTGATTCTATATCAATCATAGAGACAAAGAAATATTATGTCCACCGATAGTTAATATTATGTACATGTTATAAATGTAATACATTTATGCTTTAAGTAATTATAAGGATTCTTTTGGTTTTGTCCATTCGATGTACACGTTATCTTTATACGCATATTAAATAAAACAATATATTATACATACATTGCAGTTTTGGGTTGTGTTTACCTCCCGCCAGATTAACCCACCCCCGACCCTGGTGATTGATGTCCTGGTACTAACTAAATAATCCCAACCCGGTGACAATGGAGCCCAACAGATGATGTCTGGACGAAGAAGATGGTAGATGACGCCTTCTTAGTGGAGAAACATACCTTTAATTTTAATATTACGCGTGGATTTACATAATTTTTAATATAAAACAAAAACTGGCCAGTTTGGAATTGTGTGGAAGAAGAAGAGATGTTATTATTGACACTGTGACTTTATAGATGAACACAGGAAGTGCATGATTTGAACAATTTTGTACGGAGCTGTCGGTGGATACTGGACTATTTATTTATATAGTGATTGTGTATTTTGTTGTGTTTAATTGCTGTATATATGTAGTCATTTGGAGCTATGTAAGTACCACTTTAAAATTTCATTGTTATTTAAACTATTGATACGCATATTATACAGAGTTTACAGTATCTGTTATTCACTATTAATAGTACGCTGTCTGATTAGTATACGTTAAATACCTTGTATAAACATATAGCGTAAGCTATAGCTTGTGCTACTTATTGACTCAGACTGACTACATTCATATTATCTGATCATTATAATTATATGTTTTCAAACATTGCGTAGTAACGTTAATTTGATGTGCCATATTTCATATTTCTGAAATTATATCAAAATTAAAGAGGGTAGCTCATTCACCCATATTTATGTAAACATTGCTTTGCAACGTTATTTTCTTGTGTCAAATTTCGTATTTCTGAAATTATTGTTATATCAAATTCCAACACAACATTCCACATACAGTAGTCCATATACCAATATTTATGTAAACATTGCTTTGCAACGTTATTTTCATGTGTCATATTTCATATTTCTGAAATTATATCAAAATTAAAGAGGGTAGCTCATACACCCATATTTATGTAAACATTGCTTTGCAACGTTATTTTCTTGTGTCAAATTTCGTATTTCTGAAATTATTGTTATATCAAATTTAAAGAGGATACAGTAGTCCATATACCAATATTTATGTAAACATTGCTTTGCAACGTTATTTTCATGTGTCATATTTCATATTTCTGAAATTATTATTACATATCAAATTTAATAGAGGTTAACTCATACACCCATATTTATGTAAACATTGCTTTGCAACGTTATTTTCATGTGTCATATTTCGTATTTCTGAAATTATTACCATATTTCAAATTTAAAGAGGGTAATTCATACACTTATATTTATGTAAACATTGCTTAACAACGCTATATCATATGTAATATTTCTTAATTTTGAAATTATTGTTATATCAAATTTAAAGAGGATAGTTCATATACCAATATTTATGTAAACATTGCTTTGCAAAGTTGTTTAATGATTCATGTTTCATAATTTTGAAATTATTATCATATTCAATTCCAAAGGAATACACCCATATACTTATATGTAATCATTGACTTGTACCTTAATTGGATGTGTGATTGTTCATATTGCTGAAATCGTTGTTTATTCTAATTTAAAGGAATACACTCATATACTTATATGTAATCATTGACTTGTACCTTAATTGGATGTGTGATTGTTCATATTGCTGAAATCGTTGTTTATCCAAATTTAAAGGGATACACCCATATAATTATATGTAATCATTGATTTGTACCTTAATTGGATGTGTGATTGTTCATATTGCTGAAATCGTTGTTTATCCAAATTTAAAGGGATACACCCATATAATTATATGTAATCATTGATGTGTACCATATAGTCCGTATTGCTGAAATTGTTGTTATACCAAATTTAAAGGGATATACATCGTATATATAGAAGCATTGGTCTGTACCTTGATTAGATGCGGGACAGTTCGTATTGTTGAAATTATTATGATCTCATTATTATAAGTAGCAGATAAGAGAAACATACCTGATACGGAATCAGTATAAAATGTTTGATAAATTGTTTTGAATCATTTGTGTGACAACATTTATAATATATTGTTGATTAATCGAACTAGAGTCATTGGTATAAGTATATAAATGTGACAGAGAGTCGCGCATTATTATGTGTGCATGTTTTTGTGATGATATACACTCTTAAAGTAAATTATTTATCAATATTGATAGTCATTAGACGAGTGTAGATGCTGAGACATTAGTGTGCATTATACAGTAACTATCCGGTTACATCCGGGAAACTTGATTAAAACATTGAGTTTTATGTATATACTCGCCTGTTTTATATTGAAGTTATATTAACATGTAATATGAATTGAAAACATTGCTAATTGTGAACCTGTGTGGTCATATAGTATTATAGATGTTGTAATCAGATCAGAAGATTGACTCGGCGTATGATAATTGTTATACCATGCCATATGATGGGTAGATGTTAAGACAAGTTGTTTAATTAACTTTGTGATTTAATATATATTCACGTTGTACATGCATGTGTTGCGAGCGGAATAATTTAATAATTGAGGTTTGGGACACTTATGAATGACGTACATCACTGTCCATGATTAGTTAAATGGTTGAATGTTTCATATATGTAGACTAATTATTAACAGATTAGTGGTGGTATGATTTGAACTATATATTGTAATTCAATTTGCCATAGTATTTTGAGGTATACTGATATCGCCACGGAATGTTGTTTTAGGGCGAAATAGTAATTGATTGACATACGTTAAAAATTTTGTGCAGTTTGCTGTGGCAGTGACTTTATACTCAGTACATTGTACTACTTTGATTAGACAAAAATCATACTAGCAAGGATAGTGATTAAATGACTATACACTGTATTAGTATAGGGGCGAACTAGTGGTTGGTACTAAATTATTAGCGTTCGGTTTAGAAATTATACATTGACACGTGCTGTCAGGTGAATCATATATTTGTGTACATGTAAGGAGTACTATACATGCATTGATAGATTAATTAATGTATTTTTGAGAAACTACCAATACCAAATTATATGACTATATATGATTTGTATATTTAGTATTTTTACACTGGTTAAAACTGAGTAGTTCTCAGATCTCTGAATTATTGACAGTTGTATGTCATAAACAGTGTGTATCCTTGTGTTTAAAGTGAAGTCATAGTTTATACCTGTAATTGTAATACGACTATGTAACAACGGACAAACTTGAATGAGATTTATGATGATATACATGTATATGTTATGTAAAAAGGTGTAATATGAGGTGTTGCATTCTCTGAAAGATACTGTTGACTTTGACAAAAACGTACTTGATTTAGAAGTCTAAGAAAGTTATATGTCCTATTATTGTGTGATACGGGTATATACTGTAAATTGTTAGTACATTAGTTCTATTCAATATTTAGTCACATACATGAGCGAGAATTGCGATATATGCAATAGCGGACTTTGCACTAGTTGATACATATCGATACGTGATAATTCATAATTCTAGGATAGTGGTATGGTATATGTTTGTGCATGATTTATACATTATATGATAAGTATAATAACGAGTCTAGCTTATAGAATACTATGAAATGTTATATGTGGAATATATGAATTATTATTGAACTATCGGTTTGTGATGAAAATGATATGTATTGATATTTGAGATTTCATTATTATATATGTATGTCATATGTTTGTGAACGATTGAAACATTATATTGATAAGTGAAACTTCATTTTATATCATTGTGCAAAAGTGATATGTGTAATAGGTGAATTGTGCTATTTGAAATAGTGGTGTTAAAGTGAAATTTCTTCATATACCATTGTATCAGCGTGCTAGGTGTATTGTGCTATTAGTTGCGTATTGCACTAGTGGAAATAGTGGTGTTTAAGTGAAACCTCATTTTATATCACTGTGCAAGAGTGATAGGTGTAATAAGTGAATTGTACTAGTTGAAATAGTGGTGCTACGTGAAGTTGTGTGAACGTGTGATAGTGCTTTAAGTGTTTTGTAAGAGGTGTGAGAAATCCATAATGGCAACATGTAATGGTCGTAGTAGAAAGGAACTTGACGATTGGGAAGATTTAGCACAGAGAGAAGTAGCGAGAATTAGAGAACAACGAGAGATGTTGCTTGCATCTAGAAAGACAAAACAGCAGCCTCAAAAGACAGATTCGGAAAGTGATGACAATGAACTAAATGATGAAAAAGAGTTTAGTGAAAGTAGAGATAGTCTTGTGAAAAATAAATTAGAGGAAAGCATAAAACAACTGGAACACTCTTTAAAACATATAAACAGTACACCGAAGTACTCACGTACCCATGAACACAAGAATACGGAACATGAAGACCGGCTTAAACGATTAGAGAGGAAATTGGAGAGTAAGTTACTTAAAATAGATAAATGGGAAGAAGAAATGGAGAGAAGGGAAAGATCATTGGCAAGACGAGAAAGACAATTGGGGGAACAGGAGCGAGTTATACAAGATAGGACCAGCAGTAAGACAGAGACAAATATGAACTTAAATCTTACACCATTCTCTGGGAAGGAACCAGTGCCAAAAAATGAATCGACATTTGACGAATTCAAAATGGAGTTTCAAAGTGTACAACACGTATATTCCGAACTTGTTTTGAAACAAGCTCTACGTAAGACTTTAAAAGATCAAGCTAGAAGAACCATGCTACACTTAGGAACCGACGCATCAGTGGATGACATTCTAAAAAGTATTGAGGAGAATTTCGGAACTGTAGCAAGTGAGGACAGTTTACTTGCACGATTCTTACTTGCAGAGCAGAAACCTGAAGAATCGGTCGTAGAATGGAGTCTAAGAATAGAAGAACTTATCATTCAAGCTTATCCTAGACGAGCACTACCCCAGTTAGAAAGAAGCAATAAGCTCAAAAACAGATTCTGGAGGGGTCTATGGAACGAAGAACTTAGGAAAGCTACAAGAAGTCATTTCGATAGTGCCATATCCTATGAAGACTTGAGAACTAAAGTAAGGACCGAAGAACATGAGATGAAGATGCAAAAGGAACGATCAGGAAACAAGACCAAACAGGGAAGACTCAACCAACTGAATGTGGCTACTGATGAGAATAAGACAGAACAAGCATTGGCAGCGATCATGGCTAAGCTTGAAGGGTTAGAGCAAGACGTTGCAGTTCTCAAAGGCAATACACAGGACAACCAGGGAGAAAGTCAAGAACCGAGTGAGAGAGGAAGAGGCTATTACAGACCACGGAATAGACGTTATAGAGGACCTGACCGAAGACATGATAGTCAGTCCCACGACAACCAGCCAACTTTAAACTAGAAGATGTCACCATTGAGGGTCAAATGGCTGACGAAAGTAACAGGGACCCATGCAACACAATAAAATCAGATTTTTTGGATAGGCTTATCGGATATTCCAATGAAGCCGAAGTCTATGTGAATGGTTTGAAAACTAATGCTCTTATCGACAGTGGATCAATGATAACAACGATCAGTGAAGGATTCTTTAATAAAATGCACAGTAAACCTAAATTGTATGAAATTAGCGAACTTTCAGTAGTGGGTGCCGATGGTAGCCAAATTCCATACAAGGGATATATAGAAGCAAGTATAGCCATATTAGGAATAATGAAAGAAGTTACTGTTCCAGTACTTATAGTTAACAGTACTGACTACAATCTCTCTGTACCCATGATAATAGGAACAAATGTTATCAGACTATTAAGACAATGTGACAGTGACGAATTACCAGAAGTGTGGAAGTCAGCGTTCATGAACATATCTGCAAATCCAGTAGGAACAGTTAAGAGCACGAATAAGAACACAATTGAGTTGAAACCATTTGAGAGTATCACACTATCCGGAATGGCACGTATGTCTAGAAATTGTCCTGAAGCAGTGACTGAACAAACTTCAACCGCTACTAGTCGAATGGGTATATGTCCAAGAGTAGTGCAAACAGAGGGCCAGAAGAGTACTGTTAGGGTACCAGTTAAGATTTTCAACATGTCCGCTAAACCGCTTTCCATAGAACCTAGATCTGTACTTTGTGAACTACAAGAAGCGAAAGTCCTAAGATCAATGAAACCTGAAACCAGTAACAACACGAAGCATAACTCCACACCTACTGAAACTCATCAATCTAAACAAGAATTCCTTAACAACATTAACGTAAAGCTAGATCATTTAGAAGAAGAAGACAAATCCAAGATGGAAAACTTACTATGGAAATGGAAAGACGTATTTTCTCAAGGGCCTCTAGATATAGGTAACACCGACGTCGTAAAACATAAGATTAACTTAGACAAACAGGAACCATTCAAAGAGCCTTATCGAAAAATACCTCCTGGATTGATTGACGAGGTAAGGGAACATGTCCAAGAGATGCTAGCCATGGGGGCTATTCGACCCTCACACAGTCCCTTCTCCTCCAATGTGGTAATAGTTAGGAAGAAGGACGGGTCAATAAGATTTTGTCTTGACTACCGGAAGTTAAATGCCAAGACTCATAAAGACGCCTACCCCCTTCCAAGAATCGACGACACCCTACATCTTCTCGCAGGAGCCAAATACTTCTCAAAACTCGATCTAAAATCTGGATATTGGCAAGTGGAAGTCCAAGAAGAGGATAAAGAGAAAACAGCCTTCCAGGTCGGAAACCTTGGATTCTATGAGTGCAACCGGATGCCGTTTGGCCTTTGTAATGCGCCAGCCACGTTTCAACGACTTATGGAACGCTGTATGGGTTCTCTGAATCTAAAAGAGTGCCTCATTTATTTAGACGACATTATTGTTTTCTCGTCTACATTTGAAGAACACCTTCAGCGTCTAGACGCCGTGTTTCAACAACTGAAGACATACAACCTTAAATTGAAGGCATCAAAGTGCGAATTCCTCTTAGATCACGTTACTTACCTTGGACACGTTGTCTCCAGGGAAGGCATCAAAACCGATCCTGACAAAACAGAAACCATCAGAACATGGCCAGTACCTACTAAAATTAAGGAAGTGAGAAGTTTTCTTGGGTTTGCAGGATATTATCGTAAGTTCATCAAAGATTTTTCAACAATTATACGACCATTGAACGACCTGCTTACTGGGATTTCTAAGAACAAACCTAAAAGAAAGTCATTTAAGTGGGAGACCCAGCACCAAACAGCGTTTGACACGGTTATCCTCAAACTATGCGAAGCTCCAGTTTTGGCATACGCGGACTATAGTCGCCCCTTCAAACTCAAAACTGACGCATCATTGAAAGGACTTGGAGCTGTGTTGTATCAGACCGAGGACGGGACAGAGCGGGTAGTAGCGTACGCTAGTAGAAGCTTAAAACCATCAGAACGAAACTATCATTCCAGCAAGCTAGAATTCTTAGCACTGAAGTGGGCAGTGGTGGATAAGTTTCACGACTACTTATACAGCGTCCCGTTTGAGATCGTAACAGACAATAATCCTCTCACCTACATACAGACGACGGCTAAGTTAGACGCATGCAGACAGCGATGGGCAGCTAGTTTGGCCAACTACAACTTTACTATATACTACAGGCCTGGGAAGACTCACATTGAACCTGACGCCCTGTCGAGGAAGCCAAACTGGAAGTCGGAAGATTCAGCGGAAGAAAGCACCGACACAGACATCGTCTTAGATTCCGGAAAAGTTGTGGAAAAAGACGTTGTTCAAGCAGTTCTTCATGCACAAGTGCTCGAACCCACCGACCGGGACACAACAGATCACGCAGAACCGGTAGAAATACAAGACAAGTGTCATCCAATCGTACAAATGGCAGACTGGGTAAACGGCCAGGCAGCAGATAAAGCGATAGCCCGGGTGAAGTATATAGTCAGCATAGGAGTCGCGCCAACAACAGACGTTTTCAAAAAGGAAGCGCCGGAAGTCCAGAAATACTTGCGAAAATTCAGCCGACTGTCCCTACAAGAAGGTATACTGCACCATGTTTCAACCATCAGAGGAAACACAGTTCAACAATTGGTGTTGCCAGAGGTCGTTAGGAAAACGTTATTCCGAGCGTTACATGACGATCTGGGACACCAGGGAAGAGATCGAACCCTTAGTCTGGTTAAGGAGCGGTTCTTCTGGATCGGTATGGACCGTGATGTCGCTAGATGGGTTAAGGAATGTGACCGATGTATCCGGAGGAAAACATCACCGACCATCGCCACAGAGTTAGTCAACATACAGTCTTCAGCACCTATGGAACTAGTATGCATTGACTACCTGTCAATGGAAGCTTCTAAGGGTGGCTTTGAACATGTTCTAGTGATAACTGACCACTTCACACGCTACGCACAGGCTATACCTACCAGAAACCAGACGGCGAGAACAACAGCCCGGGTTCTATTTGATAACTTCTTCGTGCACTATGGATTCCCTGAAAAATTGCACAGCGACAGAGGGCAGAATTTCCTTTCCAATATCATGAAGAGACTCTGTAGGATAGCCGGCATCAAGCAAACCAGAACCACATCGTACCATCCCCAAGGAAATGGTCAGTGTGAACGGTTCAACCAAACTTTGTTAAAGATGCTAGGCACCCTACCTAACGACCGGAAGTCGGACTGGAAAACGGCCATTCCATCACTCGTTCATGCATATAATGCAACTGTAAGTGAAGCGACCGGCTATTCACCATTTAATCTGATGTTTGGGCGAACCCCAAGATTAGCAATAGACGCGGTCCTGGGCTTAAGACATCAGAAGATATCCGGCGCTTCTCCGTCATTATACATGACCCATTTGGAACAAAACTTACAGGATGCCTATAAGAAGGCAAATTATACGGCGGAAAACAGTAGTAAAAGGGCTAAGAAACACTACGATAAACGAGTCCGTGATGTGAAAATAGTCCCTGGAGACAGAGTGCTAATTGAAAATGTGGGCCTCAAAGGCAAGCATAAACTGGCTGATAAATGGAGCGAATATATATATCGTGTTGAACAACAACCAGATCCAAACATTCCAGTATTCCGTGTAAGACGCGAAAGTGACAGAAGCTGTGTGCGAACCCTTCATAGAAACCATTTACTTCCCATGAACCACCTTCCGATAGACTCGGACTCGAGTCCTGTTGAATCGTCAGCAGAAGAAACTACTTCCACCGGAAGTTCCCATCAACACTCGGAATCTCACGAGGGACTAAGACGATCGGACCACTCTGACTCAGATGGGGGCCAAGTGTATGTACCGCCACACAGAAGAAAGTCCGGGACCCAAGGCTTACCCCTGAGGAAGTCACAGAGACAACGTAAGGCGCCGAACTGGTACAGAGCCGGAACCTAGTCGTGATTGGATTTGACACAACACTTCTACACTGTGTTGGACTGTATGCTTAAGTGCTGTGTTGTGTTTTTTTTATTCTATGTGACTAAGATTTGTGAACCTAGATATTTTTTTATATAACTATATTTATGCATCCATGTAACTATAAGCCATGTATTGATATTGTTGTTTTTATATGATTTCTGAATTGGTTATTTATTTCTGATCATGTGACTGCAATTGTTTTCACGTGACTCTAAGTTATGTATATGTACTTATAATTGTAATCATACGTAGCACAACTATTCAAAGTTTGTATAGGCATAATCAATATATAGCTTATATTGATATTATTAGATACCACCTCAATGTGGATTTATGTTTAATTATTGTTAAATGTATTATACATGCAATTAGATAATTAGACATAGCTAGTATAGTGATATTTATATAATATACTAATTTGTACAAACACATTAATGTAGTACTGTTTTATTTTCATACAGTATTGTGATAAGGAAATTAGTTAAGTTTAAGACAGTCCAATTTTTTATAAGTTAGGGTAATGTCGAGGACGACATTTAAATGGAGGAGGGAAATATGTCGCAGAGTTATTTTTATAATGTTAAGTTATTTATCTTAACATAATACAGTATAGTAATTATATCAGTCTTTTACATTTTCTATTTCCCATGCCCTCTAGCTAGGCTACATTATAACATCAGAGTTAATCCTCATTGATTGGGAAATAGTTAGTTTGCGTGATTTTACTTTTTGTGAGATATGTTTAAATAGTTCTCATCATAAATGGCATGTAGGAGAAATCAACCATGGCCATTTATCGATAATACATATCATTCTTTTGGTTTTGTCCATTCGATGTACACGTTATCTTTATACGCATATTAAATAAAACAATATATTATACATACATTGCAGGTAAATAACTTACTTTCTTTATTCTATACTGTATTAACCTTTAATTAAGTAAATATTTGTTCTGTTTTAGTAATTATGATTATATTGTATTTGTTGTTATTGATTCTATATCAATCATAGAGACAAAGAAATATTATGTCCACCGATAGTTAATATTATGTACATGTTATAAATGTAATACATTTATGCTTTAAGTAATTATAAGGATTCTTTTGGTTTTGTCCATTCGATGTACACGTTATCTTTATACGCATATTAAATAAAACAATATATTATACATACATTGCAGTTTTGGGTTGTGTTTACCTCCCGCCAGATTAACCCACCCCCGACCCTGGTGATTGATGTCCTGGTACTAACTAAATAATCCCAACCCGGTGACAGATGTACAAACATCTTCATTCAACAAATACGCCTCAATACATAATGAGTTCATTCTTTGTTTTCGCATGTTTATTGATGTTTTAACTATAGGAACTATATTTGTCATGTTTGTTTGGGTAAACAAATGAATAAAAATTAAGTTAAAACCTAGAATTAAACTATCTTTAGAACACATCATGTTGTCTTCAGATGGAACAGTGTATTTGTGAGTCAGTTTCTGATGAGAATATTGTATCATAACAAACCCGCTTTTGCATGATGTCTGTGTTTTCTTTCGGTAAAAAGCCCAATTAACTACCGCTGTATTGGCGATGATTAAGAACACACTATTATATGTTTCCACGTATTTATACATACGTCGTTTTAATATTAAATATAGAAGTCGTGCAACAAATGTTATATACAAAGCGCATAACCACTCCAAAATTTCGAGGAGACGAACACCTTTAGACTTATTGCCGTCCTATAGTTTAATAGTTTGACAATGTATATTTATTTCAGGAGAGAACTGCCACATACAACATGCTTTTAGTATCAAATTAAAAGTTAAATGAACTGACTCTGTCAGTTAACATTAGCAACGTCGGGTTTATTTTATTTCTGTCCTACTTCCAAATCCAAATAGCTAACTTTCAAATATCAATGAATCATCTGAAACAATGTTATATACTTGTATATTAATAACACAGTCGGACTCGCTCCGGAGGTCAACCATTCGACTTCCAATCTGGAATGTTTATTCGATCCCGGATTGGGCATATGCTTATTATGACCAGAATAATGTGTACGTCATTTCCACGCTGGAAATATGTCAGAAGATTGCTAAAGAATTAACATGTTAATATTGGTTGGTATCCAAGTACCATTGGTATGATCGACTGATAGTTGTTAGTAACTGCACGACTGTTGAAAACGACGTGAAACGTCAACCCAACCCAACAATTATTCACACTGAGACAAAAACAAAATTCATTTCTAGGAAAGTCATGATCAATATAAAGTACTAATGCAAGATAAGAACATTTGTATCATGCTTTCATTAACAAAACATCGTCAGTGACCTGGTGCGGTAAAGTCAGTATGCGACATATAGAATACGACTCAGAGAGTTTTGTAGCAATCAATTAACTATAGAATCAGCCAATTTATTTGTGTTGTTGAATCACTCTTTTGGGCTGCTTAATATCCCAAGTGCCTGCTCCCATAGATTCATTAAATTAAGTGGCAATTACAACTATCAATCAGCCACTTCTACCATATGATTCGGATAATTAGTTGTTGTTCTTGATTTATTTGTCGCTAGTTTGTTTGGTAAATGTATCATTTAAAGCATATGCAATTTGTATAAAGTGTTATGATAGCCACTCTAGTGAAACTAAAGTACTCGGTGTCATCTCATAAGAGGCCATCATTGAGATTGGTAACTCACAAATAGCCTGTATCACGATCTTTTGCTTTACGATGATGCTTATCATACTAAATTGATTGTGAAACACATTTTCCTGACTTTGATAGAAATAGGACCTTTCAAAAGATGCCTTAGTTTATTCTTTTGTTTCATAAACCCCACTGCATACTATACGATTGTCACTGTTCGTTTGAATACATGGTACTTGCAATTGATATAAAAGATATAAACATAATGTGTTTATGTTAAAAGACTACTTGCCCATCACCATCCGAAGGCATTACAGATGTATACGAGAGAAACGCCACGTTTAGTAGAATTGATTTTTGTCAAGTGTGTCTTGAACGATTTTCTTTCATATCTGAACATACTTAAATTCAATGGCCAGTCATTAAGACTCACATAAAATGGTTCAGTGGTGGTAATGACTAAGCAGTAGAAAGATTAAGATGTATATGAGGATGAGTATCATTAATCATCAAAGTGAACTTCGACTATCCCGGTAGCGCCATTGACCGATTGTTCGTGTTCCTAAAAAACATGACTTTATATCACAAATATGATTTTATATAAATCTCATTGAAATCAACAATAACCAGTATCTGGCCCATCTGATCCTAATCTATTTGAATGGGCTTCATTCAGTGTGGCTAAACTGGCTTTAATATATTAAATTCACGTTCAATGTGTTAAGTATTCAAAAACTTATCTTTATTTAGCACGATGTACACGTACAAAACTTTATATAACAAACTTCTTTTTTCGACAACATTATTAGTATATTCTTTGAGAAATAAATGTTTATTTATTGATCTTTTAAGTATATTACATACATTTGTATGACTTTGTTTGATTTGGTCTAACAAGAAATATCTTGAAAAAAAGATGGTCGGTGCAAAATGAAGGTTAAGATTTGTTGTACAACATAAAAAACGGACTGTTACAATTTCTGGTCACTCCATATCCAAAATAGATTTCGGTAAATTCACCTAAATTCGGTGGTTTTCGGTAAGGTTACGTACCCTTTATCGAAAGGTCAACTAATCTGCGTCAAGGCTACATGTTTCGGTTGATGAGAAATTGTCTTCATGTTGGTGGTTAACTTAAGATTTGATTGGTTTACACAACAATTAATTATATGATTATATATACTTTTCTAATTGCTTCAGTTTAACACATAGTCTCATTGAATTTTCATTTCAACTCGACTAATTTAACATTATATATTCTATTCAATTAATGCAGTAAAACATCAATATTAATGGTTTGATCAATAGGATATTCATACTCCATACATATACAAATAAATCGTTTTAATGATATCACTCCAAAAGCATACGCATATTAACACGATCAGTCCTCTTGTCACAACAACAATTCAAGCAACTAAGTGCTGGAAGTCCGGTACATATGAACCGTCATAAATCAAGAGCTTAATAAAGCTGATGTTAGCAAAATACCTCCCATTTAAAAAAATGTTATTCACAAATGTTTGTTATATACAAGTATTGCATACTGCATTGTTGTCACACAATGCAAACACACATATATAATGCAAAACAAAACACAAACAAACACGAATGACGACGTTAAATGGCGAGCTGCATTCACGTATAATGTACGTTAAGTGCGTGCACATTTCTTTACAATTTGTTTTCTGGTGCTTAATATTGTTGTTCTCTCAACTTTTACTGTGATCTGTAACTTGTATGTACTGTATAATTGTGTATTTGTCTCAATCGACTTCTAAAATTGGTGTGCGCTTTGTGTGTGTCATCAATTGATCGACAACTGCATTCAGTTTTAAAAAGCGATGTATGATTCAGGATATGAAATAACTGTTCACATTTTTTACCTGCATGATCGAAACTGATTAATACTGGCCCTTGAACCGAGAATCACAACTGCCACTGTTTAAAACATTTAGCACAACTATGTAGTCCTCTGTAACTGAGGGGTTATGGTCTCAAGCACTTATCCCTCACCGCCGAGGGTTCGAATCCCAAAGAAAGAAAAAGGTGTATGTAAAGTAGCTATCCAGCTGTCTTAAAAAGGTTGGTGGTTCAATCCAGATGCCTCCATGTGCTCAAATGAATGTTCGAAGCGTCATCTGATGTCTTCCTACATCCTAATATATGGAAAAGTCACTACATGGTCCCAGCTGTCTGTATGACTTAACGCCCCATTAAGATATAAAACAGTATATCATTCTAAACTGATTACTATACAATAAAGATCAATTGCCCGTACCTTATCCATGCAACGCCGTATTCATCAGCATCATGTTCTCGTTTATATTTCTCCAGAACAAATGTTTACAAAACATCTAATGGTCTTGTATTTATATGTTTTTTGGAGAAAACAATTATTAAACGACAATAACAGAAAACAAATGTCAGGGATGAGAAGCTTCCGTTAAACAATAATTGTTCTCTTGATGGGAAATCTTACATCTGACTTGTCTTGTCAATATCCTTATTGTCAAGTATTACAATATATTTGCTCCTACTTGGCTGGGATATTGTATAATAATTCATACCAGTCGAAGTAAAGTCGAAGAAATATGTTGATATCAGACTTTGAGTGTTTCAAGACTGAAGTAACACAAGATAAATAACACATGACCATTCTGGCGAACATGATCCCCTTTAGGAACGCGGATGAGTATGTTAGCTACCAGTTAAACATTACGAATAAGCTAGCATTCTTTAACATGCATGTTTACGGATTCGACGGCTTTTTAGAGACACGCAGAATTGGGCCAAATCTAGTCACCGTTTCGAGCATTTATCTTTATGGATTTTGTATTTTCCTTTTAGAACTTGTGCTATATTACTCAGTGTTTCCATAATTGGATGGAAGTGTTTCAGCTGATATTCTGTAGCTTATAAACGACCATGTGTCAATCAATAGTCAGTGTTTAATGAAACAATTGTCATTTTGAAGCTTTTGTTTTGCTGGTTGCTTTGAAGTAGAACACTGATCTTAAATGATTGTATATGACACTGACGTGGCCAAGTCATTGAAGGTTTGCGCCGTCAGAACTAACTGCCTTGTAATGTTTATGTCACATACGGGTTTATATAAAGGTGGGCGGCATGATAAGCCCTGGCCCCATGTTCACAAAGGATCAGCGGATCTAGATCAAGTTGATCCATAAAAGTATTTGCCATTTTTTTGAAGCAATTGAGCACATTTTCCAGTAATTCTCATCAACATACACAAACTATCTAAAATTCTTATAATTAACATCGTGAAAGCCTAATAGGCTTCACTATGATGTTGAGAAATTAGTTTATTATACGACTGGAAAAGATCTGGATCAAATCAGGATATTCCAAAATCGCCATAACTTATTAATTTCCATCGTTTTCTTAATAAGCATGACATTTGAATTTAATGTCTCAAAATATTTGATCTTGATCCTGAAAACTGATTCTTTGAGAACATGGGGCTGTAGCTGAAAGAGACCATGTCTATAAGAATTTTCAATGGACTATATCTTAAACACACTTAACATTGTTAAATATCATGTTGTCTCTCCTTTGCCTTTTGAAGGCTTATTAAAGCTGGTAATGATGTACAAATCTGTCAATGGAAAAGTAACTTAAACGTGAAAATTAAGCTATTCGTTGTTTTGTCTAATTGATAGTTTGGACTTTCGAATGGAAACAGTTAAATGGGTTTTGACACAACACCTTCAACACAAACACGATTTTCGAAAGTAACATTCCATACTACCATGACTTCTCTAAACTATATTTAAGCAAATTAAAAGAGAGAATACGTTGCTACAGGAAACGCCGCATACACGAGACAATGCCTCCCTAAACAGACCTCTGGGAAAACAAAAGTCCATAAAACATCAGAAATTGAAGATTTAACAGCTAGCTAACCTCATACTTAATCGCTATATGGTCATTGATGTCCAACACACACACACACACACATGAATTGACTAAGTAGGCAGTTACTGAATATTAAAAGTTATTAACCACTTAGAGAAAACTAACTTGACAGTATATCATATTATTATATGTTAATAAATAAGTGATTTGATATTGGCCCTGTTATTTGTCCCGAGGACTTATCACTTAATCACTTATTTTATTGACAATTTTATTAAATAACTTCATGTACTTATAAATAAAGGATTCAAAGTTTAAACACTAAATTTATTAAAAAAATTATTACGTTTAAATACTGACTTTAAAATAAAATGGCTGCCGTTTCCGAATTTCCAGCTGCGAATCTATATCATTTTTGGCCCTGTTTAATTAACCAATCAAATTCTTTAAAATGCGGGCCAATATCAGTTAGCCGCCCCGTGCCGAAAAGTGATATAGATATTGGCACTGTTATAGAGGAGGCCTTTGTATTATTGGACGAGGCAAATGCTGTGTTTAAGGGCTAATAATTAATAGTTATTTAATAAAATTATATATTATAACTCGGCGGTATATTGTACTATGAGCTGTACATAAATATGACTCTGTAAGAAGACCTGGGCCCGTATTCACTAACATTTTAAGACTGAAACTCAGACTTTAAATTTTCAAAATGTATATGTACAATTCTTTCGTTTTTATTAAATCTAAATGAAACGGCGAAATGTTTTCTGAATCATTTTTATCATACACTACACTTTAGCCAGGTCTTATTGAAAGCTATAGTGTACTAGCAACCTGGGACCAAAAAGAACATTTTACATTTTAAAGTATAAGTATCAAGTTCAGGCTTAGGAGTGTTAGTGAATACGGGCCCAGTACATATAACCCACCCGTCTGTTGTATCCGCCACATTGCATGTTACATTATTGGACTTGTAATTGGATCTACGTTAATGTACTTTCAAATTCAATGTACTGTATTACATTATTTCGGTGTCTGCTACAACACTCAATTATATATCGCGAGACTCAAGAACATATGGCATAATGCTTTTATGAGCTTTTAATGTGTCTAGTATGCTCGGTACGAGACATTCTGTGCAGGAAAAAGATTAGTTTCCTGCAATTGTAAACTGCTCTGCTGTCTGATACGTACACAGAACTATTGGACACGCATACGTATTACCATGATAAGGAATCATGACTGATACAGGCAATTATGTAACGGACATGTCAAGTATCAATTTCCAAGAGTACTTGTATGTGAAAGGAAAGTGTATCACAAATTGGTAAATTACCAAGGCGAATATTCCAGTTTTGAAGGCTGTCATATCAGTGCAATTCAAACGATGCACAGTATGTAAAATTTGTATGATCAAACGAGTAATTATGCAGCAACATTGACTTTTATTTATTTCATTCCTAACTGATGGAACGTGAGAATTGATATACTCTTGCCCCAAAACAACGACACAATGGACAAATGAACACGTATGTACCGATAAATTACACTGTCGTTACCAGTCAGTTCTTTATTTAGAATTATATGCTCAATTTCCTTAAGTAGAGGTATTAGGTAACTTTGCATATGTACGTTGACACTTAGATACTTTAGATCATCCAATTCAACCACAAGAGCTTACTGGAACCGGATAAGTTATGGATAGAGTATGAACACGCAGGGGGTATCTAATTTAGTTTAGTCGAGGGGGCGTGGCGATGAGATTCTAACACAGCTCAGAGTAATTACTGGAAGGGTTTCAACATTATCCATATACTCACACGACTGCTCGTTTATTATGTTAATCTGATGGATTAAAAGATAACAATTTCATTAAAAGGTTGGCTGCTCTCCTTACTCCAAAATCAACAGTACTGTCACGGCTCAACTCTCGATCTCTATAATATAGCGTTTGAATTATACCCGTCCATGAATTACAACACACTATTTTTGATTGATTGGCAAATAGTGTGTTGTTTTAGTGATATCAAGCATTATATACTCGTACTCTTTGCCACCACACCTCAAAGTATTTGCCATTATCTAGTGTGTATATGATCATTTCTAATGGCGCTCTTGGCGTTGCTGCACGTATTATTAATGTGTCATTTCATGGATTCTCTTTGATCGAAGCATATGTCTGAAACATGTCTTGGAGCACAGAAAGCAATGAGTCGACGAACAATGTCTCCATTACTGGACGCCAGCATCAGCAATCAACTGACAAAGATCGTGAAACCCTCAACAAACAATAATTACTCGCTTGGTGAGATGCCATACGGTTGATTAGTCTTGTCATCATCTGTGGTTGTACGCTTGTCACGTCAAAAATGTGTGTGATTATATAAATTCGAGAGAGAGGATAATGTTCGAGTTAAGTTTCTACATACCACTTTGTCAGAAAAATGTTTGAATTTGGATTAATAAACAATTTAATAATGAGATTTTAAATCCAGTTATAAAATCTGACACGCTTAATGTTTCGTGAAAAGAGAATATTGACAACGGAGAAGCAATTCGATCTATCAAGGTGTTTTACTGCTGTTAAATTGTCTGAAATCATTCAACATTTTAGTTTGATTGATAAATTGAATTGTATAATTCAGACATGCAGACTAGAACAAATTCCAAAAATGTTTATTCCTTCGTTGCATGATTTCTACGTCTAACTTTGGTGATGTGAGGGTGCAGTGTAAAAGCTGTAGGAGTTTTTGCCACAGACGTTCCAACTTTAACCGACCATCTACGTGTGTAAACCCCAAATATTTTAACTGACAGTTCCAATAATGTATATCGCTTAATGGTTATTTCTATTTGTGTTTTGTATATATGTTAAATTTCCCTTTTCCCTGTGCAGTTATTTCACTTTATATAGTGTTCATGTTATTTTCTCCTCACTTTCGGCACATTGTTGCCAGCTTGTTTCAATAATCCCTTGAGCCCCTGTTCCCTTACGTATGTACCATTGAGCCTCCTCAAATGCCTTATGTTTTATGGTTTGTTGTTTTCCCATAGGTCTGTGTGGGGAGGCACTGTCTTATATACTGGCATTTCCTGTAGCAACTTATTATCTCTCTCTTTTTGTTTACTTTTGTGAGTAACTGTGAACTACGTATGTGGCATTTCCTGCGTGACGTCTTTGTACATTTTCAAAACAGGTCATTTACCACGGCGATCATTTTTAAGTTACAAATCACTGTATTGATACTCACTGTTTCATCGCCTTACATTCTATGATGAGAGGCAACTCAACGCCTTCGAGTAATTCATTAGTATCAGTTCCAAACAATGGCATTTGAAACAAAGTCCCAATTCGTTCAATTTAAAGGCTGTTCAAGCTATTCACTATTTATGAACATTTATGTAAAGCAAAATTACCCCTACAATAGACCGATTAAGACAGTCAAATGATAAGCATAAAATCGCAAAAAAGTGGCTTACACTTTTCAAGTCCAATAAAATCGCTAATAAATGATGACAAAAAACGACAAATGATATCGGAAAGGCACAGTAACTGTATATTGAGTGTTGGTGTGGTACAAGTTTCTTGCTTGCTTCTATTGCTACTATCTGTCGGTAGCTAATCCTCCACAAGGCTGTTGTTATATACGTATGTTAACAGTGTATCTTGTATTTCTAACTTGCAAACTTATCTAATTACCGTCCTTTTTGCATCAGTTTTTACATTATGCCTAGAGGATAAATGGCATACCGACATACATAATTCGATAAAACGTATAGTGCATAAACGTATAGAGGAGAAGAACTGAGGGGCAATAACCATTACCCGGTTCTTATATCATAATACGTTGAATATTAATGTCCCTAATGTACTGAAACTTGCAAGTGCTAGAAGGAATACATAATGACTCTTCAACAGCCCGATTAAAACCTATTTCAGCAAACTACGAACGGAAGACTTGCTGCTGGAATCAATAACCGAAAGGATTTGGTTAAATAACATTATCTTTGCAATATAGTTTAGATTATGTCAACCTTATCGTGCAGATACGCAAAATGGTATAATGACCGTAAGTTTAGTATAGATTGATTTACACGGAATATATTACGAATGTATCTTCCGTTCAACTCTTGGTGACATAGCTGCTATTTTGGCTACGATTTTTTTGACTCGTGGTGTTTTGTAAATTTTTGTTTTTTTCTGCGTTTTCAAAAGTTATGAATTATTTTGGTTTATAATGACCAATGAAGCACACCTACGCCTAACATGTTTCGAGTGTACACTTCTATGACAATGTTTACATTGCTAAATCCAATCCAAACTTTATTTTATGATCACACTGTCTGAACACTGTTTGCACAAATAATTTGAACATGCAAGCTATCTAATTAGTCGCAGTATATAACACAAACTGACTGCATGTTGTTTATATAGGACCGCTTAAATCATTTTTATGTGTGTGAAACGTTATTAATTTCTGCTATGTATACAAAACAGAGTCGTGTATATAGGCATTCGTTAGAAGAAAATGTTAGATGCTGACATATGTAATAAAGTACAAACTTCGCTTGTGGGGTTTGTGACTGCAGGAATCTTGGTGAACTTACACTTGTGCAGTCATTGTGCGCAAGTGTGATTTTGCTTCACTTTTCAGTGTTCTTACAGTTCTCCTTTCTTGACTGTTCTTAATGTACGTAGTGCTTTATTTCTCACGTTTCTTTGTTTTGTAGTACATTTCAGGTTTGTTATGTTCGCTGATGACAGAGAGATGTTCCGTTTCCTTGTCGCTACGTGTGATGTATCACCTGGTCCGTTTGGTATTGCTTTGGGTCGGTCCATCACATCGTGTGCCTTCTCCCTTTTCTGTTATCCAGTGTGCTGTCAAGAGAAATTGCGATTTGCAATGTGACATTTCCTGCTCCGTACTCCATTACTTCCATACATACGTAAACTATTCCAATTTGCACATTTTCCCTTCATCGTCTTTAACTAACTCAATGCATTGCATGAATATAGAAACCAGTAACGTGTCAACTTTCTTTGGTTCGTGGTCTTCAACATTGGCTGAAACTGCGAGATTTTGGAATGTTCCGTGTTATAGGACAGTTTCATTGGCATATCATATCGTATATTTGATCGTCTGTCGGCTAAATGCCATATCCATTATGCCATTTTGCGCATCTGCACGATAAGGTTGACATAATCTTAACTATATTGCAAAGATAATGTTATTTAACTAAATCCTTTCGGTTATTGATTCCAGCAGCAAGTCTTCCGTTCGTAGTTTGCTGATTTGGTTTAACACAGACTCTCAATAAGAGCCCTCTCTTTAGCAACAACTGTCTCTTCGACAAGATTATCAACGTTCTCGAATTTAAACACACTGCTAAAACACTTGGTGTTTAGAATCTAACTTCACTATGATCAGATCATTACAAATATGACAATAAATTGTATTGTAAATGTCAATTAAATGAGACTATGCACTGTTTGTTATAATTCAAGTGAATTAACTTGTATTTCTAGGTCAAAGTTAAATGAACATGGGCATTAACATTGTAGATTTCTTTTGATGACATAAATACCAATGGATGGAGGTGTTTGGTTTTGTCAGGTTCATCAACATTTATAAACAGAGTCGAATTTAATAAAAACTGTAGTGGTCTTTCCACGGACCGTCGTGTAAACAAGGAAGAGTTACTGGTGCGTGAAGCATTAACACAATCTTAGGTGTAAACAAACTGAATAGTTCGAGCCCTTGTTAACAAAGAACGAACAACAAATTAGTTCAATAACGGTCGATTCGAATACCTTTTTATATATATAAGTAATTCTTATTGCTTTTTCCTAAGAAGGTACTATTTAATTAAAGAATATTCTAAAATTACGGTTAACAAATAATTATGCTGATTTTGTTAAGATGTCGGTCCATTATCGTTAACGCACTGTGCATAATCATTGAGATATTTCTACAGCAAAACATAAACCAGACAATATTTGAATTAATTATACTCGTGAAAGACACTGATTCGTGATAGACACACATATTTGGCAAACAGTATGGCAAGAGAAGGAAACTATGCATTAATAGTTGTTTTTAACAATATAGCAAAACTGCAGGCCAAGAAATGTCTTAGAAAAACAACAAAAGCTCTTTAGGGAAATTAGTTTATCTGGTTTAAATTTTTGCATGTTGTGCATTAAGTTAAATGGATTTCCAATTTTGTTGCATTGCTGATGGACGGATTATTTAAATATATGGATTTTAAAGCTGTTTTAGGCATAGAACGTTGACAGGATTTGGTTATTAATGTACAATGATAGACATGTGTCCGATCGGTTTGAAGTTACGTCAGTTTTGATCTTCAGTTTTTTATCTTTTAGTATAGTGAACAGTTGCAAAATACCGCATAGAATCAAAATCGCTGTCATTTTAAATACAACACGATGCCTGTATTCATTAATATCATTGTATTGGTCGAGGGCCTGACGACTAATTGGATAGTATAATTTGTTCAAAAAATATTAAACGTGTATATAATATATCATTTAACAAAGGCTTTGACACGTTATATTACACGTACAGGATCATCGAATTTTCGATACATATTGTCTTTTAACTGTTCTTCATAAAATATAATCATATATATATAACTTTTCCATTTTGCCATTTGAACGCCGCTGTACGATTTCCAACCTCTTCTTTAAGTGACGTCATTTCCAGAAAATATCACATGAGACGTCACATGTACTGACAATACGCAATATTTGCCACATATGGCAATATGTAACCGAAGTGACCATATGGAGTAAATATCGTTTCCTGATTGGAGATAGTGACATACTATGTTGCCTTTTCTTGAAATGACGTCACTAACAGTAGATGTTGTAAATCCCATAGCAGTGCTCATTATATGAATAACGACTTGTTGCAAATTAATATAAGAAAGATAAATCCACTCAAAAGAGGACACCAATTATTTTACCAAACCGACATGCGACAATTCCATTTATCTAATACATTAAGTAAGTAACGACAGTTGCAAATTATTTCTGTAACACGATATCGTCTAGAGCATTCCTTTTTTTATTTTTGCTAAATAAATCACGTACTTTCAATCCTTTATTGGATGAGACAAACATCTCATATGCTAATGGTAAGCGGCCCTTATCACCATATGCCTTTAAAATATTAGATAAAAAGTCATATGTTATAAAAGGCAGACTCATTAAAGGACTGAACAGCGTTTCCGACTCTTTCTCAATCACGATATGATATTTTTGTATCCATTCCCTCAGAATCAAGTCTCAAATGACAAGAAACCATTTTGATATCCATTAAGTAAGTACTTTATACTAGGAAACGTAGACGGTGGATCGCGTCTACTTATAAAACAACTTATTGTTCTTTAAAAACGCTCACTTTTATACAATATCATAAACTAGATCCGAGTGACGCTAAACGAAACTACGGTGGCATAGAGGTGACATGTGTGAACTTATTTTTATCTCGTGGCTACGACTTACTAACTCGTTCCCACTACAAACTAAGTTGTGGCCACGAGATAAAAAATAATTTCACGTAAGTCACATCTATATCACTGTTAGAAACAGAACAGGGGCGCATATCGATGTAATTAATAGAAATAAAGGACAGTTAATTTCGTTTAAACTTTTGTTTTCATAAAAAGGGCTGCACCACGAAAAAACCTGTGAAAGTGACGATGGTTATCACGTCGAATATTTCCCAAATAAAGTGTTGACGTCACAAACCAAGGGCTTTGTACGAAAATATTTTTGGGGCTTCATTATGGTTTATAGAAATTGAACAAATTAGGAAACTATTATAAGTTATCAAATTACTTATAAATGACTACTAATGTATTATTTGCTTTTCCATTTGAAGAGCAGAATATTTTTTAAGAACTTTGTAAGCGGCGTCATCATTTTGTAGATTACTTTTGCAGCTTGTTCTTAACATTGGAGTTGCTATAAAAAGTAGACGACCGATTTTAATACGTTTGGTATTAAATGAAAGTAGAAACATATATATGTTAGAAGATTTAAACATAAATATTTACACTTGCAATTTAATCAAACCAGTGCGTTTGTTATAAAACAACCGAACTTAGTTTGCGAGCACCGACACAAACTTCTAGAGGTGCAGTTACATCTTGAATATTTTTACATTCTGAAAACCAAGTTTCTTGGACCTAGGATAACGTTGGTGTCAGTTTTAGATTATATCGAGTTCATATTACTTTTCTCATTCATCATAGAATGTAGAATACAGATTCCTCGATGTTTTCTCCACACTAACACATATTTACCAGGATAATTTCGTAAGCTGATAATAATTGGCCTTCACTGATTATCAATTCCGCAGCATTCTGATATTATAAAAACGGCCATAATTGGCAAATTGTTGGACGAAAAACTATGATTGCTATGGCATTAAAGTAATATTTAATTATTGTTTGTTGTTACAAACGTAGTTACATGACCTTTTTACAAAACATGTTAATTTCGACAAAAAAAGTTTAAGCCTTTTAATCATTCCATAGACACTTAAAATAATACTGCGCCTAGAAGATTATAATTTAGACAAAACACACGAATGAAGTTTACAGGAAACTCTCTTTCCGGAAACTGTTTCTTTGTATCTTTCTCATCGAATTGTGTTTTATACAACTGAGGCAAGTTGTAGCAGTAGGTCTTAACTGCAATATTATAAGGTTTTGGTATTTTTTAGATTATTGTTTTATATATATTATTGATGTGTTTCCTTAACCAATCGTGTTATATGACGCAATTATGTCAGAGTTTTAAAGGACATTATTACTGATATATTAACGGCTGTAACAGTTTCCTGATGCCATATTAAAAATGTACATTAAGTTAAATACTAAACTTTAAAAATTGAAATAGGCGAATATGTTGTAGTTCTATTGGTTAAGAGAATCTCTAAATAAACACAACCAACTGTTAAAACTTTCATTCCGTTCATATATTTGAATGTTGAATATATTCAATATTGTAGAAGTAGTTTATTACATGTTCATCACAATTTAATACAGCGTAACACAATTACAGGACCATTGTGACATTGTCCATTGACCTTTCCATGAAATAACAACTTAGGTTTTTATTTTTTTATTAATATTATGCTCATTCTTTGTTCATTTGTTCACCTAAACAAACATGAAGATTATATTTCCTATAGTCAAAACAGCAATAAACATTCATTAACAAAGAATGAACTCATAATGTATTGATCTGTATTTGTGGAAGAAAGATGTTTGTTCATCATAAAACTAAGAAACACTTCCACTTTTTTTAACAATTAGGCTTTTTTTACAAGTTTTTTTGTTAGTAATATCATGGTAAATATATTTTTTCAATGAGTTTCCATCATGTTTTAGCCAATGTAACAACAATGCTGAATGAAGCCAATTCAAACATTTTATGTTCAGATGAGCCACATACATCTTTAATACTCGTACTGGTACATTAGTACGATATGTATGTGTTTATCTCGTGCCTGAAGTAATGATAATATACGAGGTATGATAAATAGTAAGTGGACATGTCGCCTTTAAACTATATCACATATATCAAAACTTTCGAATCGATGAAGGTGTCAACAACTTTGACAATATTCTTCCTGTAGTCCTCTATATTTGATCAAGAAAGTTCCTAATTCATTTTAAAGAACACATTTTTTCTCCGAACATTAATTCTATTTGCACCGTACTTTGCGTTGAATCCGTTCGACTATCACAACTTGTGCTCTAAATCGTTGTGTGGTTAGTATTTTAGTTATGGTTAGATGCGTGTTACGGTCCCCTTACCATACGCGCAGTTCTTATACTTGATATTCTATTCGTGTTCTAGCTCCACGTTTTCCGCCAATTATTAATGATTTTCTTGGCTTGTTCTGTGATGTAGTCCATCCATTAAACCTGTTCCCCAGTGTTGTCCCCCTAAATTATTCTTAGTTGTTTTGATGGTCGGTCAGACAATGCCTTAAATCCGTATCCACGTACATGTTGCCCTTGCACCTCCTCAGCACCTAATGTTTTACAGACTTTTGTTTCACTTGGGTCTCTGAGTGTAGGCATTGTTTTAT
Organism: Mactromeris polynyma; assembly: GCA_032209605.1. Lineage (NCBI taxonomy): Eukaryota > Metazoa > Mollusca > Bivalvia > Venerida > Mactridae > Mactromeris > Mactromeris polynyma. The sequence continues at coordinate 4,595,731 of JASFXZ010000019.1, read as the reverse complement.
GTACGAGTATGTGGCATTCCCTGTAACATCTTACTATCTGTTTGGCTGATTAACCTAAATTTATTAACATAAAATGGTTCTAAGTTGATGTATAAAGTACATAAAATCAGCGTCCAGATTACAAACGAAGTTCGGCTCTCCAAATTTTGCATCGATAGTTAACTTTAGATTTGATTTTTTTACACACTGCTTTGACTTAAGTAACAAAATGAAGCATAATTCTACTGCGCCGAAATGTATCATTGTAAAAAAAGGAAGTCGTGACTATGCTTTTGGTGACAGTAGTTGAGCTCAAAGTGAATTTTAACATAAACATCAGGTCCGATTCGTCCGTTTTTACGAATTTTACTATTCCTTTAAACTGTATTATCAAGAAACCATTATCAATTTGAGCGCCGCTGTACGATTTAAAACCTCTTCTTTAAGTAACGTCATTTCAAGAAAACGCATCATGTGATGACACTATTTGCAAGCAGGAAACAACATTTACTCCATATGATCACTTCGTTTTTATATTGCCATATGGGGCAAAAATTGCTTACTGTCAGTACATGGTGACGTCACATGTGACGTTTTCTGGTAATGACATCACGTACAAGAAGAGGTTGGAAATCGTACAGCGGCGCTCATTTCGTACATACTTACGTTCAGGTTATTCCTTACAGCACCATAAAAATAAACAATATTAGGCCTACCCTAAAATATGAAATTCATGATTAATGCGTTAAAGTGCTTGTTTATTCGAATTTATTCATAATGAAGAGTTTGGATGAGTTGCTACGGGCATACATGAAATGGTTCGATCTAAATGTCAATTATATCGCATTATTAAGATTCTTTGATCACTATAATGACATAACAATAAAAACAACATCATGTAAAATAAAATTTATTAACCGCGAAAGTATGAATATATTACCTGGACTATTACATTTCAAAATAGGTTTTGAAATGTTCGTGTTTGTACGTAAGCTCGACGGAGAAATACCGCGGTTCTGTTTTGATAGAACGGTAATCCAACCAGCAGTTCTAGCTTTACACACGAGAACATTTCCTTACCTAAATTGACATAGATCGGTTATGACAGTTCATACACCTGTTAGCGGTCAATCTAACAGCACTATACTCATGTCAAACTAAGCCGAAAACTAGCAACAATTCTGAGAATGTCGAACTTTAGAAACACAAAAAGCAGACACTTATTGCAGCGTGATTTTCCGTTAACTCAGTCGTGTATTCATATCGATTGAAATTTGATTTTATAACGAGAGCTTCCTTTACTATAATCGCGATTTTTACTTAAGCGGTATTCTAACACCACCAGTTTCTTCATTATTCAAGAGAGATATATCTCAGATTTATGCAGTCAAAAGATTAACAATGGCTCCTGATTCTATGCTATTTGTTGCCATGGTGACAATCTCATTATTTTCATGACGTTTAATTTGATGAAATGAAGACATGGCTGGGATAACATGTTTGTATGAAAAAATATCGTTTGGCAAGAACTTTAGTTAACGACAACAACTCTTCATACAAAAAAATCCATACTATCTCTGCATAGCTCTTCAATCCCATGGTATAAATATCAACGAATAGCTATTGCAATAGTGAGCCGCCAATATAGATAATCACAAATATGAGAGCAATAAAAAAGATTAGTTATTTATATGCATTTTATGATATTTATTAAGCCGTCTCGTATAAAGGAAATCAATCATTTTCACAGCGTCAACTGGTAACATTTTACTTAGTAGAACTGATTATTTCTTTACATTATTATTATGCACACTGATTTACGGTGACATGTGTGAACTTGTTTTTATCTCGTGGCAATGCCTTACTAAAGCCCCAATCCCACTGCCACGACTTTGGGCACGAATGCCGGCGAGCAGTAATTCAGCTAGAGGGTAGTGTCTTAAATTCTTATCAGAGTAGCCGCGGTAATATAAAGGTTTTTACTTTATCAGCCAAACTATATCCTTACACATTTAGTTTACATACACACGTATAATTATGTTCGTTGTCTAAAATGTTTTCGTATATACATGTCAATTATCTTGTCTTAGTTTCAAGATGTTCAGCACCATAGCAAGAGAAGTATGAGTAATATAGAAATTTGGCCGTATGAGGTGTATGGCTTGTATTTCGTTTTAATACAGTGGAACCCCTTTAAACTGGAACCCCTTTAATCCTTAAATATCCCTTTAAACCGGACAAATCGTCCGGTCCCATTTTTGTACTATATAAATCAACCCTTTTATCCGGAAACCCCTTAATTCCGGAAACCGGACAAGAATTTTGACCCGAAATGGATATTTCCATTATAAATCACCCCTTCAAACCGGACAAGAATAAAGTCTCAATATTTAATTCTACATTTCAACGGAAGAGTTTGATACAGAGCACCATGTGTATCAGAAGAAATGATTTCGAATGCATATACGATTAAACAATTGCAATTATACGGTAAATAAAGACAGTCAATATCGTTTTTAACATTTCACACCTAGATTAGTCTTTGGCTAGAGCATCTGTCTGTCATGATTGGTCTTAATTGCTATAACAACAACCTGATTAATGATACTTGATAATTGATGTGTTTACTGACTGTGTTTTCACAGGTCCTTTGTTTAATTTATACATTTGTATTGCTAACTGAACTGGCAATATGCACTTGTTTTCAAACGTCGGATATGTATGTCATCATCACCATTGGATTGTCGAGACATTACATTTATTAATCGCATTCGTTGCTTTCCATGTTTTGAAATTAGATAAACCAAAACAGTCACTATGAACAACTTATGGTAAATGGAAGCTCAATGACATTTCAACCAAGCCGACAAATGGAGATATTCATCGAGATCAGTAGATGATCGGCAGCGCTTACGTTTGCACTTTTCTTCATTGAAAGGTGTATCTGGATCATCTGAACATAACATGTTTGAATCGGCTTCATCCAGTATTGTTGTTACATTTGCTAAAACATCTCTAATAAGAACCATTGCAATGTTTAACTGATTGAAAATATTACTAACAGGCAAAACTTGTAAAATAGCCTAGAAGTGTTTTTTTTTAATTTTATGATCAAACCTCTTCTTTCAACAAATACGGATCAATACATTTATGAGTTCGTTCTATGTTAATGCATGTTTATTGATGTTTTAACTATACGAAATATATGTTTCATGTTTGTTTAGGTAAACAAATGAACAAAAATATGAGCATAATATTATTTTAATGACAGAAGATGTCAGTAGGAACGTTTACCTGTATTCAATACCTGGTGCTGATTTCTTGACATTTTTTTATAGAAATGCATACATTCGATGTAAAATGAAATAAAGCGCAATTCATAATTATACAAAATTGCTAAATGAAGGGCGACCACGTCTCACAGATAAATCCACTTTTTATTCCAGATAAAAAGGTACAAAAAGGAACAGTTGGTTTGAAAGTTTCGAATCCATGAATACAGGTTTTATTGGCTTGCATTATCTGAATAACATTCTACGCTCTACCAACCAATGTATAGATGAACACACGTGATCAATTTAGAGCTCTTAAAATAACCGCTTTGCTAATGACTTTTCGAACCTTCTTTAGTCGTTTACGTTACAGTTGAACTGCATGTGTGAAAAGCTTACTACACCTTAGAAACGCGTAAAATGATTGACGTGTTTATCTTGATATAGGTTGTGTGCTTATCCTGCTCGACTGTCGTATTCGTTCACTTTAAATCGAATTGCGGTGTTGTAAATCAATTAAGGGTATGTTTACATGTCTTCGAGTGTCAAGACATTCGAGAGCATTTTAGTGATACCAGACGCGATTTATTTTCGTCGTTCTAAATCTGTCGTAGGCAATCTGAATATATTTATTCTGTTCCCTTTCACTTTGGTTTACGATGAGATTACGTCAGTAAGATTGCATATGCATATTCATTCCAAATAGTCTACTGTTCACAGATGGATGATTTGCTAAATGAGACGTGGTATCAATAAGAGTGTTGAGACCCCAGAGCAATCTGCAATGGGCCGCGGGAACCAGAGATGTCATATGATGTCACATGCGCTGCTAATTCAAAGTACAAAAACGCAACAGCACAAAATAAAGGGGCCTTACTTACAAAACAAATAAAGGCAGAAACTCTGACTTAGAATTAAAATTGCAAAAGGTTATTTTTACCAGCTTTTGCTTTTAATTCATCTAAACGAATGGAATTGTGTCCAAATAATTGTTATTGCCCACTCTACACTTGTCGTGTTTTATTAAAATCTATACAATTATAACCCTAGCCCCCTAACCATAGGGGCAAACAATATTTAATATTTTACTTCTAAGTCTGAATTTCAGTCTGAATAAGGCCCCTGGTTTCAATCTGGTTAAATCCATCAGTATTAACACTGACAGTTCGAGCTCCACGTCGCGAGACTAGGGTGTGCTTAGCTTCTCTCGCTGTTGTTGTTGTACCACACTGAGTCGTTCCTCATAATGCACTTGTTTGATTTTATTTCAAAACCCATCCCTCCACTTTCGTCTTTTCAATTTAATTACAAACATTCATTGCTGTCGAATGTTCAGATAAGGCGAATAACTTAGTATACATATCAAAGTGAATATACCCCCACTTGGATCGAACTTAGGACACCTTTGCCGAGTTCCCAGCGTGTTGTCCTCCTTATTACACGATCCGGACTTAGTAAACAATGTAAACCGTTTAGAAAAAAAATACCTATGTTTTACAATGATAACACATGGTAACTATTTGGCAAGATGTTGGTATAAGTTTCAACATAGAAATATTGAACATTTGCTTAGATGAGCTATTGTATTTCTGACATTCTTAGAGATATTTAACTGTTTCCTAATAGTTGTTAGGAACATTAAGACGCATATCGCAATCAATATTGGTAGAAATGAAAGTAAATCACCCGGAGGAATGTTATAATGATCGATACCAAATCGAAGTAACATTCGAAATATCACGTGACCGTGTATCTTTATGCAGAAGAATGAGCGATTTTATTTCCTAAATAGTTGATATCGAGGGTTCAGTGCAATACTTTTCTAACTCCTATATATTTATATAGGAGTTATGACAGTCTTGTGCTGAACCCCCGATTTGACTATCTCGGTAACTAATGATATAACTAGTTATTGTATTACACTTCTTGGCTTGTAAGCGTTATAGTCATTGGAATGAGCACAAGTTGTTTAATCAATTTCAAACTACATTTCACGAGGAGCAAGCACATTTATGCATCGCATTCGTCTGTGGTGTTCCATATAGCAATTATTTTGAGATTTTTGGCTTTGTATATGATATATTTTGTGTGCGATCGAGATCGTTATCTAAACCATGGATTCATCAATCATTGAAACAAGTATTGTGTAATAGATGATAGGTAGTATTTGTTGTTAATATCCTCCACAAATACTCATGTAACTGCATGTATTACTTACATACAAGAATAATCGAGACGAAATCAATCCGCAGTATAAGAGAGGAAAGCTCGTAGGTTCTTATGAAAGCCTAGCATTTGCATATCTTTTGCACTAAGTTTGCCGAAATTGCTTATATTGCTAGATTGGTCGAACAATAATGTGGCGGGTGGTTAGTGGAAAGAAATACAAAGTATACATCAAAGTGCTTGCAATCTCACAATTGCGTCTGATATATCGCGAAATTTGAACTTTACATGTCATACAGACGCAAACAAACATTATGATTGGAAATCCAGAAATAACTGGATGGGATATATACCTCTGGTATGATATGAGCTAAATTAATGAAAATGCAATGCATACCGTCTCCCGTGGTCTAGTTGTTAAGGCATCCGCCTTGCGAGCGGGAGGTCGAAGGTTCGAATTGTATTTTATAAAGAGCTTGTAAAGACGGTTTCATTGATACCAAACACTCAAAACCGCCACAAAATAAGTTACGAGGTTCTGGAAACAAGCCGACGCTTTAAAACTTGAAGACTCTTGTTCAAGACATGTCTTTAACAGACTAGCGGGACCAACGTCAATAACTTCAAATAACATCGCATCGCTCTATAGCATAACTTATCATATAATCTATAAAATAAACATTTCTTATCGGTCCAATTCGAGTTCGTGACATGTGATATTCATCATTATTCAGTGATATGTACTGGAATATTGACAGCAACAGGGAAATCCTTATATATGCTTTCCTTATATGGAACTTGGTTTCTTGGAAATACTACGGAAATTGTTGCAGCGCGTTTCGGATGACCATGATCAGTACATTCAAGGCGTTCAGTTATCGAGATTAGTTCCTGTCAGTTCAAGTTAAACATGAAGGTAAGTACAAATCACTTGATGTATGTTTGGTTTGGTTGAAAACATTGTACCAGTGAGTACCAGTCACAATTGTATAATATATGTGTGTGTATATTATGAAAATGAAAGACGGAGGTCGGCTCGGTGAGCTGAAATCAAGCGCTTGACAGTTGGTCGTTTTTCGACACTTTTTTCATTATAACTAAAAACATATAAAACTGTTTCGACATCCACCACTGTTCATACGAGGAATTTGTAAGTTGTTGATTTGAAGTCAGCTCCCCTAACAGATGTCGGAGTTACTATAGTGTAGCGTAATCGAATTTATGTTGCACAACAAATCGTGATCTTCAGATTTCAATTTAAAGTTGCTTGCTTCAGATTGTGCCGATCATATTTTTGTTAAGATATTTCTTGTTACAAGTTTATTTTATATAAGCTCAGTCAAGGTATACATTAAAGCACTACTTTGAGAATATAACAGTATGTAGTAAAGAATTTAACAAGGCATATATCAAGTAAATCTAAATCACCAATATTAGAGAAATCTCTGACCGTAGACGGGTCAGTTTACGCACTTGGTTAATACCATTTAAAAATTAGTTGAAGATACTGTTAGTTAGTACACATTGTATATTGGTCAATATTTTGCACAACTTGTTTTCATTGACTGACGACCTCAAAGTATGTTTACAACCGTTCTCAACTAAATAAAATCTGACCAATCATATTTTCACCCAAGAGGCACCAAACGGGGTTTTCGTTCACCCAAGAGGCACCAAACGGGGTTTTCGTTCACCCAAGAGGCACCAAACGGGGTTTTCGTAGGATTTGCGTTCGTTAGCAGTTGGAATTTTGCCGGTAGTAGTTAATATGTTTAAGCATGTATATATATATAAATATACCCTGACAAGACATGTCCATGAGTATAGTATATATAGATCCGAGTTAATTTCTTGTAAGGATTTATTTTTGCAAAAAAAACATTCATTCATTTAACATACCGGAAGACGTCATTCTATCTACGCTGTTTATCTTGTTTTAAGATATTTCTTGTTATTTCAAATGTAGTTATTATATTATATATCTAAAGCAAATCAAGACATTTCAAAATGGTTTCGTATTAAGTTCATATCAGTGAACTTCTGTTTCCTAGTCCTTTGAGCTTTGCTGCAAGGGAACATTTAAGTTTATTAGACGCGCAAAGTACGAGGTTTCTCAGCCATCTGTGGGGTAATATTGTGTTAGGAAACATTTAAATAGACGATATTCCGACAACCTATCCTCTTTCATGCAATTTGTTGTATTTTATTGGAACAGCGTGATATCTAATTTAATTTTTCCCTCTCCACAGACGGTAATATAAGATGCTGTAATGTCGTAGAAATCTAAATCCCAAGTAGATTGTAACATACGCCATATGTTACAAGGAATGAAAAGTCTACTTGTATTAAACATCGAAAATAGAACTAGGAATAATACAATTTGAACATTTGAATGAAGTTTGGTACTAGAGGGTATTTTTACGAGCAATTGTATAAATATACAGTCCCCCAGAACGAAAAGAGGCACACTTCTAGTTATGCACCCGATGGAAGAGCATATAGCCGAGTCTTCGTGTGCCCGTGCGTTAGTGCGAGGTGACGCCCCGTCCTCGTGTCCGCGCGATTTCTCAGCAAGCTCCGACTGTAAATATATGCATCTTAATGATGTATCTGGCTTATCTGAATCTAAATTAATTAATGGGCTTCGTCCAGTATTGTTGTTGCATAGCCTAAAACACCATTAATAAGAACCATTGCCATGTATAAAACAATATTGTTTTATAACATTACTAAGAAACAAACTAGTAAAAAACACCCGCTTGTTAAAAAATGTATTTTTGTCAAAAATACAGAGAAATACATTATAAATGTATTCTTTGATAATATATATTTAATTGGACGATTCACTACCAAGAAGAGATGCGCATACAGTCGGAATGTTCCAGTTCGATGGTTTTTTTTATACTTATGACCATCTTCTCATGAACATACTTCGGGGAGCATCCAACGGTGCCACCGATTTTCTTCTTGAAGTTTGTGTGTGACAGACTCATGAAACCCAATCAATCATATCAAAATTCTGCTATATACAATACTTGTTTTCGTAGCATGGATAATCTAGCTGGAGTCGAACTCCTAGAATAATAAAAAAACCATAAACCGATTTCAAAACTAGTCATAAAAAGTTGTTACAGCAAGTGTGCTGACTATACTTTCAATTTACTTTTCACAGTGAAATCTTGCACCTCATACTTTTATTCTAAATTATGTACGAGTACTTTCCATTGAACGTCGTTCCGAAATCGCAATCTTCTTTAATGTTTGCAACGCGCTTCAACTTAATATTCATAGAAAAAAAGAATTGTTAAAAAACTCCAACACGCTGCAGTTAATGGCTTTAAATCCATTCCGTTCGACTGATGAATTATGCTGTGTCTAATATTGTGTCAAATCCAACGTGTTCATTTTCGAAACGTGATTCTCCAGATTATAATCCGATCCAAATTAAATTCCAATCATTTTGTGATAGGAAGCCTCACATGCGCATAATTTCGCGCAAACTCAATTTGTGTCAAGGCAGTTTTCTAATTTCTGAGAAAAAACTTGATTTTTTTCTATACAGACTTTTCGATGATTACCCACATGTGGCGTACGTTAAAGTGATTTGCCATATTTTCTTTATGTCGAAGGGGAATAAAAATAAGCATTGTAATAGAAAATTTAAAACATGTATTTGAAATACCGTTCAAGAAAGAAATCCCGATGGATAGAGTAGTTTGGCTTTGTCAGGTTCAACAAATGTGACAAGAGTAATAACCAGAAATATCTTTAAAAAAGATGGTCGGCGCAATTTGAAGGTTAAAACGTTGTCAAAGAGGAATGAACATAAAAATTGAACTAGAAAATTAAAAATATATAATATTTGAAATACCCTTCAAGAAAGAATCCCAATGGATGGAGTAGATTGGCTATGTCAGGTTCATCAACATTAGTACACAAATGTAATGACAATAGTAGTCGTCTTTCCATTTACTTTGAAGGGTCACTAATGCGTTAAGCATAACTCACCACTGTGGATGTAAACAAACTGAATATTTTGTCACAGAAATTTAAATTGTTATGTGAATTTTAATAATCGACAATTGGACGTAAGATAAAACATCCAAAGTTACATGTCCACAACCACTACATGGACGATGTCGGTTACTTCTGGAAAGGCAGTTAGTGCTGGCTATTGACCAAGGAACACTGGCCATTTTAAACAGATGGCCGAACATACAGCAACTGAAATACTTAATATGCGTTTTCTCCCACACAACACTTTGTATATACATGTAACACAATCCATGATCAGCTGTTTGTTCCAGACAAATTCACTGACTATAATACACGATGTGAGTGTAACATGAACTGTATAAAACCATCATATACATTCCACATATGGTGCTTTATAACGTAATACAATGGAATACTGTAATCTAGGGAACAACACAATCACATAATTACATATATGTCTTCACTAGATGAAATTGAAACTACAAATACATTGCGGTGTGTCTGAAAACAAGATTAGCAGGATTGCATAACGTTTAACAATGAGCTTTTGCACCACATGAGTCGTTTATCAGTCTTGAGGAGACAACTAAGCGGAGAATTTCTTGCATTTTGGGACTTGTTAAATGTAGTTTATATCATATTTTACATTGTTTGAAATAAATAATGTTTACACTATCAAACTAAATGATGTATATTGAAATAGGGGAAATATGTACACTGTCGATAACACCTTATAATAAGTGTGGTTATATATGATTTGTGTATGTTTCTCAAATAGTCAACCGATTATGGCCATAGCACTAGGTTACGTTATGAACACCTATCACAACTGATGATGCGTATTTGTGTTACACTAGCTTTCTATAATAAATGTATAATTGCTCTTATCAATGCCTTGAATTTTTGGACTTGTTAAATGTAGTTTATATCATATTCTAAATTATTTGAAATAAATTATGTCTACACTATCAAATCAATTTATGTATATTACCAAAGGGGAAAATATGTACACTGTCGATAACACCTGTGGTTATTTATGATTCGTTTATATATCTCAAATATTCAACCAATTATGGCCATAGTACTAGGTTGCGTTATGAACACCCGTAACTTTTTTGTCATTATTTGGTTTTGCTCAATAACTGTGTTTTATTCTTTCTTTTTAAGTTATTGAACATAAAACCAATTCAGAATCGCTTATTTCAAAATATTGGAATTAAAAACCTCTGTATATTTTCGTATTTAAACTCAGACATTTGTGTAAGGTTGGGGAATTTATAGATAGGGTGATGCCGTTATCTTCGTCCTATACCACCAAAATATTACATAATTTGCAATTGATATATAGTTTCAAATCAAAATCGACATTTTGGTATTTTTATACAAATGAAAAACATTGTGATACAGCATTTCCCTCCACTGTGTTCTTCATACGGAACGAGACAATTATGTAGGCAATCAAGGCAAAGCATTTATCATTCTTTAGTAACTGCATTCCATTCTATAACATTGATGTAGATGTAATTATACATATATATACGTATTATATAATATGTCATATATTTATTGTCATGTAAATATATGCCCATGACGCTCTAATAAATAATTTACTACTACTAATTAATTTTATGGAAATAAATTATGGACTTTACTTCAGTAAATTAAGCTATGTTTGCAAATTCAATGTTTTCAAACACAGGATTTTCGCGGCTAATATAATTCGCAGAATCACGCCATTCGCATGAAGTCACTACAACAAGGCCACATTTATTTTATTTTCCTGGGTAGATATCAGACGCGATATACGTAGGGTTTATAAGATGTGTTCATAGGACATGGATGCTCCGCTCCAACCCGCTATATGCATCAAAGTGGAAAAAGGGTCATTACTCCTCCAGAAAAGAATTCTTGAATTGTGACCGAAATCGAGCTTGACCTGTGTTTTATTAACCTATAGTTTCTATGTTCACAGTATTTTGAGCAGTTGAGTTGTTGCATTGCCACAATATGTTTAAAAACCAAATGATTCTTATTTAATGAGTTAAAAGCTCGAATTCATTGATCAAGTTGGGAATGGAGATTTTGAAGAAAAAAATCACAATCCCAAATGGCGACGTCCATCGCATATGCTGGTCTTTTTTACATGACCTACGGATTTCTTGCAAATAGTGCCTTTTCTGTTGTCGGTAAAAATGTGAATAATGGCTTTACAAAAAATTCATAATGAATGCCTTACCGTTATGAATGTTCCAATTTTCCATGATGAGACGATCCTGCACTGTTGTGGAACTTTTTGCTTGATGCGTGTGAATTTTCACCGAGAAAAAAACCAACACAGCGCCAAAATATGCGTTTGTATTAACACAATCTAAACGAGTATTTTCCTTGGTCTTCAATATTCTGCAATATTTCTAAATCCCGAGCAATAAACTGCGACCATAATCTGATTATGATATAATAAATCTGCCACCTTAGTCCACTAAATATCTATTATAGTCCGCTGTGATCCGATCGCTAATTGGTTCAACAGAAATGATCGTAAAACGAACAGACTAAAACATAAAAAATGTGTTGGAAAATATTAAATGACTCTGCTTCATTTTCTAGCAAAATCAGTGATATGTCCCATAGCGTATTTGATAGAGAGGTATCACTTAATACAGAGACAGGCAACAACGTGGGAACACTGAGCATGAAAATCCAATAAGTATGCGCCTATATACTAGATAATATTCCTTGTATGAAACGTTATATCAACGCGACAATTTGTTAAATTATATTCCTCTTCACACGTGATATATGTCACTTTGTGTCCAGTTATACAATACACAATTCGAATTCCATCACAAATGAAACAAAAAACATGAACTATCTTGGAAAAAGATGGTCGGCGCAATTTGAAGGTGAAGATTTGTATTGCGAAATAAAACGTTGCCGAGATGTTACGATTTCTGGTCAGTCCAGATCAAAAAAGGATTTCGGTAAATTCACGGTAACGTACCCTTATCGAAAGGTTAACCAATCCGTGTCAAGGTTACAAACGTTGTTTGGTTGGTTAAGTGGTTAACGTAAGATTTGATTTGTTAACACAACACTGATATGCAAATAGTAAAGTCATGTTAGTACGGCTGCGACGAAAATAATCCCTGCGCTCTAGTAAAACAAGAGTTATACATCGGAATTCATTAGCTTTGATTCCTCGAACTGAGAGACTTTGATTTGTCTCGAGTACAACACATTAGGGACAATAAAAACAGTAAAGGAGAACAGTGTTCAAGAACGGTGTTTTTATTTCATCCAGCACTTGTCCATATTAAACACGTTTTACGATCACATGATTGAGAAACAAGACTGTTTTTGTTTTATTTAATCTAATTTAAAATTCAGCCTGCAACTTTGTGATGTGGTCGTCTTGAAGCTTAGAGAATATAATTCTTTACAATTTAAAGCAAAACTCGTGTTGAATGTTGCCTGTAGTCACAAGGTTCGCGTCATTTTTATTTCTTCGAAAATGGTCATACCCTTGAGATGTTTTTGAAATAAATACCAAAAGACATCATGTACACAAAAACGGTATTCATGACAAATGTTACAACAACAATAACTATTTCTGTCATTTAAAACATCATCGTAAAATGTAATAAAAAACTCCAAAATAGTTATAATATCATCTAAGATTAGCATTTCTACTTCGGTAAATGTCAAACGGGTGAGAAATAAAGATTCCCACTAGTAAATATCAAATGGTGCTATTTCTATATATGTGTATGATACTGTAACCTAATGCAGCATTATTTTTAATAGTTCTAGAGTATAATTCCTGTCTAGAGGAACACGATTTATGATTGATTGTACTTTCGAAGGTCAAATATCATATTTTGTTAATGCCTTTCCAGAAACTGTTAGGAAAGTTTAAATTATAAGAAGCATGAAACTTAATCATAATACAAGTTGCTCAAATTCATTTCCTTGCGACTAGATAACATTTCCACGAAATCATTTTTTACAAAGTGTTGGAGCTCACACTGTCTGTCTATGCACGAGGGATGTGCGAAATGGTTTTTGCAAAATGCAAATGTGCTGAACTGTTATTTGATGACAACGTTCAACTCATCACGGTAATTAAATACAAATTATTTAAATGCTCAATTTATTATAAAATGATAAAGATACAAATCGGTATATTACTACACAAAATGTAGATAAAAATGTCCACGTTTGAAAAAAAAGATTCCGAATCTTGTCCGGTTCTCAAAACCCATTTAGTCCGGAAACCCCTTTAAACTTGAAATTTTGTCCGGTCTCGAGATCCTCTGGTTTGAAGGGGTTCCAGTGTAATTTGGTTTGTAACCTTAAAAACTTATCAACATTTTGAAGTTTTTCATTTCATACCTTCAAAGTACTCCCCAAGGTTAGAAATGCGTAATTTTAGTATATGGACCCATTTCCGGAAAGCGTCACGGTATGCTGACTTTGTTATACTACGGAAGTACTGATGAACGGCATAACCGAATGCTTGTCGCGGTCAATGTCTACTACAAGAAAGTTTTTCAACTGTGCAAAGAGAAAGACGTCGTATTGTGTCAGGTCTGGGGAATAAGGAGGATGTGGTAGCACAGTTACTATACTAGAGGAGTGCGCTGGAGCATTGTCATGCAACAGTTGAATCTGTTTGAAACCTGTAACCGGGCAACGTTTCTCGTCGTACTTTTTTAAAAATTTGTTTAATACAATATCACGGTAGTAGCTTCCAGTCACACATCGGCCCCTCTCTGCTGGTATCTGTACGGCTATGCTTTCGCGTAGGGTATACAAAACCTTTTTTGCACAAATATTGCATTTTGCAATTATTGTCAATTTGCCATGTTCAGTGACCCATATTGTATTCCCAACCGTTCTCACAATTTTTCATCACTTGTGACAACATTTGCAGAAAGCTTTATGTCATAGTTTGGGAACATTTTAGCAACTTCTTGGCTGTCAAATGTATTTTTCATCTACGATCCGTCTCATTAGACACCTTACCAGACCCATAACCGCCAGTAAAGTCGACACAAATCTCTTTCACAGGACAACTGAGCTGACTGTGAACGTTTATGTAAGACCGAAATTCTACAGTTATTGCTATTCGTTTCCAACTAAATTTACAAGAGTGGTTAACGACTGTCTATATTGAAATTACAAAACCTCTACCGACTTTTCACTGCATTCATGCATACCATTGTGTAGATTTTTCGATAAACGTATTCAGTTGTATAAACATCGACGTAAAATGCCATGTAGAAATTGCTTGTTGTCACACTACACAGTGTAATTCGAACATCCCCCGTATAATTACTCTAAATTGAAAAAAGGTCAGCCATTTTGTTCTATACGAACACACATAAACATTTCAATACACCTATTAGGAAAGGTAATTGACCAGGTTGTATCACATACAATCAATTGTTTACTGTATATGTAAAACACTGATCTAACTTAGAAACTGCAACTGATTTAATGAGACCCGAGCAGTTGCTAAGAATATTGTTAAATATGAATGCGGATACGTGTTACTAAATATGTATTTGTATTCGCTTATTTCTGATTAGATATAACGACATGTTTATAAATTGTAAGACTTTGCCATAAAATATTGTAAATGTCCAGATACAAAATATAGCCGATTTGCCAATAAACGAATGAATTATGAAACTGCAGTAAAGGTGAACAATATAGAAGGACGTTGAGCAGGAAATGTCAGCCTACGAGGCACATGAGACGTGAATATACCTGATACAGACAGCATATCTCTTCAGTCTCTATGGCTTCTCATTAGCCAACGACTATATTTTGATCTGGTTTTATGGATTTAGTAGTTGATTTATCTTTATGCTACGTGCATAATCATGTCCTCGCTGTCTGTTTGTTTTGTCAACACAACATTCGTTTCATCTGGGAGAAGATATAATAAATGTGGGTGTTGGTGCAAATTAAAAGAAATAATAAGTTGCTACATGGAACGCCATATGCATAAGACAATGCCTCCTCGGAAAACAACAGTCCATAAAACATCAGGCATTTGAGGAGGTGCAATGGCAAATTCGCAAATGAAACAGGGGCGCAAGGAAGACTTGGCCGACCATAAAGGACAACTAAGGAGAATTAATAAGGACTAACAGGTTTTAACACCCAATGGTGTTTTTGCTACTGACTGTCCGAAGTCGATAATCCAGGCATATACATACAGGCAAAATAAGTGAATAAATAAATTATACAATCGAACGCACACTTATCCTTCTAGCAGGTGAATCAAACATACAGTGCAAACAGGAGAGACAGTCTCATATAGTTCCGGTATCAATGATATTTTCAAACGTTTTAAATGTAAGTTGTTATGGTGCCTGATAGACCTAAAAGAAATAATAACAATTAAATCAGAAGTTTGAATTAATTCAGAACAAACAACACTATTTAATTGTCAGCTCTTATTATGTTTCAGTTCCTCTATATGTTTTCAGCAATGCTTCGTTAAATTACGCTGACGTAAAATTGGTAAGAATGTCTTTACGGTCACAAAATCTGTTATAGCTTCATGCTCAATATGTGATTCCATTTTGCTGATTTGTTTCTGAACTGTTCCAGACAAATGTCTTATAAAATCTAAATGGAATGTTCAGCGACCATATATTTAGTGATAAATAACATCCAGAACAAAAACATTTCATCCATATTGTTGTTTTGTGTAGTTGTCCAAGATTAATGTTTTGTAAAGGAATCTTGAACTGGTTAACTGTTTTGAGGTGGTAAACATTTATATTAAGATGGTAACTGCACAAGGATCATTTCACACTTGATATATGTCGTTTAGGAATAATGTAAGGCGTTTTTACATACTTGATGATGTCACATTTAGTATTAAATGTATTTTATTCATGAAAATGATGTCATGTACATTGTAAAAGAAAACAGCAGTTGTGAAAGTCGGCAGCTTTGACATGTTAAACATATTAATGAAGACTCATTTCGTTCTGTGAAGCGTTACCAAATATAGATCTGTTTTAGTGAGCGTAATGTAGCGTGACTTAGTTTAACGAAAACATGAAACACGGGAGTAAAATTTAACAGCGATGTAAAAAGTAGTCCGTCACTCTTACTCTCCACAGACCTTTAATGTATAGGTTCCTTATTCAAATTATAATATAACGCACAAAATGGTTATAATGTCTTATATCAAGCTGGAGTAGTTTTTCTATCTTGTTCTTTTTTCTATATTTCTGTTAACGAAACTCCTTAAACTGGTAGTAGAGGGTCTGAGTCAATCATACATAGGAGCGGGGAACACGGTGCATGTGTATGATGGTCACCCCTCCACAGAGAGGTACCTAACTTGAAGTTCGTAATACTTGGGAAAAAAGTGTGAACATCTGGGTTATTTCTATACAAATAAGAAGATAACATGATTGTGTTTATATCTCCCTTTTTAGCAAGGGAATATACTGTTACCTTTAAGAATTGCTCAAAACTTAACAGACGTAAATATCAGTATCAGGTCTTTGCATTAGCAAAGTACACTTTGAAAGTGACAACCTACACACTATGTTTACATACGAATATAAAACGCTGGCCATGTACTTTAAACAGCGAAAAGTCAATAATCGTTTTTTAACAATCTTTAACAAACACCTGCCTTTAATCAAACAAAAAAGTAAAAACCACACCCATTTTCTTAACTGTAAGCTTTCTTCGTTGATTTATCGACATCCGTTTAACCGACATATCGAGACGATCTAGTCTATTGTCGCTTTCTTACTGTAACAGTACACTATACTAGATTATATCAATGGTGTGTCTGGTTCTATCTTTTTACATGCAAACCTTTCTGTCATATTGTCACATTAAATTCTTTCACTGTATGTGTATATAGGTATTGAAACAACAAATAGTATACATTAAGATAACTGCCACGTAAAGTATGCATTTATATGTACATAAATATGTTTACCTCTTACCGGTTATGTGTATATGTTTCAAAAAAACGAAAACAACTATAATAATGAAACATTACTTATTAAAATAAATCATTATCTGAATCCGCCGCAGAGCCGACGTTCTTGTTGTAAATCCCATAGCAGCACTCGTATTGTCTTTCGCGTTTTCAGGGGAGATAATTTACTCGACAGGCCAGCGGCACGTCAATAAGTTCTGGAAATGGTACACAATGCGTGTTTAAATACGCGTATATTCCAATATAATATGCGGTATTGTTTAACAATAACATTCATTCTGCTTCAGTAGACATTTCATTATCAGATGGAATGTCTTGAGGATATTTCTCGACAAGACAGAGAATATCGTTGCTGGTATTGAAATTCTTTATCTAACATATGTCATATTCTAAGCTTATAACATGAGGTATTCAGTAGACGATGATGACGTACAAACTATCCAATTCGTAATTGTCTTAAGAGCCGTGAAGATGGTGTCTATTCGTCGTAAATTTTATTACATAAAAATCAATATCTCTATTTAATTGTGTCCATTAGAGAATCGACGCGACAGATCTCACAAAGCTGGATTTTCATACAATTTTGTTACATGTAATGTGCCACCAGAATCTGCCAGGGCAGGAATCTACAAAAAATCTTTACCTCAAAACGATAAATGACTCCCACCCAAACAGTAGCACATGCCTTACGCCTTTTGAAAGGGAAATACAAAACCCAATTTTGGGTTATATGTATTAATACATATTAACATTCCGTTTAAGTTTTGTATTTCTGTTAGTATTTTAAGGGATATGGCAAATAGTTTGATAATGCCTTAGGTATCTTCAACTGGGAATAGCGGTATATGTACATAACGATTCATTTCAATGAACTTTTCTTTTCTTACGCTACGTTTTGCATAGTCGCATCCTCAGTATTTTTTATAATTACTTAGTACATTGACACTACTTAGTACACTGACCCTACTTAGTACACTGACCCTACTTAGTACACTGACACTACTTAGTACACTGACACTACTTAGTACACTGACCCTACTTAGTACATTGACACTACTTAGTACACTGACACTACTTAATACACTGACACTACTTAGTACACGGACACTACTTAGTACATTGACACTACTTAGTACACTGACACTACTTAGTACACTGACCCTACTTAGTACACTGACACTACTTAGTACACTGACACTACTTAGTACACTGACCCTACTTAGTACACTGACCCTACTTAGTACACTGACACTACTTAGTACATTGACGCTACTTAGTACACTGACCCTACTTAGTACACTGACCCTACTTAGTACACTGACCCTACTTAGTACACTGACACTACTTAGTACACTGACACTACTTAGTACACGGACACTACTTAGTACATTGACACTACTTAGTACACGGACACTACTAAGTACACTGACACTACTTTGTACACTGACACTACTTAGTACATTGACACTACTTAGTACACGGACACTACTAAGTACACTGACCCTACTTAGTTCACTGACCCTACTTAGTACACTGACACTACTTAGTACACTGACCCTACTTAGTACACTGACCCTACTTAGTACACGGACACTACTTAGAACATTGACACCAACGTATAGCGCGGTCGTCTTAGGTGAGATTGTTTATCTGCGTGGTCAGAAATGACTAGATTACATGCCACGTACTTGGTTGTTTTAATTCTTATCAGGGTTCTTGTAAGGCATCGTCTAAAACGTATAGAATTTAATCGTTTTGCGCCGTAGACAAATTGGGCATTTTTAAACGCTAGATTAACATTTGACGCTTGATTTGAATCCTCTGGTGTAATGCATAAAATGAATCGTTTTTATTTAAGTATACATATGTGCTGTAGCACAGTTGTCCACATGGGCTATCAGCCTATTGGAAGATAAAGCTACCTTTATATAAAATAAGTGTGTTTTAATGTTCATTGGCATACTGTACAATTCGAGACAATTTGTTTATCACTTGATTTCACACCGACCATCGTGTGTTTGGTATTGATTACGTTATAAACCTCTCCTTTCTCTCTTTCAGGCGTAATGAACGATACATGTACTTGTTGTTTTGGGTTAACCAATTTTGTGACACAAGCGATAATGTACTGAGATTGAGGGAAAAAATGGTATATGCTATTTTCAAGCGGAAACTGGGTTAGACAGAATCATTATGTGTAATTGTAAACGGTACTCGGGACAAACAATGAACAACTCGATTCACCATTTTTTTCAGGAATTCTTTTCGCCTTTAGCTTAATGGTCTTGTTGGGCTGATGTCTCAACTTTATCAGTGTTAATAATTCTAACGACTATTTTAGAATATATTCCTTAATTAATTACCTTCCAAAGAAAACACTCAGAATAAGTTATCTCAAAGGTCGTTCCATATTTAACTTATTTCAATGTTCGGTCTTATTTTGACATGGGTATGAAATATTCAGTTTGTTTGCATATATCGTGCGATTTTAATAACTGCGAACGCAAATTATATTACCTGGACCAATATATTTCAGTATGGGTGTAATGAAATGTTCGTGTATGTCCGTAAGCTTGACGGAGAAAGAGCTATGGTTATGTTTTTATAGAAAAGTAATCCAAACAGCAGTTATAGCTTTACGCATGAGAACATTTCTTTACCTAAACTGACATTGATTGGTCCACAAAGTTCATACACCAGTTCGCGGTCAATCTAACATCACTTGAACGTTGTTTGTATATGTTTCACGCTCCAGTAACCCTTCTAAGCCTACATGGTCTGTTGATGAACCTCACACAGCCAAACTACTCCATCCATTGGCATTTCTGCCGTAAGTGGTATTTTAAATATGTACATGTGTTTCACTTTTAATATGAAAATAGCTACTTGTGTTTAGTAATGTGAGTACAATTGTCGGTTTCAATTGTCGACATGTTCTAAAGATATATAATTAATATTAATGCATATTGTTGTGTATTAGCAACTATGACATTTTTTGTTAAATTATAAGGTGTACCATGCCTACATTTTATATGTATATAAGTCGACACGACTGGGAAACTTCTTATTTCTCTGAGTTTGAATTTAGCCTGCTGTTTAACTGAACACATTCCAAATCTTAAATCACAGAAAATGCAATTTTAGTTGATTAAAGAGGCAGATAGATCCATGATTACTGCTGGTTATAGGATAGAAAATTAATCTATGAATTTAATTTTCCTACGTAAGCGTATTTTTAAAATTTAAATCTTACCAATGACATTAATACAATGTGAAACTTTAATACCGAAATAACTATAATGTACTGAAAAATAATCTTACAATACAAACACACATTAATACGTATTATATTGAGATAGAAATGTGTATCGTTCCCTATAGCAATGAAATATTCCTTCTCTCATATTAAAGACATGGTGATATTCCGTTGGTATATTTGCTCTTTATTATCACCAATCACACAGCCACCATGCTGACAAAACAATTTGGTATAACATGGTTTTCTATTACTGCGAAACAAATAATAAACCTTGTAATGTTTCCATTAACCTTCTGATGACAAAAACAAACCCATCATTTTTGTCTGTTGTTTTCGATCGTTCACCAGAACATATCGCTGTATTGGATTAATATTTACGGTATATGCAACCTTTAAGGTTTTTTTGGTGGTAACCGACAACAACACTGACAAGTTCATGTATGTAAATGAATACCTTAGATTAAAATAATTATGTAAAGGGACATTGAAACAAAAAGGACCGGGAGGATCACACAAATCAAGCAGAGGGACGGAAAAGGTTTATGAAATTTGATATTATGACACAGGCTTTCCAGCCAACCAAACTGGGAGAAAACTAGGAAAGAAAGTCACAGAAAACTAGAAAAAAAGTAGGAACAAATAGGGTGTCAATGATAAAAAGGGAATGTTTTAAAAGAAATATGTTACCTTTGCAGCTTTGTTTATTAGATTAACATACACCAAGGCATTTGGATCATTAGGTTGACAGGTTATTTGTTTCAACTTGCAGGTATCACTAAAGCATATGTCAACCTTTTCAGTCACTTACAATAATGCACCAGTGATACCAGACTACCAGATCACACATTCAGTAAAGGAATCTCTCAACTAAACATACGCTTGTCTTTTTCAGCAAGAAAATCTCCAAAAGCACGTTTAAAAACTTCTAGACCTTATCCAACATACTACTCTGCTAATAAAAAGTAGGAATACTAGGAGCTTTTTTGGATAACTGGGAAAACATAGGAGCACTTTCAAAAAACTAGGAAAAACTAGTAAAAACTAGAAAACCTAGGATTCTGGAAAGCCTGTATGTGGTCAAAATGACCCAAGATTACACGTGTAACGTAGTTTAGCTGAATAATAAGGGTTTTCACATATACTCGTAGTTTAACTTATGTAAGCAAGAGCTATATCGATGATCTTATCAAGAGTAATGCGCCTCTCCATTGTATAAGAATTTCTATATTGTTATGCAAAATACACAAGTATGTTTTATTTTCAAAAATCAATGCAACAAAACTGATCATTAATGGTAGATCTATGTGTGAAATTATTACATTGGAACGTCAAATTATTATATTGTTGACGTAGTCTACGATTTAATGGAGCAATACTCGTACATAAATATGGAACAATAAAGGACGTTATTGAAGTCAATGGCCTTTATATCGACTATGAAAATAGACACTAAGTGTCAAGCGGTATTAGTGAATACCGCGGATATACTACAAGACTCTAGTGATGATAAAGATGGTCGCAAAAAAGTAATTGAAACCATAGTAGAAATGGAATGCTCTGACATGAATGTTATATTGCAATCGAGATATATTTATACCAGAATTACTTTCATTAAAAGTGACATGACAACAGCTGTTTAAACAGCACGGTAGTCATGTCGGTAAAATCCCAAAAATAAGACCACCATTGAGACCCTTGTAAACAGGTCTTCTTTTTGAAGTGGTCTTAATATTGAGATTGAATACAGAACAAAACAGTCAAATTGGACTTGAACATTGTGATCTTAATTTTGAGGTGGTCTTATTATCTAGGTTGCCTTTAAGTGAAGTTTTACTGTAATTGTAAACAGTTGTTTTTGTTATCAACAGATCCTACTGATGTCTGGCAATGTCACGGCGATTCACAATCGATATAGACATTTCTAGACAAAGACATGACAGGCAATTTCATAATGATATAATATACTTTATCTATTTAGCTGTTGTCATTTATGTTGATGGATCGGTAAATGCGCCAGTGCACTTAATCATCTCGTATGTTGAACTCTTAAAGTACTTATTACGAGGCGACTTCATCAATATGAAGAAGTGAACGTAACGTTTGGGTATGAGACAAACCGTCATACACATACTCATATATCTAGGTTCAGCAATGGAAATAACGTTATTGACAAAATATATGAAAACAAGCCAACCCATGCCATAATATCGCCCTCATATGTATGTATGCAACTATAAAAAAGCTCTATATTTCAAACTACGAAGTAAGCAGAAACCGTACCGTAATTTGAAATAATATTTTTTTTATAACATCAATCTGCTATGCCCATTTAGTGTAAATACACCAGAGTTCTTTTGCTTTCAATTACACATCATTACAATGTCAGTAGTTTAAAACTCTATCAAAGCAAGTCTGTACCATTTTGGTTTTAAAAACAATCGGACAAGCTTACGGAGAATATCAGGAAATACATGTAACAAAGTGCACAGCATCAACCGTTTACGTTCCTTGTTCACAACGAAAACTCACACACACATAACAACAACTTTCATTAACAGTTTGCTGCTCGTAGAGGATATGAATGACTTAGAGCGTGGGACAAAGAAATCGTGTTGAATGTCGTAAGAATAGTATCCATTGCCGGAAAGCTTAATATTTGACATTGTTTTTTTATTTTTTATTGGACATTGTTAACAACATAAACATGTATGACGAAATCGATTCGGCAATGCTACATACGAAGTACGCAGTCACCAAAAAGGCGCACAAAGGGACATGCACATTGCATGGAGGTAAACAATTTCAAAACTAAAATGGACAAAATACAAACATGAATATGATTGAGTATGAGTAAAATTAGGAGGCACAACTTAGAAAGGTCGGTAGCAATTTTCCCCTTGGGAGTTTAAACCTGGTTTAGTTTAGACATATTTTATTTACATACTATGAACATCATAATAATACAATACAATATACAACAATGAAACGAGTCCTCTAGACTCGTAGAGCAACATTACGGCTTATCGTATCGTTTCTTCAAATCGAATTGTGAATCCATTTTCTACGTATCATAGTCCAATTTCGCTCATAAATTGAACCTGAATTGTGGAAAATTTAGTATTCTCGTACATGCGTACTTCTCACGAGGAACTCAATTCAACATGACAATGTAGCTATCTCAGAAATTATAGAGGATTTGTACAATCGCTCTTAATGACACAGAATGTAATGCATTTAGGCAATAAACGCATGTATTCCATTATTGTCCGAAGAATTAATGGCCAACGGAGAATAAATACGAGTTAAAGATTTTGACTTTGACAAGAGATAGCTATTACGTTAATTAAGTTAGGATGCCATATGATGAGGCTGAACATAGTTTCTTGTTTATTACACAGCGGTATTTAAATGATATTATACCTAAACATGGGTAAAAGCGTCTTTGTTGACAAATACAGATTAAACGTAATTAGTGTATTTCTTTAGTAATGCTCGTTTATGGATATTTTTAACCATATGAAATACATTTTTCATGTTCGTTTATGTAAACAATGACAAAAATGACCAATGTAGTACTTTAAGCAGCCTATGAACCCATGATTCACATTGCTCTTTTCCATGTCTCGAAATAAACTATTCCCTGGTATTTACTTATTTAAGTCTTTAGTCCTGTAATGGACTCCTTCTCCCCATTTGGTCTCCTGTGCCAATCCTAACTGGTCTTGATATTTGGCCAGACAATTCCTTATTGTCACATTCCCATATATGTTTGCCCTTACACCTTCTCTATTTCTAGTGTTGTGTGTGTTGGTTTGTCCTTGTGATCTGTGTGGAAAGGCTTTGTCTTTTGAATGTGACATTCCCAGTACCAGTGGCTCATCTGAACCTTAAACGTTTTAATGGACTTCATCCAGTATGTTTATTACATAGTCAAAAACATCATTAATAAGAACCATTGCCATGTTTAACCATTTAAAACAATCTTGATTAATAATATTACCAAAAGACAAAACTAGTAAAACATTTTTTTTTATTTATGATAATACAAATGTCTTTTTTCGACAAATACAGAGACATACATTATAAATGTATCATGTGATAATGCATATTTATTGAAGTTTTAACTAGATAAAGTACATTTTTCATGTTTGATTAGGTTAACAAATGAACAAAACAATGAGCATAATATATCTTTAATCTTTCCTGTTTAGAAAGATCATGCTATTGCTAAACTCACGAGTGAGACAATATTTTAATAAAACATGCATATATCCAATAACAACCACTTTCCTGTCGTTCAACAGACGGATTTGGTTCAATGAAATTTATAAACGGTCATTTTGCGTATAAAAAGTTATCACGCATGATGCGTAAGTTATTGTATAGGCACACTTGCAAAAGCTTTAAGTTCGTTTCTTCAGATAACATAATAACGTATTCCACTGACTTTCAGATATATTCGCGTTTCCCCTAAATTTTGTTCTCATTCGGCAGTCCCAATAGGAATTGTAATTCAGTTAGGCTTTAAAGTCCATGGGGACATACAGTAAGCATGCAAACTTGATAGACGAACAATCTATAATTTGATCACATACGTAAATACATACAGTAAAATATATCAAATTGACAAATGAATCGATTTTCCAAATTTCCAAATATAAAGTTTAGCGTAGGCAGCTATTCGTGTTATATAAGCTTGCCTACTAGGTACATGTAACACTCTATAGAGACATATACAGTCAAGGTTTCCATGTATTAATATTGTTAGAAGATTGAAAACATGTTACTCGAATTTCAACTCCTTCAAATTCAGTTAATATATCAAAATCATATATATTGCATAGCGAAAATGTAAAATATTCTACCGGAATTACACACCTTATCTGTTTCAGAGCGGACGGAAGAACTCAAATCCAAATTCCATAAAGTGAGCATTAGATATTACATCAGATGAAAACGTCTGACGCAACGAATCCGGAGATTGCATTCAGTTGGTGGTCTTCAGAAAGACAATACTAGACAGGTGTGTATTTATGGCGTTCCTGTTTTGCGCAAATCTACTTTGTTTTTATAATAGAAAGGACGATCCGACTAGGCAATACTTATTTGTTTTTAGTGTCGTTTGTATCACCAGTCGGTGGTATGACAATGATTTTCGTCTTTTTGTAACAATATGAATTAGTCAATAGTCTGACATAGGTTACGATAAAATTATATCAATAATTATATAAAAGGAATTTTCCATATATCTGAAATACTGTTTAGTTATTTTTCTGATTGTATAATATACCTCAAATACAGCCTTTATGATATGTGAACCAATTTTGTACAGCACTAACAGTCGTTAAAACACAGTACCTGAGGAATAGTTTCGGTATACCCAAACTATTTGTATCATTCTATTGTGCATTTACCTTGGAGTAATATCCTTTAATAAGAGCAATAACCTTTAGCAGAGCAACAACATCTTTTGAAAACTAATTATGATTTTTTTATAATGGTACAACATGTACTCTTCGTGCATTAGTTAACTAGTATCTGATCTTTAGAGATGTAAATTAGCAAGTCCTTCTTATGATTAAACGAAGCTGAACAAAGATTGGTTAGACATGACTACAATCCGCATTTGGTGTAAAAAGTAATTCCTGCAATAAATGGTATATCCTATTGACAAAGTGATGTGCAACTTTCACAATTAATTCTAACATTTATGTGACATTGTAGAACTAAAAATAAATTGCACACATCAACGGGATTACATGACAATTGGTTGAAGAATACAATTTTATCTAGTTAAGGTAATTGTGCTACTATACTTCTGATAAAACATGGTACACAATTCTCAGAATTTTCACTGACAGTTCCAAGGCTGTTATTAGCTGTATGGTTATTATTTCTTTTTGTGTTTTGAATGTAGGTAATATTTCCCTTTCCTCTGTGAAATGATTTCACTTTATATAGTGTTCAGATTATTTTTCTTCCAAGTTTCGGCCTATTGTTGCCAGCTGTCTTGACTTGTCCTGTGATCTTTTCCATCCGTTAATCCCCCCTTCACTGTTTGTCCTCTTTGCTTCTCCTAATTATTCCTTATGGTCTGCCAGGCCAGTCATTGTGCCTATGTTCCCTAACGTATGTACCGTTTAACCTCATCAAGTGCCTTATGATTTATGGATTGTTGTTTTCCCAGAGGTTTGTTTGGGGAGGCACTCACTGTCTTATGTAATATATGTGGCGTTCCCTGTAGCAACATATTCCTTCTTTTGAGTTATCAGAATACTTCCTGATTTTGAAGTATCTTAATTGTATTTATGTAATAAATTTAAGCGAAAACTGTCCAAAATGTCAAATATTGTTGACGGTTCAATATCTTACATGTTGGTACTTTGCACACCTAATATTGGACTGTGGTAGAACTACTAGACTGTATTACAGACACGGCACAGCGAGATCAAAGGCTTGACTTCACAGCTATAAGTTAACTAACGTGTTTGTTACAGGGGAGTGCTCTATCAAATGATATATTATAATACATTATGCCGAACGCGTATACACATTGTTATTTGAGAAAAGGGCCAATGGCTATTACAATGTTCGATTCCACAGCTTCCAAGCTCGTCCCTGTGCATACCAGACAAATTGTTTAGTACGAACAACAGCTGAAGTTATGTTTTATTCAAATGAAAACACACATATATTCCCGCATTGATAAATGGTTTCATTTTAACCTACAGGATATGGAGTCTGTAATTACTTCAAAATGCCGATAAAAATGAGTTTGTATGTTTTAATTGATATGTGGGTAAAACAAAAAAAGATGTACTTACCGCAAATCTCATACACGGCCTTAAGTCGTTGCAAACAATGAAGAAAAAATTCGAGCAGGAAATGCCGCATTAAAAGTGCACAGCCACTCCAATATCACACGAAGACATGAAAAATGAACATACATGTACAATTTTATAAAAGCTAGATAGGAATAAAACAAGCAAAGCCAATTGAAAAGCATGTTCTCGAAATCGCGGCCTGATTGTGTGACAATTGTCATTAAAACCACAACGCACCACGATTTATGTTAAAAGGAACTTTCATTATAAGTATGACAATTGATGTAGGAAACGTCGCTCATACAAATAGTTCGATACACTTGTTCGTTTCAATTCGTGCTCAACTATATAAATAATAGTTATTTAGTACGATTTAGTACAGATAAGTTAACGGAGTATATAACCTTCTTACACTGCAGTTTGTGTTACAAATTTACAATTCACAAATAATACGGCGTCTAAAACGTATTCGCATGTTCTTTCACTTATGATATGCAAACATGCGTACGAGGTGCAACTATTATACATGGAGAAGTTTGTGAAGTCACGGGAGAATTTGATACATTGTATTTGAATTAACAACCGAATACCGAAATCAGTAGATTGGGCTATGCCGAGATATCCGTTTTAGTTTTTACCTAGTATATCTAGTACATTATGCATGTTTCTCCTAAATATATATTTGTTACACAAATTTGTTTTTACACTAAGTCTTTTAATTTGTTTGTGACAAATATGATTAAAATAAGAAAGTCTATGGTGAGTGTATTATCCAAATTTATTCCATACACACGTGACCAGAATGTTATCATGGTTATAGACTATTTTCTAAGACTACTGTTTCATCTAAATTATTACAAACAGATTCAGAAAAGTAACCATTACTCACTACTACATGACAAATGTGTAATCGTTACAGCTAATTACAATAACTGTTAACAAAACTCTATGACTGGTTTGCATTGCTCCGAAATTTTCTTCACAAATTTTCGGCAAATAACAAGTTTTTCTGAATCGGTCTTAGCGCACACTTTCAATGGCTTCAAAACAATACAGTATGACATTATAATCAGGAACAAGAGGTAACATCGGATGCAGAAGAGACCATCAGGTCATAACAGCTTTTGTGTTACTGCAAAATGACCAGGTTTCATTGTAGGAGTACATTAACTTCTCCTGCTCATTCTGATAATTGCAGAATGTGTTTCTTTGATTCATTTCAATCGATTTAGTTGCGTCTTGAGATTGAAGTGAAAACGTTATTTTAATAAAATGCGCTAGGGAGATATTTCGATTGATCGTTAATGCCGCTGCATGTTTGGTTTAAATGCCACATAATGCAATTCAATCCGATGCCAACCAAAATAAGAGAGTGTTGCTTGCCATTCCAGTCAGCTGTTGATGTTTTTAGTGTTCACAGAAGATTTTTTCAACCAATAGTTTTAGCATGTTAGATCAGTTTAAACATAAATTTTGAATCAATTTATCAACTTACAGTGATCACTCTCGATGACTTGTACTAATTCAGGGATTGTGAAGTTCAAAGTCCAAATTTGCTTAAAGAGCTCTGCGGTCTCTCCCTTAAACCACAATGCATCCTTGTTATGTACAATCAGCACACAGTAAAACCTCAATAATAAGACCACCATTTGGACCCTTGAAAACTGGTCTTCGTATTGAGGTCGTCTTAATATTGAGATTGAATAAAGAGCAAAACAGTAAAAATGGACTTGAAAATTGTGTTCTCGATTCTATGTGATCTTTTATTGAGGCACTTTTAAGTGAGGTTTTACTGTATCTATATTTTTGTTCGAATATAAATCTACTTTGTTTACACATTGTATGTCACGCATTTTTGGCGGAAACATAGAACTGCTACTGAGAGGAAAAATCGCTAGGATTCGTGTTTGTATTTGTTATATTCGCCATTGTCATTAAATAAGGTGCGTGGAGATGAACAGTGTTCAAACAGGATTCCGGATATTATAGTCCGTTGTTGGTCTTCACAACAGTTACGTTTATATAATGATAGGAGTGCTGGCATCAGGAGAAATCTCTGAATGGCAGTTTTTCCGACTAGACTTTTTAACTTTAAAACAGCAAGCATCAGCTTATACAAACAATTAGGAAACAATTAATAGAAAAGTGTCGTAGTATTAAACTCTTACATAATGTGGATTCATAAGAATATACCCTTCTCCAAAAAGAGATGCTTTACCTCCAAGCATGGATTAACATGAACAAACTATCAGAATATGTTGACCACCACGGAAACATGAAGAAATAATGAGTGAAAACACTTTATGAGGGCTGTCTCTTTCTATGTGTCTTCGTCGACATCTTTATTTTTTATTTACTGGATGAGTAAGATCTAGTGCACGTGTATCTAGAAGTTCCTGTCGCAATCCATATCTATGTTCTTTAAGACAATGTGTAATCTAAATTTGCGTTCATTTGGTTATTGGTATTGACATACATCATTTGAGTTACATTTACCTACTGGGCGCAGTAAATGCTAGTATATGACAGCTACATGTATTGTTTGTCAAACTGACATTAGTGATTATAGTACAAACATAGCTGTATGTTCGGCTTCCTAGATTCACTACTATATTTTATAATGACCACCGTTTGGTATCATCCTTCAAAAGTGTAAAGTTACCGACTATTCATTTTTGAAACAAGTTAATGATTTTTGTCTTGGTGAAAAGGTTTCTGTATTAATCTTCTTTCTGATGTCATTTGAGTAGGTTGATGTTGTATAAATGTACTAAACGAAATGTTTCATTTCAATAAGACGAATATTTCAAAACGCAATAATCATTTAGCCTAAAGATAGAGCTGGGGGAATTAACAGACAATGTTAAGAAGGCTTTCAGATCCACTTAGAGGAAAACAGAAAACAGTTCAATGCTCTCAAATTAAATGACATTATAATTCGCTCAGTGTCACTAGCAAAGGTTTAGATCATAAACATAAGCGATCGACAATTATAATAGAATATAAGTTAAGTACACGATATAGTGCTGTTAAATTGAGCGCAACAGGTGTTTGAACTTTCAGGACCGATCCATGCCAATTAAGGGAAAGACATGTCCTCGTGCGAAAAGCTATAACTGCTGTTTGGATTACTTTTCTATCAAAAGAGGACCGCGGCCTTTCTCCGACAAGCTTACGGACAAACACGAACATTTCAGTTAACCTATTTGAAATGTAACGATTCAGATAATATATTCATATATTCGAGGTTAATAAAACCGCACTATACTTTATGTTAAAAGATATGTACTGTTGTATTCTGAGAAAAAGCATCGAATGTTCCGTTACCAAGGGTACGCATTATAAATAATTACATATCCACACAATATTATTTCACTAATGGTTGTTAACGTGCATTTTTTTCTGACAGATAATGGATGCAATGATTCATCATGGGAAAAACAAGCAAGAAATGTATCGCACATCAAATATGTTTTGTCCGGGGCATTCTTCAGATTTACTGGCACAATTAATACATATGGCATCCGAGTTGAATTTGCAACGAACCGACACATATTTAACGCAAATTAAGAAGGAAATGTATGTGTAAAACGCTTAAGCCAATTATACCCATAATACACTAAGTTGATAGTACATCATATACGTAGTAATATAACACATTATTTAACTATTCCATACAGTGAAATATAAATTGTTATCAACTGTAGAATGAGAAATGTGTCGTTCTTGGGTAGCTGCAAATGACAACACTGCAATACTGATAATAATACTGTAAACGAGTATCTTTTGCTATGTTATATTTAGCCCGCGCCCGGTAGGCCCAGTTGGTGGAGCATTTTACAGCAATCCGGGAACCCAAGGCTCGAAACCTGGGCGAGCCGTATGTTCTCCGTTACAATTTGACTGAAGTTTGTCCAAAGTCAATTGTCCTTCTTTCTCGGGAGCAGGTAAGGAGGATGCAAACTGTTTTTGGAAGGACAAGTTTATACCGGTTGGCAAACAAGGAAATGTGTCACATTGTAGGTGAACCGACTGCCGTATAACTTAAAGTGATTGATGAGGTCAACCAGGAAATTCCATATAAAACGGGTAAAGCCACACTAAAATCCACATGGACACATTTAGTTTATGGATGTATCCAACCCAGTAATGGTCTTAACACAGCTGAAATACGTTTAAAGACGTATCTGGCTCATCCCAACCAATTATTTTAATAAGCTTCACCCAGTATGGTTGTTACATAGTAATTAATAAGAACTATTGCCATGCGTAACCGTTTAAAACAATCTTGTTTAATCATATTTCTAACAGACAAAACTAGTAAAAAGCACCAGGTTGTCATAAACTGTATTTTGTTTGTAATTAAAAATGAATAAAAAACTAACGTCTTATTTTGGCAAATACAGATAAATACATTATAAATGAATTCTGTGATAATGCATTTTAACTAGATAAGTAGATTTTTCAT
This sequence comes from Mactromeris polynyma, assembly GCA_032209605.1. Lineage (NCBI taxonomy): Eukaryota > Metazoa > Mollusca > Bivalvia > Venerida > Mactridae > Mactromeris > Mactromeris polynyma. Next base: position 4,563,780 of record JASFXZ010000019.1, on the reverse strand, counting down.
GATTGTTTAGATAAACAAATGAACAGAAAAATGAGCATAATATATCTTTAAGTCATGCGAAGTTCCAAATCAACATGGTTTTACGTTGGTTTTACTTCTATTGCAAGAGTCATTATTTCTGGTAAAACCATGAATTTCATCATGAATGTGCAAATCCTGATGGAATAATCAAACGTTTTATTTATCTAGCATCTCGAATACTCATCAATCATACACATTTGTTAATTTTCCGCGCTGGAAAAGAACAGGTTCATCAAAACACCATTACGACCATGTGACAACTGTTTTCGCAATATGAATTTGCATATCACCAAGTTCAAAGTTTTTTTCCAGAAGGCGTTTGTAAGAAAATGTAGCTCTCTATCTCGCTGCTACAAAACACGGTTCCACCATTTCAAAGATTATCAATTAGCCTCGATTTGACATTTAACGAAGATTTCACAGGAGCAAATACCGAGGATAATGAAAAGGCATAGTGTTAATTAAAATTTCCTAGCGGCAAATGGATGGTGCCTTATGTATTGTTTATTGCGTGTAATTCCTTGACAAATTGTGTTAAAGCTGCAATTCAAGCAGAACATGCTATCTTAATTGCCTAATTGTTGCATCGTCTGGTTGTTAATTATTGTTCCTCAGTCTAATGAGTATTTGTTCATTAGAATATTTTTTTGAAATTGGAAAATATCGATTAAAAGATATCTCAAAATAGTTTAAGTACTTGTTATGAGCATTAGTTTATAAGTTAAAATTTAATCACGAAATGGAGTGATGTAAAAACTACTTTTTTATATCAAACGATCAAAGTTCAACATCTCAAAGTAGGAGGATGTGTGGAACTCTTATTTCGCCGAGTTTCTAATCACATTTAGAATGCGCATTCTATGGAAGATCACACTAAAATAAGAAATATCTTGATAAAAGATGGTCGGCTCAATTTGAGGTTTAAGATTTGTTGTGCAATTAAATAAATGCCGAGATGTTACGATTGCTGGTCACGCCAGATCCATAATGTATTTCTGTAAATGCACCGAAATTCAGTGGATTTGCCTTGGTGGTTAACGTCAGATTTGATTTGTTTAAACAACACTGATATGCGAATAGCTAAACCATATTAGTACGACTGCGCCGAAAAAGATGGCCTCGAAACACAGAGTACGGAAAAGTTATGGGAAGGGGTATTAAATAAACTATAACAAGCGAACTGGGAGCAACACAGACCTGTAGAACAATGATACATGAATAATAACAACACGACTACAATATTGTCTAGGATTTCATCAAACCGTAATGTAATGATGGTGTAAAGGAACATTGTAATGCAATTATATCTACAACAATATAACTTTAACAATGATAATATCTCAGCAGAGAAACTGATTAAAAGAAAACAGCGATCATCGGCAATAAATCTGATTTAACTTTGAGCAGTGTTTTAAACCTCCAAGCTTATTCATTAGTCACATATCGTATTTTGTTCACGTTTCGCTTCATTTTCGATTTATTTACATCTCTCAAACTATTCCCGAGAGTCTAATTAACGGGTTCTCATTACAAATTGGACTTTCGGAAGATAAATTAAGTCAAATATTCGTATGGCTTTACTGTCGGTTTCTGATATACTGGGATTATATTCCAATATCTACTCATGTACGTATATTGAAGGTTTCACTCACTTCACTGTGTACTTTGGATGTCTGGCTTGCTAGATTCATTACTGTAGTTTATAATGTCATCCTTAAAAACTATAACATTATATACTTATGAGATTTATTTATGATTATATGGATAATTATCGATGATTTTCTCCTGGCGTACTAACCATTACTGGTACCATATGCCGGGATTGTACGGTTCTTGATCAAACCCGCTTGACTTCAGGTTCGATCTCAGTACCTAGATTAAGTAGTCGGGCGCATTATTCCTCTTCACTTATACTACCCATGTTACCCTTCGATTCATAATTGCTTATACAGGTCCTTTAGAATCATTGCGTAAGTTGATATGACACGACATTATTAAATACCACTAAACTTCTCTAAAAGAGATAGGGAAGCCTTGCAGTTTTTATCATCTCGCACAAATGAAGAAGATTCGATTAAACTGTCCATGCTAATTTTCCACACTACGAGACATTTGTATCAAATTCCATTAACAAATATGCTTCCTACAATATTAACATTATACGATTCTTAACTACTTGTATTTAGTTGCTTAGGAGAACAATATACTATGCAAAACTAAGCTATATCGCACGTTGTATTAAGGTTTGCTTAACATTACTGTTAGTTGTGATGGTCAGAAGATACGCATTCAAAGTTATGCCATACACATCCCTGAAACGTGGTTGTCATTTTCTTGACACTAGACACGTTCCGGTTATAAAGAAATTCCAATTAAACTTCCTATCCCGAGGAACTATGTATTACTTTATATAAATAACTATCCATTCAGTTGACGTTACTAACGCCATGGGCTAACTATACAACAAAGACAAAACTCCCTGACACTTACAGTATGAAAATTGTTTTAGCCATAAGCAGTAATTATGTACGTACTTGAGAAGACAGTGTATCAATACTCATCTTAGTACAATAAGCCCCCGCCAGTCATTAGTCTGTTGTTGACAGCTAACATCGTTCACCGAACGGGATAGAAGATTTTTAATTTCACAACATCGTTATACACAATACACATTTGAAATAGACCGTAATGGTCCATGTTCAAAATAAACATATGTACAATTTTCATTAACATAAAAGGCGACAGTCAGTTTAACATGGATACTTAAATATACTTAAATTCAAACTTGTTCATCAAATGATGATAAAAAGGAAATAATGAAAATTGTAAAATGATCGTTTTAATGTTCGGATATTGATATACCGTGTTGAAATATTCTGCTATAAGTTCACATAAGTGTTTAGTACATGCTAAAATGCTAGTTCTATATTACTTCAGTTATAACAGATACTATTTTATAGTGATACTTTATGCATTAACTCTAACACTGTGTCCTTATAGAAACAATATACATGTATAAGGACGACAGCTAAGTAACTATGTACACTTGCAATGATACAATAATATTGAATCTGTTCCGAATATTATATAATAAATATTAGGGTACCATATTCATAAATCAACGATAACGCTGATTCCTTATCGAAACGAAATACAAGGACGTCAACATGGTTCCTTCACGTAACATATTTTACTAAAATATTATACTTTAAAGTTATACTATGCTCATTTTTTGTTCATTTGTTAATTAACCAAACATGAAAAATATATTTCCTATGGTTAAAACATCATTAAACATGCATTTATAAAGAATGAACTCATAATGTATTAATCCATATTTGTTGAAGAAAGATGTTTGAACATCATAAAATTAAAAAAAAATCCAGTTTTTTTAACAATCAGGAAAGTTTCCAGGTTTTGACTGTAAGTAATATGATAAAAGAAGACTTTTTTGCAATCGGTTTTACATTGCAATGGTTCTTATTAAAGATGTTTTAGCCAATGTAACAACAATACTGGATAAAGACAATTCAAACATTTTATGTTCAGATGAGCCAGATACATCTTTAATTCAAATTTAATTTATTAAAACATATTATAACATAGATACAAGACTAAAATATAAATGGTATTTAGAAAAATGAAAACTCATCCATTCCATCTCATGATTTATTTGCAGTTGATCATCTAAACCAGGGAATTTAATGTAATATGTTAGAAGCAACGCCATTAGAACATATGATTTGTGTGTTCCCAGTGATTGATGGTCCAAATGAGCCACCTGAGATTTGATTTGCAAACACCAGTGTTACAGTAACTTATATAATACATATAGAAATAATTGTATTTTCTTGTACGTATACTCGTATGTACAGTGCAATTTGTCAATATCTTTACCATTTGGGAGACACATACTATGTGTGTCTTTGGAGTGTGTTGTTGCTGTAGAGAGGTTAAAGAGATCATGAACTATACCTGGACGAAACAGTTATACGGCTGTTCAAGAGCAGTGTTGCTTTAGAGAGGAGGACTGCAATGGAGAGTGTTTACTTTACTTGTGTATATATTACAATTATACGGCTGTTCAAGAGCATTGTTGCTCTAGAGAGGAGGACTGCAATGGAGAGTATATACTTTACTTGTGTATATATTTCTGTTGCTATTATAACGACAGTCGAACATCAGTTAAAACGGGGAAAAAAATCGTTTCCATGGTTTTATAATCATACACATTAATAAATTGAAATGGAGTGTGTTTTATAACTCTGAGCTAATTTCATACCAAAATAATCTAATACTTCACAATTAGTATTCGATCGCGTGCACGAAAGAGTGAGCTATTGTCACTATAACTTACTTTAATACCTCACATTTTCTAGATAAAGTATCTCGTGTTGACAGTAGTCAATTTGTTCATATCGAATGAAATGAAACCTCTTTACCAACTACTTCCATTTGCAGTGAAATAAATCAAACTATTAATATTATAGCATCAAACTATCAAACAAATGGAAACAAAATCACAGCTGGTACGAATAGTCTCTTGGAGATAAATGTATATTATTATTTCAGTATCATAATCAATCAATTGTAAGTACAATAAAATAATGACATCCCTTGTGAGACATAGGTATTAGGAAATGGTATCTAGTCAATCACTATCATAATATTGATCAAAATCGAAAAGGGGATTAAAAATGTCATTAAAGCATTTGAATGTGAAGAATGGATTTTCTTTTCCACTTACGATTGTGTATACCAAGTTACATACTCGTATATAAAGTGAAACTAAATGAACTTTTATCTCAAACTATCAAATTCATTGTTTTTTGTTTTTTTTTAATGTGTATGTGTAGTCAATATTACATTACCTCAGTCATTCTTAAAGAACTACTGATTGCTATAATTTAAATGGTGTTTGATATACATTCTTTTCTCGCACCATATGTGTGATACAATGTGTTTCATAGTGTTTGTGTAGTATGTGTTTTCCCCTACTTAAATAATAATACATTGTAAAGCTTAACTTCAAATATGGTAGATAAAATGTACAGAGATGTATGCCGGTAATTTAGACATGTATTTATGCTGTGTTTAAAGAAATATTGTAATGACGAGTACATTGTACTTCATGATGTAACAAAATGTATGAATTTATGTAACTTGAATCATGTAATTTGGAATCATGGGCATAATGCCTTAATTTCTAAATAAAGTATTAATAGTATTCATTTTATTATTATATTAACATTACACATCGATGTTGCTGTTTGAGAGAATTGCAACTGCAAAAAACGTTAAACTTTGTAATTCTGAACTCAAGCATATTTTATTGAATCTCACGTAATTTCGTAAGTATGGTACATTATTTTCAAAAATGTTTTTTTTTTTTGTTCAATACCCGAGTTGGCTTGTTGACATAATGCAGCCTGTCTTGATCAACGCCTTTAAGGAGATGCACATGTTCGGCAGTTCCTGTTGTTGAGAGATAAATGCATTACATACATAGTTCCCACATCGACAGTATTAACCTCCCTTGTACTTATCTGTCGGCCATTTTGTTAGGCAAAACTGATAAGCCCTTATAGGAGTATTTCCAAATATGTGATTATTGAGAAAATACCAAGAGAATGTTCATGTGATAACCATCTTTTCTTCAATTTATTGAGTCAAATGCCCACATGAGCATAATGAATAAGTTATTCTTTATATATCGGATTAGTTTATCATCGTTTACATTATATTTCCCATAAACGTTAAAGAAATGTGCCTATCAAAACGGCCGACAGTTCAGAACAAGGGAGGTAAATATTGTAGAAGTGAGAACTATGTATTGGAAGTAAATTTTAGTACGGGTATTTAATAGCGTTGTTAAGGAGAAGTCGTTGCTTACTATGGAACAGCTTAAGAGAGGCGCTATATACGTGATACCCTTAGTCTACACATGTACCAAGTCTTGTCATCTTCAAGATTGTGCCCTGAACGTTTGAAAGATATGTTCGCAGATGTTCCAAGCAGTTTCTTCCTGTAACTATGTAATGCAATTTAAACTGCCTACGAAATTTATTGTAGAGATAATGTTGCACGTATTGCAACAGACAACAACACGACAGATACACGCAGGCAATGGTAATTTCATTGTATCTGCTAGACAGTTTCCAAATGTTAAAACGGCCCACTAACCCATTTTATACGTAAGGTTCAGATTATATTCAAACTTATACGAGGGGTGTTCAAAAAGTTTCGGGACAAGTTTCATTTTTTTATCCGAGCAATTTTCAGGACATGTAGCCCCACATATAATCTATTCTTTAGAGACATTCTTGTTCATGTGACATTCCGTCGCAATAGTAACGTCCAGTAGGCGTTAGCGGTACATTGACGGTGTTATTAATTTGTTGTAGCCATAGCTATATATGTTGTAAAATTCAGGGAAATGTAATAAAAAAAAAAATATGACAATTGTCCCGAAAGTTTTCGTACACCCCTCGTATATAAACATCATATATCTAGAAAATACATGCTATCATTGTCTCATCTCGTATGAGACATTTACGTGTTGTGCAAAATCAGTAGACGATAATATCATGCAGCATTCAGATGTAAGCGAGTTCATGACATGTAGGTTACATTTTACACCATTTTATGTCAAAATCCTCTTTTTGTTTGGGTCTTGAATTGTGGCATATTTTTGCCACTGTCAATAAGACCACGTATTATAACACATGTGAATTATGAGTTCTTTTAAGTTTCGTAAATACTTTTGTTCGATCTTTTCAGTATAATTAGACATTTTATATACAATAACCTTTGTAACACTTTACAGTTCGGTCACAAAGTTTAAATTTTAGTATCTTTTTCAAATGCTCTTTCCATCTACGTCGCAATAGACCAATACTTAACATCTGTGTGAGAGTTCTAAATAAAACAGATTTTCATTAAATAAACAGTATCTTGCATGATGCGAAAAAAAGCCAGTGTACACTGAAATATTTTCATTTTATCTAAATTGAAACTGTTTGAACAAATTTTGTTAACACCACGTACACCCATTCGCCATTATTTGCAATTGCATCATGGGAGTTTATTTGAATAAACTATACGAACTAAGTGAATATAACATTTTTTTGAAATTTATGCTCGAACGAAATTTAAGCAACATAATGTCGCCATACCATCAAACTCGTTTATGGCACTAGCATTCATACTGACACTTTGAATTGTCTACTCGACTTTAGAACTGTATTCTCGTTTTACAAAAATTAAGAGAACACAATAATTTAATATAACAGCGACACAGACCGAAGCAACACGCATCGAGGAGAAATGTGTAATTTAATATAATTTGTGTGATTCATGTCAGACGAAAACTGGATTTTCATTCATCAAGACATTTGTATGGTTATTTAGTGAAACATTAATTTTACGCCCTGACAATAGAAATGATCGTGTAGCTAGGTTTAAGGTTTATCTGTTTACTGATTCAGACACATTTATAACTATTTTTATAGTGTTAATGGTGTATATTGTGAAACAAACGATATTGTGGTGACATATCATTGCCTTTCGTTTATATTGACCGAGAAAATAAATGTTTGTCAAAAGTACTGATCGAAATTCAGACTATGGCCAAAACAACTTTGAAAACGACAAAAATGAGAAACATACACGTACATGTAGTATCGTCGCTTATAGGGATTCTTTGAAATTATGATATAGACACATTTGTCAGCATTTTATATTTAATGTTATTGTTTTGGTATATAGACAGGCATAATGACAAACCTTCGCATTGTCTCAAAACCACCAAGGGTGCTATGAGGAATTTTGGGAAAACTTCTCTACTTAAAGCTTTGAGAATGAATAACTTGAAACGACTTGAGACTTTGTTGAAATGTAATTTGCAGATGATATATATTTTTCAAAAAACCAACACGTGCACGTTATGTTAGAACTTGACAGTACGATACCAAAATCCTCAATACACAATGACATATATTGACTATGACAACCGTCTCCATTGGCCTAATAGTGGTTTGGACATCCGCCTTGGGAGCAGGAGGTCGAAGGTTCGAATTCCAGTAGGGATCCGTTCTGATATGGCCAGTTGGTGAACCGCCATCTAGTAAAATAATTGTTATCGTGTCCCTACCTGCTTGGTACCTGGCATTAAATGATGGGAATCGGGAGGTAAATGTGCTCAGAAAGTAGGTTTCGCAAAAGTCAGAAATGACTGGCCCAGTAGGTAGGTGTGCTATTATAATATATACACTGCCATCCAAAAGTTTCTCCACACTTGCATATTTTGAATTTCGTTACTTTTCTTACAGAATTTCAAATAAAACATGCATGACCATAAAGTAAAATTATTCATCCCACTTCTGTGATAGATAGTTAAGAATCAACAATTTGCACATCTCGGCAGTAGCATCAAACTGCGTCCGAAACCGATATGTGTGTTACTGATTGATCTGATCAGAAAATAAGATTCTTTGTATAAGTACAAATTTAAAAATACTTCTACAGAAAAATATTGCTGTGTGAAACAAATATGAAAATACATTAATTGCTATGGGAAATTGTCAGTGTGCAGGAACTTTTCGAGGGCAGTGTATATTGTTTGACATTGAAAATTGGAAAGTTTGTTGAATTATTGTAGGCCTACTTGTGTTAAATTCTTTCTCTCTCATGTCTCTCTTCCTCCCATAGATTCGTTCAGAAGCAGACTAGTAATAAGACAAGAAGTGTGTAATTGTCCCATACAGATATAATAAAGATGTATTTGGTTCTCAAGTCCATTAAAGAAAATCAATTTGGCAAGATGTCTTAAAACGCTAAAATATAATGTCAAATTATCCTTGCCTGAAATAGTGATACATGTGTCTCACAGACGTGGGACAAGACAAGTAATGTTATTAACGAAGTCTTCACAGTAATAGTACGTACCATTCAAGCCGGGGGACTCGTAGATGGGATTTTGCAGAAATGTGCATTTCTACACAAAATGTACTGTATAAATGGTAAAGATTGCGAATTTCGCGAATGCACAAAAATTGCAAACAATTTCCGCAGCGTCCACTTCCACCTAAGTATTTATTTCCTAAGCATCGTGTAGCCGATACTTGGAGTCCGGTACTCCATGGAGTCACATCTAAATCAATGTCTGGACGAAAATACTTGGAGTCCGACCATTCCTTTTGGAGAATTAAGTAAAATTAAGAAATTTATAATTTTACAAAGTGTATATATTATTAACAAACTGATTTCGTCAATTCGCAAACGTTTCGACACGCGATATTATCCACTTATACAGTATTTGATAGAGAACCCGCAATTACCCTGTGATATTAAAATAAGATGGAATAAACATTCACTGTTACATTAATGTGTTTCCTATTACCCATTGTCTGTCACATGTGATTAAAATGGGAAAACTTGGGATAATTCATATATTCAGCTACATGTAGTATACATTTAAAATAGCAAAGAAGTCAACAACTGACGTCTGCTGTTGAAATGGAAATGGTTTTCGAATTCCACGGCACGCACATGTCCAACTTTCTGGCTCATCGCAAGATTCCCCAGATCTGATCGATATTGGCTCCATGCTATAACCGATTATATATACGCCACTTTAACGTCTCATGATCATTATCATTCGCGACTTAATTAGCCACCCCGCTGTGTTTAGCCAGCATGATGAAGTTGCCTAGGGCTGTACTGATTTATCATAATGTATTATACATTCATGATACTTATATTGTAGCCTTTTTCGAAAACAATATATAGAGGATCTTACATTCGTGCTTATTTGATATTGTTTTTATGAAACGAGTCGACTAAATATGACGCGTTTCAGTCGACTCGTTTCATAAAACCAATTTCAAATAAGCACGAATGTAAGATTCTATTTATCATTAACACCATAAATATATTGTTTTCAATCTTTAAATAGACTTTAAATAATGCTGTGATTCGGCTATTTCTGTAACTAGTTACATATGATATTTATGTCATTGCTTTATGTCACTCAGTCGACTCGTTTCATAAAAACAATATCAAATAAGCACTCATGTAAGATCCTCTATTTATGAAACTTACATGATACCATATTTTGTATTATGATAATTAAGAATATTATCTTGATATGACTATGACTACTGGTATAGTATTGCATTATTTAAACAAATGAATGCATGCGACCAGAGTTTTATCACTTTAATAAATATATATATTAATATATATTAATTAGCAATTGTATTCTTTCCTACACAAGTATATTGGTGTTTTATTGACTGCAAACGCATATACAGTATAACCTCACTTAAAAGACCACCTCAATAATAAGACCACCAAAAAATTAAGAACATAATGTTCAAGTTCATATTCACCGTTTTGCTCTTTATTCAACCTTAATATTAAGACCACCTCAATAAGAAGACCAGTTATCAAGAGTATCAAAGGCGGTCTTATTATTGTTTTGCTGTCTATTATACCGTGTCCATTAATTGTTTACCACAGTTCGCTATCCTCCTGTCGAACATTGTCTTCGGTCGTTTTGTCTCAAGTGAGTCTTTGGCTTTATTTATCCATAATCTTATACAGTGTTTGTTGTGCGGTTGATGGCTGGCTAGAACCTGATTCAGTAAGTTCTATAATGAAAATGTCACAAACCCCTTGTATTAACCTCCCACTGGACTCGTGTGGCGTGTGTCTATACATCATTCTGTCACGAATAATTCAGTGAATATTACACTTAATATTTCTCCTAAATAATACGTTATAAACAGACATTGTTTTCGACTGTCATTTTAATAGAACATCCGTCATATTCAATATAATATATGATCAATGACGAGAGAATGAAGTCATATATCAACTTTGTTTGTGAGGAGCGTTATGATATCATGTTGAGCATATATAGCTCGTAGCATCCACGCAGATTTAAATGACAATTAAGGAAATTAAACGTTTTAACATGTTATATTTTATTACGCATGCAGTAACGTCGGATGATGTCCTTTGCAGCACCTGCTATTTTTATTCCCTCGTTTAATTACAAAAATATAACACATCACAATCGACGGAATGTTGTTTTACCACCAAGCGCCGTGTTATCGTTACAAAGGGACACGAAAAGTGACGCTACGTTGTAGTGTGACGCGTGGCGGATTGATACGGCGCGCGAACGCTTGGTACGACGAGGGACAGTGTCATTACACGCGAGATAATAATAATAATAACATCTTTATTTCGAGAAGGTGGTTACACATTATGACATAATTATAAAACTATATGGCCTTCTATTAACAAAAACACACAATTCAATAATAATTAAAAAAATACGTTTGTACAATACAATCACATGTATATAAATTATAAAGATTTACACAGTATTATTTATTATATTATAACAATTCAGTCCAATTTATCTTCAATCAAACATCGACAGACACTCGATATAAATTGAAATGAACATAATGTATATATATAATGTATTATCATTATGTCACAAATAATAAAATATGCAACGTAATTACTGCGATGCAGTATTTAAAAGGTGAGTTATATATTATTTTAAGTTTGAAGGTTGTTTAACCCCTTCGCATTTCTTATGTCATCTGGGATGTCATTCCATACCTTCTTACTGTAATAAGGAAATGAATCTTTTAACTAATTAGTTCGTAGTGTTTTCTCTAAACATAAGTCACGTTTTGAAGCCAATCGAAGTGAATAGTGTTCATTATTTGCAAAAAACAAGTAACTCAGGTAACAAGGGGCCATACCATTATGCGTTTTATATACAATACCGCCAAAGTGGTATTTACATCTGTCTGTAAAAGTTAACCACTGAAGTTCTCGTAATAATCCATTGGATGGCGATCGCTTGGGGTTTTTAATAACTATTTATGCAATTCTTCTTTGCAAGGTGTTTACTTTATTTATGTAACGATTTTTGTCTTTGCCCCAAATATGACAACACTAGTCAAGTATTGGAAGTATGTACGCGATGTTACGAGGCAACACATCACAGTATAATTCGACGCGCAATTACTCTAAATTGCCATGGCGATAGCAGAATTCTGTAGACATGTTATACTGGTAATACTAGATAATCATATATGTTTTTGCAAACACAAGTTATTCGAGCGTGACTGATACTATTTCTATTGGTAATATCTGCACTTCTTTAAAAGCAATTAATTCTACTACCTGTAATTAAAAAAAGCTCGAGGCAATATCATTATCAAAACATAAACGTTGAAAATTATTTCCATTTATGATTATGTTCAAACCGATAACTCGAGGAACGATTGAGACAAAAAATGATAAAGATACCGCATTACAAAACTGTTGTCATGTTTAATGAACATGAAGCATTGGCGGTCGAGTAAACACATTCATATCTAAAACGCCAGTTATTAATGTGCCTGTTTTAACTCTAAAATACTCAATTTGTTCATTATATATTCCATACAGACAGTAACGGGAAGTGGGGTGTCTTATCAATTCTCATTTCATGAATATTTGAAGTCTATTTCGAGGGTTCAGTGGAAGACTATCATAACTTCTATACAAATGCATTGGAGTTACGATTGTCTTGCATTGAACCCTCGAAATTTTAGAAACCAAATTTGAGGTTTGAATGTTCTGTTTAAATTATATCATAGAACATTATCGATCAACATGCTGTCGTTCAGTTCATGAACTTCTAGACAATGACAGATAACATAGATTACCGGTGAACTCCTATTATGGGACCGGCAATGATTAAAAATAGCATCTATGAAGATAGTTTAAGTGATCGGGTCATGCGGGTCATGTAGCTTGTGCTTACATTAATAACCTCGGCATCGCATAGATCATTTTATATCAATATATTTCGTAATTACTAAATTAACGTTTATTGTACTGGATGGTTAGGGGGTTATGGGTGGGTGGGGTATGGTTACTGGTAGCCCTAACCATGATCCTTCGACCGTATTTTAGTAATGTTGACCTATGTTCCTGCATTACCAACCATATCGAACCTGTGCTTCAGAAAGCCACCGACAACTTCCTCTCATTTATTAAGGTTGGAGGACAACTTGACTTCGGATGTGTTATTTTCAGCAAACTGTCACGCAGTACGAACAATCCGACCGAGTTTCAAACTTCGACCTCAAAACTGGGTGGCACAAACATCCGCATGCATGTATAATGAGACTACTCCTTTGGCACAATCGTAGCTCTCGTCATGTACGAACGTGGTAATAAATGAGAAAACGTGGTAATTATAAATAACAATTATGGCACAATCGTAGCTCTCGTCATGTACGAACGTGGTAATAAATGAGAAAACGTGGTAATTATAAATAACAATTATGGCACAATCGTAGTTCTCGTCATGTACGAACGTGGTAATAAATGAGAGAACGTGGTAATTATAAATAACAATTATGGCACAATCGTAGTTCTCGTCATGTACGAACGTGGTAATAAATGAGAAAACGTGGTAATTATAAATAACAATTATGGCACAATCGTAGTTCTCGTCATGTACGAACGTGGTAATAAATGAGAGAACGTGGTAATTATAAATAACAATTATGGCACAATCGTAGTTCTCGTCATGTAAGAACGTGGTAATAAATGAGAAAACATGGTAATTATAAATAACAATTATGGCACAATCGTAGTTCTCGTCATGTACGAACGTGGTAATAAATGAGAAAACGTGGTAATTATAAATAACAATTATGGCACAATCGTAGCTCTCGTCAAGTGAGTACGTGGTAATTATAAATAAAATTATGGCACAATCAAAGCTCTCGTCAAGTGAGTACGTGGTAATTATAAATAAAATTATGGCACAATCAAAGCTCTCGTCAAGTGAGTACGTGGTAATTATAAATAAAATTATGGCACAATCAAAGCTCTCGTCAAGTGAGTACGTGGTAATTATAAATAAAATTATGGCACAATCAAAGCTCTCGTCAAGAGAGTACGTGGTAATTATAAATAAAATTATGGCACAATCAAAGCTCTCGTCAAGTGAGTACGTGGTAATTATAAATTAAATTATGGCACAATCAAAGCTCTCGTCAAGTGAGTACGTGGTAATTATAAATAAAATTATGGCACAATCAAAGCTCTCGTCAAGAGAGTACGTGGTAATTATAAATAAAATTATGGCACAATCAAAGCTCTCGTCAAGAGAGTACGTGGTAATTATAAATAATATTATGGCACAATCGAAGCTCTCGTCAAGAGAGTACGTGGTAATTATAAATAAAATTATGGCACAATCAAAGCTCTCGTCAAGAGAGTACGTGGTAATTATAAATAAAATTATGGCACAATCAAAGCTCTCGTCAAGTGAGTACGTGGTAATTATAAATAAAATTATGGCACAATCAAAGCTCTCGTCAAGAGAGTACGTGGTAATTATAAATAAAATTATGGCACAATCAAAGCTCTCGTCAAGAGAGTACGTGGTAATTATAAATAATATTATGGCACAATCGAAGCTCTCGTCAAGAGAGTACGTGGTAATTATAAATAAAATTATGGCACAATCAAAGCTCTCGTCAAGAGAGTACGTGGTAATTATAAATAAAATTATGGCACAATCAAAGCTCTCGTCAAGTGAGTACGTGGTAATTATAAATAAAATTATGGCACAATCAAAGCTCTCGTCAAGAGAGTACGTGGTAATTATAAATAATATTATGGCACAATCAAAGCTCTCGTCAAGAGAGTACGTGGTAATTATAAATAAAATTATGGCACAATCGAAGCTCTCGTCAAGAGAGTACGTGGTAATTATAAATAAAATTATGGCACAATCAAAGCCTTCGTCAAGAGAGTACGTGGTAATTATAAATAATATTATGGCACAATCGAAGCTCTCGTCAAGAGAGTACGTGGTAATTATAAATAATATTATGGCACAATCGAAGCCTTCGTCAAGTGAGAACGTGGTAATTATAAATAATATAATGTTGAAAGTCTTCACATTTTGCCGATGAAAACCCACGGATGTGTACGAATACTCAGGAGTGCCAGGCATATACTGTCGGGCTATACCGTTAAACCTAGCAGTGGTCGCAATAACAAAATTTAACTTCTGCCTAAACTTCATTGGATTTCGAGTTAAATCCTATTTGCACCCCTGGAAAATCCGATTTTAGCAAGTTCCGGATATCATCTATATTGACAAGAAAGTTTCTATATCTATCGAAAATTGAAAATTGAATTATTATTTCTTATGTCTGTTTTAACGGCGCCAGAATATCGTTGCACACAGTAAACAATTTCTGTAAACACTTGCAGAACGCTTGATTAATTTGCGTTCCTAAGATAGTGAGTAGCTTATATTACTTCGCCCACTGACTGTGTACTTTTACCAATAGATATTGCGTCTGGTAGATACGTTTCGGATTGTCAGTGTATTTAAAAGCAAGTATGCATTTTGGTTTACTGAACAAAGTGCGGCACATAAAAGCTAGGCAAGGTCACTGACAATCACAAGCATTTATGTGGTTTCATGATTCTCTATCAGTGGTGTCTCTAAATAAATGTAGAATTTGTTGTTATGATATAAAAACATTCCATCTTTGTTTTTTGAACATGAGGTGCGGCACTTTATATGACTTTGACGCACCGAACAAAAACGTAGACGGTCAAAATACAAACTTTTAATTTAAACATATAAATGCTCATTTTTATTGTTCATTTGTTTACCTAAACAATTATGAAAAACTTTATTTAGTTAAAACTTCAATAAATATGCATTATCACAGAATACATTTAAAATTGTTATGCAAAAAACTTCATCTATGATCTGAAAAACGATAGGTTTTAGTCTCAACTCGGTACTATTTTTCGTCTTCATACGAGCATTCAGTTTATGCAGTGTGAGGTCATGTTGTGAATCGACTACATTAAAATCATTGAAACATCAAAAGTCGAATTGAAATTATAAGGAGATTGGTGTTCACGCATGTGTAAACCCTGGCCTGTGTAAACCCTGACATGAGTAAACACCAAAAATAGAATTTAACATTACGTTCGTTCCATATAAATAGACACAATAAGGCATAGTGAATCTCGTACCTGTCTCGCAAGTAGATGCAACAAAATACACTGTATTGCAAACATATTCCATAAGTACATTCAGTAAGATGCAACGTACTGTGAACTTACTAAATATGTAAATGCATAACCCATAATGCATTGCATACGAATCTTATACATAGAGTCAACAAAACACATCGTATCGTAGAAGCGGACTCGTGGTCCAGTGGTTATGCTCTGGACCAGTAATCTAGGGATCGCAGGTTCGATCTCACGCTCCACCACTAACAGAACTAACAGTCTTTTGAATAGAGACAAAAACCGAGGTCCTGTGTACCATGCTTTAAATCGGGCACGTTAAAGAAACTAGGATGTTTCTTGACATCTTCTGTATCATGCACTATCCTCCAAAAAAATAAAATTACTAACATTCTTCTGGAGGCGTCGCCCCTTATGAGAAACCGGTGGCGACGATAAATAAACGCAAATACAAAAATAAATACACCATATCACGTACACGCATCGTAAGTAAATGCCACACTACGCAATATATCGTCTACGTACTTCTTACGTAAATGCAACAAGGTTCTTTATTATTATTAATAAAATTTATTAGCATGTAACATGTTTCTGTTTAATATTATATCAATATTATTGCAGGCTTATAACATCAATTCAAATTATCTCCGCATTGAAATGACTAGATTTAATGAAATGCTCCTGTTTTTGTGCGGACATTCAATTATGTCCGGCCATTAGCATTAATCATTTTAAATCCCAGTTCGTCTATTATAATTCGATTTAAACATGATTAAGACATTTCTATCAGGAGAACGATCCGATAAACTATGAATAAAAACTTCTCCTTTGTATTTGGCAATTTCTGATCGACAACAATTTTTATTTTTATTGGAGACAATTCAGTTAGTTAGTGTTCCAAATCATAATACCGATAGTTTAACCATGTGGGAAATCATATTACAACAGTAACAATAAACTTTCTGATTGTGTGAAAATACAACGCTTCAAATCAATACAGATAAATAAGAGACTAGACGTATTCAAATTTCACAATGATAATATATCTTCGCCATTGCTGTTCATATTTGTCTACTAAATTTAAGATCAGACAATATTTTTGGATGTGTTTATATATATTTGTATATTAATTCAATATTTAAACAATATATATACAGTTCACTAAACGCACAGTACGACATAATTTATATTCACATCCTAGCTGGGTTGTCATGATTATGTAGACGACGATAGTTATGACTAATTCATCGAATATAGGGAAATGATAGTGTTCTGTCAGTAACAGTTTTAGAATGACACGTGCTTGTTCATTATTTCGGAGTAGGTATTTGTTCATGTTATGTATGGTCGTTGACAGTACTTTTGGTCATCAATTAAGGCTATTACACCTCAGTCACTGCACGATGCTAATCTTTAGAACGCGATAATATTTAAGTAAACATATGACAAACATTGCACCATTTTCAGCCAATACCACCGATTACCTCTTTCCAGAAATGGAAAGCTTCAAACTACAACGGTGACAAGTGACATAGTACAGCGATCGGTAAACATGTACCAGCGACCTATACAGTGATTAGTTCGGCTTGATCGTGGTCACTGGTAATATGATTGCTGATAAAGGCGATAATCATGACGCTATTGAAGACATAGCTGATATTGATTCAGATGATAATAATAATTAGGATGATGGTACTGATGATGTTGATGACGATGATGAGGAGGATGTAGTAATAGTGATGATGATATAAGTGATATGGTGGTGATTATCATGATTATCATGGCAAATGATAATTTTAACGAATTTGATTATACTGTTGATTTCAAAATGGTTGAATTTTACGATCTTTAACAAATAATATGCACCCATGCAAAGCATTTGGTCGCCACCAAAGTCAGCAGTTTTTATTTGGTATTTATTATTGTGTTGTGTTGTGTTGATACCACATTACTGTGTATCAACGTATTGCTAGTTATAGCAGTGTTATGTATTCATTTGATATTTGAAGGAATCAGTTGTAATTTTAAACAGTCATGTAAATCAACGTTTTACTCAAACAACTTAAACTTCTTAATGTTCCTAGTGGTACTCAACGAATCAAGGTATGTCCATTTTTTAATACATGTCATGCACCCCTTTCTCAAACTGAATTCGTTAGGTCTCAAACACAGCTGTATTTCAAAGAAAATACTACTTCATTCCAACGTTTGTTCTCCCTACATCCCTTGATATTTACATTTCTTTATAAGTTGATTATTATTTACTATTACAGAATCCTTTAATATCATATTCATTTAATATGCCAAAGAAAGTGTTAAAATATATTTCACCTACTTTTCCTAATAAATGCTCATGCAAATACGTAAGAAACACATACTTTGATTTCGAGTAATACCTGAAGAACCCAATAACGTTAGAGAAAATAATATCAAGCAAAGGAACAAAAATCAGCAGTTCGAAAATAAATACCGAGCGTTTATAGTAGTACTCAAAAATAATCCTTTAAAGCATTTGTGTTTATGTTTAGATTTTTGTGAGGAATGACGAGTTAAACTTTTTTAGATCTGTATGGAGTTGTTCAGTTTTCTTTTCTCAAATGTCTTTTCATATTTCGATTTTTAACTATTTCAACAATCCAACGAAGAGAAGATGGAAAATTCGAAACAATACACAGTCTTGACCATATCGTAAGTGTTGTGGCATTTTTTCGATTCCCTCCAAAAGGTATTTCGTAATTTACTTGTGCTTTACATTAATTCATTGGTTTCATTTATATCTTTTCATCTCGCATACATGTCGGCTCTTGTATCAAAGACCACAAGCATTATTCCTTTGACACAGGCAAATTCTGGGTTATTGTTTTAGAGTAAATCTGTACGCTGTCAAATATGTAATAGAAAAATCAAGCAGTAATGATATTGGCTTTCTATAGACTAAAGGTGAACTCATATGTCGACCTGACATTGATATATTGCTTCTGTATGATTGATTTTCGGGTTAATTACATCATACTGATCTTTACAAAACAATAAACTGACTGCTTGCTAGGGTTCACAGTTGATATTACTCTTTCCTCTACTTCGTATCTATATAATGTTCTGTGTGTATTATCAAATAATGAAGCTAAGTAAGAATATATATACAAGATACATTTTTTCAAGGTCTGAGGAGAAGAACGTCGTAGAGACATAATGATTTAGGAAATTTAATTAGTGAAACCAAAGGGGTTCGAACCCACGACCCCTACGACGTCACCGCCAAGCACTGAACCCCTAGACGCTGATGTCGTAGGGGTGGTTGGTTCGAACTCCTTTGGGTTCACTAATATATTTCCAAAATTTATATGAAAGCTGCTGTCCCAGGCATTCATAAAAGCCAAGTGGCGTGTCTGTCTGCGAGACATTTAAGTAGCTAAACAATTATCACAATAATGATTTATGTTGATACTGTTAATTTATACTCATGAAAAGTAAGCTTCTACTCTAACTTTACAGCGGGTCTCCTAATCACCTATTGATTACATATAGACAGTATTAAAATTATCATAATGGGTCCAGAATTGTCTGCTGCACTGTCCATTGTGTATAGCATGTGCTGTTTAGAAGTTGAAAGCCAAAGCAATCCAAGTTTCTTTTTCTGTAGAAACGGATTGTATGCATTGATACACTCCCTGTTTTTGAAGTTACTGTTTTGTTCAGGAGATTTATATTATCATATATTAACGTACTCCCATTCCTGAGAAGCTAACACGAGGTCATCAAGGTAGCACAGAGTGTGCCTGAATTGCAAAACTTTACAGAAACTGTTAACGAAGCCGACGAATGAATGACCATTATATCAGCTATTTCTTATTAAGAATAGGTTGCAGTACTCAATACTCAATATTTACTCGTGGGTTTTCAGTCTGTACTGTACACAAACAGGACGGCACTTTTGTTCAGTATGTTATCATCCAACATATACGTTTGAGACATGTCCCTTGTCCTGTTAATATATAAGATAATAGACCCGGTCGTAATTATAACCACTCAAATACAAACCAATGTTACATGCCGTATATGTTTCTATCGCGGAAGAAAGAACGGTAAATAGTCTTATGATGTGAATATTGGACTAGCTGTGGGTGGTATTACGTGAACTCAAGATGTCCTATATCGTTCCTACGGAATATCAAAACATTTATTATATGATCTGTAACCAACATTCAATTCATACCAACTTATCTGAGTACATCATAATACTTCATACCAAATCGACTGTACCTCTTGTTTCTGTAATGTGTGAACACAATTAAGCACCAATATCAAAGACGATTAATAGAGAAAAGATATACTTGTTTTGTGCCATTACATGCTAGAGATATCATACGATCACTAAGGGGATTTCAACATATACAGTGTACATGTATTTCTTATTTACTTGTATCGTGATATATCTGAACAGTTTGGACCAATCTCATTGAAATCAGCCCCTAACTTTTGCTCCATTACTTTCCTCTGCCAGTTAGCGTATAGTATAGGAGAGTGCGACTGGAGCAGAGTTAATGACATTGAGTGTGGATGTGTATAATACTTTCTTGCCTCGCAGTAGTGACAACATGTGGTGAACCAGGTCGAGGATCAGCGACTGTTCCAATGACATTGCAACGTCGAATTGGCAATACAATCGTGCAGAGGTTAACATAAACCCGTCTCGACACATCAAATTGAGTAACTCCCGTCTATAAAAGGCCATAGAATACGCATAATTTTTCTTTAAATTTTACACGATGACAATTTGTGTTGTAGTGAATAAGCCGTACTGGTAACACAAGAAGCTGTGGTTGGAGATTTACCGCAATATACTTAAGGCCGGAAGTTCTGCACGGTATACTAAAATGTGAAACAAATACAAAATATAAATCAAAGTACCTATTTTGAAATGTAATATCCAAAACAATTTATTAACACACACACATGAAAAGTTTTAACGATTTTCATTCTCAAATAAAGACTTTATACACATTATTGTAACACCACTTTCAAATATCAGATTAACACGCCAATCAACAGTACACTATAACTTATTCCTCATTACACTCAATACCGTGTGTGTCCACCGTTTGCGTTGACAGTGCAACACATCTCCTTCTCATAGACGACAATAGTCTCTGTAGGAATCGCTGTGGTAATGCAGCCCATTCCCTAACGATAAAGTTCCTTAATTCTGCTACATTTCTAAGATTGTTGTCATGTAACTTCCGTTTCATGTATGCCCAAACGTGCTCTATGGGGTTCATGTCTGGACTCATCGACGGCCACGGCAGAATATCAACGTTGTTTTGTTGCAGAAAGTCATAGTCAGCCTTGCCGAATGGGGTCGTGCGTTGTCTTGCTGTAGCACAAGTCCTGGGTTCTGACATAAATGGGACGACAACCGGGCGCAATACATCATCGACGTAACGCTGGGCTGTAATACCACGTGCTCTAGCTCCCCTAACATTATCTAAGAAAACTAAGCGTGTTTTCCAATTATATGTGAAACCAGCCCAAGCCATGGTACTTGGACCACCAAAACGGTATCGTTCATTCACACAGGCGTCAGTGAACCTTTCATGACGACGTCGGTACACGGATTGACGTCTATCATTAAAATCAATTTGAAATTTACTCTCGTCAGTGAAGAGTTCTTGATTCCACCGACGTAATGGCCATCTTTGATGTTGTCTTGCCCAAATTGAACGATTGCGGCGATGAATTTGCCTTAAACGTGCCCCGCAATATGGACGTCTGGCGCGTACTCCAACTTCGCGTAGCCGACGTCGAATAGTACGCGCGCTGACTCGATGACGAGTTCGACCTCGCGTGTTCCTGGCAGACTCCTCTGGAACAATAAAACGTCCATGTAAATGAGTAAGAACGATATGCCTGTCCTGTCCGGGCGTTGTTTCACGTGGACGTCCCGTTCTTGGACGATCATGAACTGAACCAGTAGCACCGTAACGATCTCTCAAACGTCTAATAGTGTGCTCATGAACTCCAAAATTCCTTGCAATTTGAGCTGCCGTAATACCAGCTTGCAATTGTCCAGCGGCGCGCATACGTTCCTCATTCGTCAGCTTCATACTGACGTCAACGTCATAAAATATTGAAATAAACGGCGGCGAAAATTGTGTTTGGGTTAGCTGAAGACTAATAAACATGTAAAGTGTTAAATAACACGGATTATATACCCGAAGCATATTGCACGGGAAATTCGTGTTCCGCGTGGTTATTGGGGCAAACAATGTCAAGGACGCAACTTTTAGACTGGCCAACATGCAATTACATCCCAGATATAAAATAAAACTTGTTTCATGAAAATTTGTAAAAAAATAAAATAAATATTAAAAGTTAAAAAACCGTGCAGAACTTCTGGCCTTAAGTATAAGTTGCGCTGATACTGTGAGTCGTGCTACAGCGGCCAATCTCACCAGAGGTCCATAAAATGAACCAAAAACACTGAGATATGGCAGTTACTAAGTAAGCGTTTCTACGTTTCACCTGATGTTGATAAAACATTAATTTTCCTTTTGAATTTAGCTGTATGTCCCTTCCCTACTTTTGTACATTTCATAACAAAGGATTCTGTGCGGGTAGATCCCTTTTCTGAATGGGGCATGTCTGCCGTTAGCTACTACTTCTCACTTATAAATAACGAGAGCTTAGAAGCGATTGTACTTTTATATACATATATTAATAGATATTTATATCGAATAACCTCATCCGAATTACACTAATTGCAGAAACCTATTGCTAAATCTAGAGCGTATTAACATGTTTTATTACATTAACCGTCTCCAATGCCATGAAGTGAACATTCTTACATCTGTCAATGATCCGTCGTTATTGCTTTAAACTGTATAAATTACTCAAATTGAAGACTAAATGGGTTTTCGGTTCTACAGTGATTTGATTCAATAAAGCAGGTTTCAAAGACTGATTTCATTTGGCGTTCAAATAGGCTCATTTATCAATACTTTAACGCGAAATAAGTTTTCTTGATTTTGCGCCCTGAACTGGTCATGCGCAAACGTACACTGAATTGTCATTGCACGCTTAATTTAGTGGAAAGTACAATCGCTGTGTTGCTAATAATATACTGCTATAGCAGTTAATATTCTTAACGCATTTAAACTGAACACAACAACGATAATATGGTATCAACAAAACAAGCGAGGTAAGAGCCAATCGTTTTAAGAGGATACGTTCGAGATGGTCGATGTGAAGTTGGCAGTAGTAGTAGAAACAACATCATCAGTATTAGTGTTGTAGCTGTACTGTCAGTAAAACAACTCCATATGTGGTGTAACTTTGAATACTATGAGCGTTCTGAATTACTTATTATATATTACAGAGAGAATACGTAACCACAGGGAACGCCACATACACAAGACAATACCTCCCCACGCAGACCTCCGGAAAAACAACAATCCACAAAACATAAGGCACTTAAGGAGGCCAAACGGTACACATATTAAGGAACAAAGGCACAAGGAATGGCCCGACAGACCATAAGGAATAACTAGGAGAATCAAAGTGGACAGTTAAGGGAGGGGGAGGGGGAATTAATGGATGAAAAAGATCACAGGACAAGTCAAGACAACGGGCCGCAATAGGCCAAAAATGGGCAGGAAACACTCTGAACACTGTATAAAGTGACACATTCATAACACAAACAGAAACAACAATTATATAGCGAATTACAGCCTTGGAACTGTCAGCAAAAAAATAATGGGGGTTTAAATCGATTTAACAGCTAGCTAACCTCACACCTTATCGCTATATGGTCATTGATTTCCAACATATATACATATATACATATGGCATTTTTAACCGAATTAATAATTTACGATCGACCAAACTGTTTGCTGATTTGCTTCATATTCTGTATAGAACATTTTAGAAATGTATGCAATGTAGAATACATTTTGCTTCTTGCTTGCAATTCATAATCTGTAATACGGTTCTTGATTCTGACAGTAAGGGTAGTATCACAGCTAGTACATCTAGCAGCGGTTAGTGATATACTAGCAACTACAGCTGCTAACTTAACTCCAATATTAAGGTATTACAGTAGTAGACTGAATGTATGCTTAGTTTTGAACACTATACGTACAAAGAAACGTCGTCAAAGTATTGGTGCTTAATTGTTTTCACACATTACATAAAAAAGAGGTACAGTCGATTTGGTATGAAGTCTTGTGATGTACTTATGTAGCAAGGAAGACCGCAAGTAACTGTAGTACCAATGGAATATTAGAATATTACGTGATACTTCTATTCCCATATTTCAATTAATCTACGAAACACATTTGTAATGGCATTATAATCCGTTAAGGTTGAAATTATTTCCTTTAAAACCACCAGAGAATATGTCTTTCTAATCATTTAAAGTCCTTGACCAATGGAATATTTCGTGAAATTCTATATTAATATTTCAATTAATCTATGAGACACATTTGTAACGGCATTATAATCCGTTAAGGTAGATACTTATTTCATTTAAAATCACTAGAGAATATGTATTTCTAGGCATTTAAAGTCCTTGACCAATGGAATATTTCGTGAAAATTCTACATTAATATTTCAATTAATCTATGAGACACATTTGTAACGGCATTATAATCCGTTAAGGTAGATACTTATTTCATTTAAAATCACAAGAGAATATGTATTTCTAGGCATTTAAAGTCCTTGACCAATGGGATATTTCGTGAAAGTCTACTCCAATAGTTCAATGTATCTATGAAACGTTTATAATGACATTAGTATCCGTTAAAGTTGATATTTTTGCTATAAAACCACCAGAGAATATGTTTTTCTAATCATTTAAAGTCCTCGACCAATGAGATGTTTCGAGAAAATTCTACTCCAATATCTAAATTTATCTATAAAACACATTTGTAATGGCATTATTATCTGTTAAGGTAGATTTTTATTTCCTTAAAAACCAACAGAGAATATATCTTTCTAATCATTTAAAGTCCTTGATTTTAATTTTTTGATAATAAATACTAATTGAAGTTGACAATACCCTATTGCCAGTGTTAATCAAATAAACACATAATTATTGGTCATACCGTTTACAGCTCAGTAGGAACCTAGTTCCTCGGGGAACCATATTCGTACTTTGATATGTCCTTGAGGATCTTTACATGTAGTAATTAAATGCATTGATAAAAGACGTTGTACATCGACGAAGACAAGTAGGTGACAATCCAAATATGGCTCCCTACACATATATTAAAGAACGCTGTAAAGAGAGACACAACGTATGAATCTATGTGGTAAAATGTCATTAAATCACAAGGTTTTTCGTACGGAAGTAGTGGAGTTCTTTGCTAACACAATAATTAAACAATCGCCGGACTAGGAAAAAATATGTCAAAGTAAATAGTAACGGTGAAGAATATATGTTTCATTCAGCCATTCCCATCCTCTCACCATCATTTAGTTCTTCGTCTAATTCAATTTCTGTGCACACCAGAGTCCTTCAAATAAAAAGCCCTAACTCGTTGTATGGTTATTATTTCTGTTTGTGTCAGGCCATTCCTTTTGCCTCTGTTCCTTAACATATGTACCCTTTAACCTCCTTATGTGCCTTATGTTTTGTGGCTTGTTGTTTTCCCGGTTTTCTCTCTCTTTTTATATTTAACTCGTACCCTTGTAATATCTGCGAGGAGGCTGTTATGTTTTTGAGAATGCGATGCCTTTAATCGCTTTTGCTACCAGGTTCATAATTTTGTTGTGCACTTTTACGTGGCATGCTGTCTGGACCTGTTTTTTTCGCTTCTATGTACGGTAAATGTGTTTCAGCATCAACATGTGCTTGGACTACCGGCTCTTGACGCGCTATATACGACGTTAGCACCTATGGTATGACGGATGGTTACTTTTACATTTAGATCTGAGATATATCGCTATCGGTTGTAAGTTGCTTTTAACAATCGACTATTTTGAATTTCTGAATGATTCCTTGAAAAGTTTTTGTCATACTTAGTTTTGTATACCAGTTCAGACTGCATTCCATTTTACATGTTTTTTTACGTGTTTGTCAATTGTTTGGAATTAGTGCGAATAGGATAATATTCCACAGAATGCTTGAATTAACAAATAAAAGTGTTTCATCAAAATTGAAGCACACCATAAAACTATCATAACATTAGAAACGCTTTCTTAAATGATGTTTATAGTCTAGATATTGTTTTCCGATTTGCATAAATGAGTCTGCCGAGACACAAAGAAATCCATAAAATTGTCTGTGCTGAAATGTTATTATGTCTACGAAATAAAACACAAATGAAAATCAGATTTTCTGCCCAAAAGACTCAATATTCCATAAACGCTAATAGATGTTATAATCAATTTACAAACAGATCGTTAATCAAACGATGTCGCAACTTATTTATTCAGATTGTCGATTTGACTGCAGTACAAATACAATTGGTCAGTGTAAATGTTTTTTTCATAGCAATCGCCTAAATTGTATTTGGCTGATACAAATTACTTCGTCTAGCATCAATCTACATATGAAATGGTCAAAACTCGCTGCACTATATAATAATAATAATAGCAAACATCATCTGCAGTCGACGTAATTTGTCTGTATTTGTATTATGAGCAAGGCTATGCCCAATTACCATAACGAATTAGGACACTGTCTTTAAGTCAAATGGATAGAGCTCAGATATACGCATGAACCGATTTTGTTTCTCAAGTTCTTTTGCAATATCTCTCTACCACCTAATGTCCAGACCAATGGTAAATAATTTATTCCAATGAGTCCATGTGATTGTGTAGATAAGGATTGTGTCTATTCGATGTAGTGGTAAACAGAATCTATTTATTATTATTATTAAGTTAAAGTCCTGTCAACGTTCTATTTTCATTACCTTTTTACGGTATTTATCTATTTTTTTCAAACATACATTAAAACGCTTCCTATAGGTTTTCCATCCCTTAATCCCCCCACTCTTTGTCCTCTTTGATTCTCCTAGTTATTCCTTATGGTCGGCCTTGCGCCTCTGTTCCCTTACGTATGATCATTTGAGCCTCATCAAGTGCCTTATGTTTTATGGATTGTTGTTCTCCCGGTGGTCTGTGTGGAGAGGCGCTGTCTGGAGTATGTGGCGTTCCCTGTAGCAACTTATTATCTCTATTGTATGCGCATTGCTTGTGAAAAGGGTCATCGTGCAGTGGAAATGGACATAAGGTAGGTTTCCATGACCATTCATTAAAGTTTACAACGTAAGTTTCCCAATGATATTATGTTTTATAATTCGAGTAACAAACCCGACAAAATGCGTAATGGCTAATTGTTGTTAATAATAGTTACTGCCAACTTAGTCAATTCGTGTGTTTGCTGGAAATCAATGACCATATAGCGGTTAAGTGTGAGGTAAGCTCGCTGTTTAATCGATTTATAACCCCAGCATTTTACCAGCAGTTCCAAGGCAATAAATGTGGTTATTATTTCTATCTACGTTTCCACATGTACTGTTCCTTTACTTCATATAATATTTATGTTCTTTTCTTTCCCATTTGGGCCTCTGATCACTGACTTTTCGGCGTGTACCGAGATGTATTTCAGCCATAAGACCCTTCCCCCCCTTGCAGTTCCCAAAAATCTCAATAGTTGTTTTTGATTGTCGGCAAATTCCTTGCGCCCCTATTCCCATACATGTTAACCCGTGCACCTCGTCCGCCCCAAATGTGTTGTAGAGTGTTGCTTCCCTGGTGTCTGTTAGGGGATGCATTGTTTTATGTTATAGAATGTGGCGTTCCCAGTAACAACGTATTATACATATAACTATCTCTTTAACTGACCAAGAAACGCAAGGTTTGATAAAATATTTCTTCATTTTCAAGGTGTCTTATTATTGGCTAAAGAAAAAGAGAAAGTATAAAACACATTGCCAACAGGTATCTAGGGTACCAAATCAAATAACAGGATAAAATAATACTAAACAATATGTTACCGAGAATAACAAAGGTTGGTACATCAATAAACACGAAGAGAAATTTAGCAGCGGCCTTCAAACCTACGAATCGTTATTCCAATTTGCATTTTAATCTGTTTAAGTATGTATCATACCCAACCTTCAAGACCATATTCGTGACACAACTTTCTGCACGGATAAGTCATATATATAACATACATTTCTAAATTTCCTGTTCGTGTCTTAAAGTATTTCATTGTTATAGCCAATGAATCTCCCAAATATCTCATATAAACAATCAACTGATTATATCAGATCTGTTCTGTCACGAAAGCTGCCATAACAGTATAGGATTCAGATATTGAAGGATTCTAGAACCTTTAAATATTATCACGCTTCTCATTACTCGCCTGATAAAGTGGTGTTGCTTGTTTGTTTCGGGCTTCACGCCGTTTCTCATTAAGTACTTTAGTTATAAAAGAACAATTAAGTTGTTATTAGCCTATGTACAAAATGACAATATTTTATCTAAAAGGTCGCGTAAAATGCAAACATTCTATTATTTAACCACTGAGTAAATAACTTATTCTCGAAATACCGAATTTAAGCGGTCATTAGTATAATTAAAACATAAAAAACAGCCACACAAGTACATAAACTAAGACGACTTTCCAAAGGACGATACGGGCAATAAGATTCATTGAAAGATTGAAAAAATTAAGATGTTATGAACGGTTTAAATTACGTCAATGACCGTCAATTTAATGTGTTGTTAAATTCTGTGTCAAAATTAAGCTTCACTTAATATCCCAAGTCACAAAATGTTGCTAATACCATAAGCATGTTCTTGCAATATCTGGAATTAGCTTGAACTCATTCGTGTCTGTAAATCACTTTACAAAGATTACCACATGTTTACTCCTCGATAAACGAATGCATGGTAAAAAGAATGGAATCATATTTCAAAGAACTTTTCAAAAATTTGAGCACGTGATAATTATTGTATTTATAGATTCATAGATTAATACATGAGACGATATTTTTCAAAGTTAGATCATTCAGGAATAGAAACTTAGATCTGTAAGAGTATATTTTCGACCAAGTAAAATAGCCAGTACATATACCTAAAAAACAATCTGCTTGATCATAGCCGTCCAAGCTTCTATAATACTCCAGTCGCTAGGGGTATTCAGTATGCAAACAATGTGTTAAGGGCTCTTTTACACATCAATGTGTAGGGGAATAGCTCAGCTATAAGAAAATATTGGGTACAGTTTTCGCATCATGGTACGAATTTAGAAATCCAAGATGGCCGCCAAGATGGCCGCCAAAAATGTGAAAATATGAAAAAAGCGCATCTTCGTATTTCTGAGTAACATAAAGTTATTTTGTATATATGATTTCCCAAGTACGATAAAACATTATTTAATGATACACTTATAAATGTATTCAATTTACATGAAATTTTAGCTGACTTTATGCGGAAAATTAAAACAAACATAGGAAAAATGCCCAAAAATGCCCCTAAACTTCGAAATATTGCATAGTCTTTATTTATATTTTACAAATGTTTAAACATTATACTGTTTTCGTAACATAAAGGGTAACTTATGATAAGCGGACATGGAAAAAAAAGCATATTTTCAACTTATCTGTATAACATTTATTCTGACCTACATTTTTGACCAACCAAATGTTGTCCTTGAAGTGGGCTTTTTAAAATCTGACCAATCATATTTTCACCCAATATACATCAAACGGAGTTTCGTTCACCCAAGAGGAACCAAACGTACGGGGTTTTGAGTACGACGTGCGTTCGTTAGCAGTTCGAATTTTGCCGGTAGTAGTTAATATGTTTAAGCATGTATGTACGAGTATACATAAGATGGCCCTGATAAGTACATGATTATAGTATATATAGATCCGAGTTAATTTTTTGTATGGATTTATTTTTCAACACGTTGCAAAAACATTGTTTCATTTAACATACCGAAAGACATCCTTCTATCTATGCCATTTATCTTTTTAAAGATATTTATTGTTATTGTTCAAATAATTATTGATAATGATGAGAAATAAACTAAAGTAAAAAGTCTCAAAACTCCGAAGTGTGCAGCACTTATAAAAGCGATCATTGACATTATATGTAGCAATAATCAATGAATTTCTATTATCGACCACGTGAACGATGCCACTAATATCCACAGCATAAATGAACCGCCTATGGCCATTCTGTCCATTGTCTTTGCATAGAAAATCCGGAGAATCTCGAATGTGTTGAACTACGGTCAGTATGCAAATTCAATCATTCAAGCTAATCTTCTATGGATGCTAATACAAGACGTTCTACATTTGTGACTATGGTAGCAAAGAGTGACTTAGTTAGCCTAGATACTCGAAACATGTTCAGACATCATCGTATTGTTAGCTTGGGGTTTCAGATATTTAAACATGGGTTCTTATATACTGATACCATGAACTACTATCACGTTGATTCACTTTTCCCTGTTCTGAACGTAATCAGAATGGGATAAAACAAATACAACATTGTCAGTAAGGCAGAACAAATATCCTTATACCTGATGAAGCTTTTGTGATAGGTAAATTATCAACAAAAACAGATTTTAAACAATGAATCCTAAAGGCCATCAAACCAGTTAAAGAGCTTTTAAGAGATGACTGAACAATAATAATGATAACTGAATGACGTCCTTAAATGCATTGTCATATTATATCGTATATCTCTACTTTTTGTCCAATGTTATATTCATTGACAAAGAAACATTGCTTCATTAAGTGACATGGCTGAACTAATTCACATCAAAACAAATTACCAGAGTTGTGTAATGGAACGCTTGCATAATACCTGTATCGTGTATATCAATGTGGTTTCCAAAGTTATTTTCTGATTTTCAATTTTCAAATACGGCATACGTTTAATGTATATGGCAACTTGGCCAAATGCAGTAAGAACTTGTATTTTCTTGAGTATATTCCTAGAGGATCCAACCATTTATCTTTATATCGTTGATGATACGTAGTATCGTCGTCATATGAACACAATAGTAATCATAATATTGCTGTATTATATTGAAATCCGAAAATGAGAAATTTAGCTATTTAAATGCATGTATGGAATGTTAAATCAGCGATTTTTATTTTATGCCGTAATGGAATTTGAATGTTTTGTGCTGCAGTTTACTAAGGAATGATTAAGCTTAACTAAACATCCTTCTGGACGAACTTTCGTTCAGATAAAAATATCTGTAGATTACTTATAAGTACTTAACATAAAACGAGTTATCGTATTCAAATTTTATAAATATTCAATCAGAATAGACTTATAAGGCAATCCTTAAAACTCTCCACCATTATCAATATATAGAAACTTCATTTGTTCAGCTCCTTCGTGCAATGTATGTGTCTAAACATCTAAGACTATAAAACAAATCAGTGTATCGATAAATAGTTGGGAGTGCCCAACAGAAACACTTTTAAGGATTGTCTAATGACCATTTACATAGTATATACAAGCATATGAACTTACCGTTTTCCGTATGTTGATATAAATTCAACAAAAGCTTCAAAACAACTAACTAATCCAATGGAAGACTTTTATCTTCACAATTATGTCACACACTCCTTTAACAGCCACAAATTATTTAGCTCTTTAATAAATGTTACCACCTGCAATTGCAATTATCTTGTCAGGTATTTGTTATTGAAACATCACCGAAAAAGTAACAAATCAGTTCGTCCTCCTCTGCAGAGAATCTGAGAAAACTTAACCATAATAACATTATTCGAAAGCTTTAAGTCGGATTTAAGACAGACACAATAGTGTAGTAATAAACCGAAGTCACAATATCCTCCTACCAAAACACTCAATATCAGGAATTGCAAGAAGTGTTTTGGATTTTACATTGTTATTCATTATGTCACAATAAGGCCTAAATTGTCGCCTGGAAATGTCGATACAATATATACTGCTGCTTTATTAGCCTGAAAATCCGTGGACAGTTCAGTTTATTACGTTAAGCCGTCTATTCTGGTTTCTCAGAAACTTGTATGAATATCTTTGAATTCATACTCGGCAGAGACAGGATATCACATCGTGTTTGTAATTATTGTTACAACAAGAGGGCTTAGTTGGATTTCTCTGAGATGCTCTGGATAAGGCTAAGAGACCAAATTCCGCGGCTTTTTAATGCGTGTATTTTATGTGTTCCCAAGCGCCATCGAAATGAATATCCACACTAGAGTTGCTTAGAAACTGTAAAACTCGTTACTGGAGCTATAGTGTTCTGTTTTTATTGCATTAAATACAGTTTTATTAAGAACTTATTGCATATTTGATTAGTCGTGCAAATCTTCTAACACAGGGTTATCTCTACTCACATCACTACCTCCTTTGGAACAGAGATTTCAGAACAAATGTAAACAAGCGACAATAACAGCGTTATCATGACGACGTGAACAATTCATAAGTAAGTCTGCTTTCTGGTATGCATCGCCACGACAACCGCAATGTACATAGCATTCCCCACCATTTTATACTCGATAACAACTCACGCAAAAGAAGCACAAAGAATGATAAATCTCTGCTTTTTTGGCGTTGTGTTCTACTGTATTTGCTCGAATGTTGCAACATAGCGCTGTACCGTATTCTCAAGGAGACAGCTCTTGTTTCAGCGTGGATTCAATGAACAAGACGTAATTGCATTCTAATGCTGTCGCCAAACATTGCATACGTCTTAGTCCAGTGTAAAGCAACGTTTCCCAGCGCATTTGTCAACATACACGTTACCGAACGTTTTTGGATATTGCGAAATCAATAATAACATGGAGATCGTGTGTGTGGTCACCATTACGTAATGTAATCGAATATTTAATTACTAGTACGTCATTTGACTTCGCATATAAATGCTTCTCAGTGAAAAACAATACATTTAAATGTTTTTTTTCCGTCTCTCTTGTATCATATGATTGTGTTATTACTTGGGTTTTTCCATCTGATTGTAATGTATGTGTTTGAGGTCCATATAGAAGATATGTGATCTGAACAGTTATAAGTGTTTATGCACAAAGCCTCCGAGCTGATTCGAACCATATACCCGCAGCAAATTACAGACAATTGTATTTTGACGTATCGATGTATGCACAACC
Organism: Mactromeris polynyma; assembly: GCA_032209605.1. Lineage (NCBI taxonomy): Eukaryota > Metazoa > Mollusca > Bivalvia > Venerida > Mactridae > Mactromeris > Mactromeris polynyma. Next base: position 4,530,535 of record JASFXZ010000019.1, on the reverse strand, counting down.
CTACTGAAATACCATTTCCTGCATACTACATTCGCACTTGTCATTTATCAAATTACACTTGTCTAGTAAATCGAACTGCCTTAGATGGTAAGGCATTCAAAGCTTATAGGCGAACCCGATTATTTCCGACAATAAATTCCGAACAATTGGGCAATACTTCGGACCATCAAACATTTTATTGAATAGCTTGCTTACATATGACAACAAGTCTACACAATTTGTGGTATATTTTTACCAAAGTGAATCCTGACATTTATTGGTCAGAATTTTGTTGGTAATGTCAGCTTCAGGAATATAATAAGAATGCATTTTTGGAACGCGTATGTGGTAACGATGACCTAAGTCATGGGTCAGACAGGATTAATATTAAGTATAATGGTGTCTGTCACAGTTGATTTCACAGTTGAGACAAGTATTGTCAGTAATGAAAACGGTGAAAAATGATTTCCGACAAGTACTTGAACGAACGTCTAATTGTTTGGCCTACCACATAGAGTTATCTACTGAGTAGTCAACTATATTCCTACTTCTATGCTTTTTTGTAACCCACTGACCGTATAATCTCCCCTAGCCTAATCATAATCACTGCTTTCACGAATATCACATGATGAGGGGTGTCTGAATAAAATAATCGTGTAGATTCCGCAGTACTGATACTACATGAACTACTATCACGTGGATTCACTTTTCTCTGTTCTGAACGTAATCAAAACGGTATAAAACCAATACAACATTGTCAGTAAGGCAAAACAAGGCAAAACAAATATCTTTATATCTGACGAAGTCATTGTGATAGGCTAATTATCAACAAAAAAACAGATTTTAAAAAATGAGTTATGAAGGCCATTACATAAGGAATGTGCTCAGTTAGAGAGCTTTTAAGAGATGACTGAACAATACTAATGCTAACTGAATGACGTTCTAAAATGCATTGTAATATTATATCGTCTATCTCTCCTTTTTGTCCAATGTTATATTCATTAACGAAGAAACATTGCCTCATTAAGTGACATGGCTGAACTAATTCACATCAAAACAAATTCAAATACGGCATACGTGTAATGTATATGGCAATTTGGCCAAAAGCAGTAAGAACTTGTATTTTCTTGAGTATATTCCTAGAGGATCCAACCATTTATCTTTATATCGTTGATGATACGTAATATCGTCGTCATATGAACACAAGAGTAATCATAATATTGTTGTATTATATTGAAATCCGAAAATGAGAACATTTAGCTATTTAAATGGATGTATGGAATGTTAAATCAGCGATTTTTATTTTATGCCATAATGTAATTTGAATGTTTTGTGCGACAGTTTACTAAGGAATGATTAAGCTTAACTAAATATCCTTCTGGATGATCAATCGTTCAGATAAAAACAACTGTAGATAACTTAAAAGTACTCTACAGAAAAATAGTCATCATATTGAAAGTTTATAAATATTCAGTCAAAACGGATTATCAGGCAATCTTTAAAACTGTCCACCATTATCAATATATAGAAACTTCATTTGTTCAGCGCTTTCGGGCAATGTGTGTGTCTAAACATCTAAAACTATCAAACAAATCAGTTTATCGATAAATCACAAACAAATGGAGTCCCAAACAGAATTTTTTTAAGGATTGTCCTATCACCATTTTGATAGTATATACATACATATGAACTTACCGTTTTCCGTATGTTGATACAAATTCAAAAAAGCTTCACAACAACTAACTTATCCAATGGAAGACGTTTATCTTCACAATTATGTCACACACTCTTTCTACAGCTACAACTTATTTAGCTCTTCAATAAATGTTACCACTTGCAATTGCCAGATATTTGTAATTGAAACATCACCGAAAAAGTAACAAAATCAGTTACATAATAACATTATTCGAAATCTTCAAGTCGAATTTAAGACAGACACAATAGTGCAGTTATGAACCGAAGTCACAATATACTCTTACCACAACACTCCATATCAGGAATTACAAGAAGTGTTTTGGATTTTACATTGTTATTCATTATGTCACAATAAGGCCTAAATTGTCGCCTGGAAATGTCGATACAATATATACTGTTGCTTTATTAGCTTGAAAATCCGTGGACAGTTCAGTTTATTACGTTAAGTCGTCTATTCTGGTTTCTCAGAAACTTGCATGAATATCTTTGAAATTAAACTCGGCAGAGACAGGATATCAGATCGTGCTTGTAACTATTGCAACAACAAGAGGGCTTAGTTGAATATCTCTCAGATGCTCTGGATAGGGATAAGTGACCGAATACCGCTGCGTTTTAATGCGTGTATTGTATGTGCTACCAAGCGCCAACGGGACGAACATCCACATATGATTGCTTAGAAACTGTAAAACTCGTTTATGGATCTATGGTTTCTTTTATTTATTACACTACATGCGCATATGAAGAACTTATTGCATATTTGCTTAGTCGCTCAAACCTTCTAACACAGTGCTGTCACCTCTCCCAAGCAACATCATTATCTCCTTTTGGAACAGAGATTTCAGTACGAATGTAAATAAACGACAATATATATTGAGTATTAAAATGACGACGTGATCAATTCATATATAAATACTCTGCTTTCTGGTATATACCGCCACGACCACCGCATTGTACACAGCATTCTCCATCATTTTATACTCGATGTAAACGCAGACCGTGTCGTCTTGTATTTCAATGATCACGACTTTATAACACTGTAATACTATTGTCAAACAAAACATACGTCTTACTCCAGTTTGAAGTGGTGTACAACGTTTCCCATCGCATTTGTCAACATACACGTTACCAAACTTTTTGGATATTGCGAAATCAATAAGAACTAGAGATCGTGTGTGGTCACCATTACGTGATGTAATCGAATGTTATATTCAAATACAAGTACGTCATTTGGCTTCGCATAAAAGTGCTTATCAGTGAAATACAATACATGTTATTGTTTATTTTCGTCTCTCTTGTATCATATGATTGTACTATTACTTTGTTATGTCCATCTGATTGTAACGTATGTGCTTGAGGATCATATAGAAGATGTGTGGTCTGAATAAAGTAATACTTTATTACAACAATTATTATCGTCCATGTACAAAGCTCCCGAGGTGATTCGAATCATATACCCGCATCAATGTACAATAATATTGTGACGTGTCAGTATATGCACAACCTTAATGAAATATCATTTCCTGCATACTGCATTCGCAATTCCGCATTTCTCAAATTATACTTGTCTAGTAAATCGAACTGCCTTAAATAACAAACTAAAGGCTATCGAAGCTTATAGGTAGATCTGATTATTTCGGACAATAAAGTTCTAACAATTTGGTAATAGTTCGGAGCATCCAATAGTTTAATATGTATTGTTGATGTTTGTCTTGCTTCCAATTGTCCATGTGCTATAATCACAATAGCCTTGACCATGTGATTGCATAAACGTAGGATAAGACTACACAATTTGTTGTATATTTTCACCAAAAAGAATCCTGACATTTATTGGTCTGAATTATGTTGGTAAAGTCAAATTCAGGAACATAATAAGAATGCATTTTGGAACGCATATGTGGTAACGATGACCAAAGGCGTGGGTCAGACAGGATTAATATTAAGTCTAATGGTGTCTGTCACAGTTGATTTCACGATCGAGACAAATATTGTCAGTAATTAGAATGGTAAAAAATGATTTCCGACAGGTACTTGAACGAACACCTAATTGTTCGGCCTACCACATAGACTATATCTACTGAGTGGTCAATATTTTACGCACATTTAGAGTTTATTTTGCATTCCAAATTTAAGCATATTTGGAAATATGATGATAACCATTTGATGTGTGCAAATAGACACTTGTTATATTAAGCGGTATATTCCTGAGCATAGTGGTCTTCATTTAAAGATGACCCCGTGTGGGGGGGGGGGGGGCTTCCGTGTATTTCCCTGTCTTGTTCAGATCTTCGATATGTATGCATAGTTCTTCCTTTGATATGACCAACGCCCATCCTGACAATAGCAATTATAACATTATCCTCGCCGTTATTACACAATCCCTGTATGATATGCCAATTCTGTTGGATTTATCCCCCCCCCCTCCCCAAACAAAAGCATCGCCATATTATTGAACATTATTCTCATATTTTATTGCCATGAAGCCATTGCAGTGCTGTTTCTGGAAAGGAATGGGATAATTATATTGTCTAGTCTCAATAACATTAGTACAGTCAAATAGACATTTTACTCAATGTTTAATCACCATATTCCTACTTCTATGCTTTATTTTTAACCCACTGACCGTATAATCTCCCCTAGCCGTATATTAATTACTGCTTTCACGAATATCACATGATGATTGGTGTCTGAATAAAATGATCGTGTAGATCCCGCACCGTGTTTTCGAGTTCAGTGTTGATCGTATCAAAACATAAATTTCATGCCAGTATTTATCGATGTGAAGTGTAAAGTTAATAAAAAAAAGTTTTCATACACAATTACTGACAAACGGATGTTTTTTTTCATAAATATCAGGATTTTTAAAGTTTGGTTCGATATTATATGTCCAATTTTGGAACCTAGGTGGTCCAAATATGGCGTCGTGCTGCTCATGTGTATAATACTAAGAATAATAAGAAATATCTTAAAAAAGATGGTCGGTGCAATGTAATGGTTAAGATTTGTTGTGCAACATTAAAAATTGCAGAGATGTTATGATTGCTGATCACTCCAGATCCAAAATGAATTGCAGTAAATTCACCAAAATGCAGTGGATTTCTGTAAGTTAACATACCCTTTATCGAAAGGTTAACCGATCCGCGTCAATGTTACAAACTTTGTTCGGTTGAAGAGAAATTGCCTTGGTGGCTAACGTAATATTTGATTGTTTTACACAACAACACATTTCCATTGTTACTAAAAAGTATTACGAAAATAGAAACAAGAAATGGGCAACGCCCACAAACCAGGTTTTAAACCTAATTATTTGTAACCAAGGCTCTGTTTGTATAATGAATACATGATAATCATCTATTCTGCAAAGGTGCCGGAGGTGATACATGCATACACACACTCACAGTTAGATATATTATATATATATTCAACAACTATACACCAAGTTTGATGTCAATACACCCACGCATAGCAAAGATATTAAGTGGAAACTGATTTTTAAATTTTAAGTGACCTTGACCATTGACAGAACGCACCCATTAGCAATCCCAAGCGAGCTATCAACATACTCTTACTATACACCAAGTTTGATGTCAATATGATGAACGAAACTAAAGAATTAGCCGTAAAGCAAATTTCTATTTTTAGTAACGGTGACCTTGAGCTTTGACGAACCGAGTCCAAAAGCAATCCCAGGCAATCTCTCAAAATGTTCTTACTATACAAAAAGTTTGATGTCAATATGATCAACGATTCTTAAGTTATTTGCCGGAAATCAAATTTCTATTTTTAGTAATGGTGACCTTGACCTTTGGCGGACCGAACCCAAAAGCAATATCAAGCGAGCTGGCTACATGTTCTTACTATACACCATGTTTGGTTGACCTTGACCTTTGACGGAACGAGTTCAAAAGCAATCCCTAGCAATCTCTCAAATTGTTCTTACTGTACACAAAGTTTGATGTTAATATAATCAACGAAACTCAAGTTATTCGCCGGAAACAAGATTACTATTTTTAGTAACGGTGACCTTGACCTTTGACGGAACGAGTTCAACAGCAATCCCAAGCGAGCTCTCCAAATGTTCTTACTATACATAAAGTTTGATTTCAATATGATCAACGAAACTCAAGTTATTCGCCGGAAACCAAACTGCTATTTTTAGTAACGGTGAACTTGAACTTTGACGGACCGAACCAAAAACCAATCCTTAGCGAGCTCTCCAAATGTTCTTACTATATTCCAAGTTTGCTGTCAATATGATCAATGAAACTCAAGTTATTCGCCGGAAATAATATTGCTATTTTTAGTTACGGTGACCTTGACCTTTGTCGGAACGAGTCCAAAAGCAATCCCAAGCGAGCTCTTTACATGTTCTTACTATACACCATGTTTGGTTACTATATGATCAACATAACTCAAGTTATTTGGCGGAAACCCCAGTGTGACGCCCGGCCGCCCGCCCGATGACTCTTACCATCTTCGAAAACCAGATTAAAAAAAACACTTGCGAAGTACTTATTACGTCGATCAGTTAGTATGTTTTGTATAGTGTTATACGAGGATGACATATATAACTGAATTAAATAAAGATTAGCATCAACCGGTGTGATTGTAGGACACACATTAATATCTGCTATCGGATTTATTTCAGTGCATCGGTCACTTTCGTGTACCAGAATACAAAAGACTCTTGGAGTGATCGACAAACTAAGTACATTTTTTCTTATTTCGTTACACATTTGAATATGTTTTAGTTTAAGGTAACGAACCTTACATAAACTTTCTATAAAGCCCTCATTATAGTAATTAAGATAGATTATATATATATTCTATCTCTTAACGATATATACTATTATCTTTTAAATAATTTTGTTTTTAAAGAAATATAATGGGTAGTGTGAAGCACACACTGTATTGTTCTAATAATAGCGCATTTAATAAAACATTATATGTAATGTGAAAGCAGAAAGTGGATCTATGGCATCACATATTTTATATAAATAGTTTTGTTAACAGTATAGTTTCACAACGACATTTCGAATAATTGTAAGAACGATATCAGTTATTATCACGAAAAGTAATTCATGCATTCATTCCACAGCATGTGAATTGATCGTCAAGGTAAATGCATTAATATTTCAGATCAAAGATGGTGAAGTGTGCGGCCGAAATGTTGCAGTTCGGGTACTGAAACATCAGAAACACAAGTTGCGCTCACCACCGATTTCGATGCTCCAATGCTGAATATTTGGATTATGAAGACAATTAGGTTGAAATTACTTTCATTCAAAATATCTGTAATGTTTCGACTGTGAAAGTATTAAATAAACAATAAGGACTATAACTATACGAAAGACCGGCAGTGACATTCACACTTCGTTATTTCTCTTATCTGAAATATGAAATTCGTGGTGAATGTCACCATCGGTCTTCCCCAATAATATGTGACGTCGTCTGGAGAAATGGGACCAAATGCGGCAAACTTCACAAACCGTCATGTTGAACTTTTTAATCTCCAATTTATGTCATTCATTCCAAAATTATCCATAATAAAGAGTGATCTCTTTTCGTTATAATAGTTTGGTGAGATCTCCGATAATTAAATAGACGAAGTGAGTTCCCTAACGTAGATCTTTATTTCCGGCATTGTGCTATTCAAATACATGTACTCGCGTATTTTCGACAACGATGTTGAGCATTCAATTATTAACAAATGGAGAGAGAATACGTAACTACAGGGAAAGCCACATACATAAGACAATGCCTCCCCACGCAGATCTCCGGATAAAAAACAACAATCCACAAAACATAAGGCACTAAAGGAGGTCAAACGGTACACATATTAAGGTGCAAGGAATGGCACAGCAGACCAGATGGAATAACTAGGAGAATCAAAATGGACAGTAAGGGGAGGAGAGGTGGGAATTAATGGATGGAAAAGATCACAGGACAAGTCAAGACAACTGGTCTTAATAGGCCAAAAATGGGCAGGAAACAATCTGAACACTGTAAAAAGTCACAGAATTACATAGGGGAAAGGGAAATACAAAACACATTCATAACATAAACAGAAGCAACAATCATGGACACATTCCATGCTGTTAAGGTGAGTGTCTGCTCTCATGTTACATTTAAACTTGACCGAGAAATGGAGAAAAATATACTTTTCGATCTGTTAATCCGTTGTTACGAAAACCCCGGAAGTGATGTTTTTGTTGTGGCAACGAAAATGACAACAGGCGGTTAAAATTAAAATAGTTATCACTATGAGTCAGTTAAGTCAGTTAAGCAATGCAAGCACTTTTCCTTACTGTCTTATTTGTAATCAAGATTATGAATTTGTAGAGGAATTTGACAACGTTGACCGTTTGTCTTATTTTTTGCTTGATACTGATGTTTCAGGTATAAAAGAGAGAATACGTAGCTACAGGAAACGCCACATACATAAGACAGTGCCTCCCCACGCAGACCTCTGGGACAACAATAATCCACAAAACACAAGGCACTTAAGCAGGTTAAAGTATACATATGTTTAGGAATAGAGTCACAGGGAATGGCCTGGCAGACCATAATGAATGACTAGGATAATCAAAGTGGACAGTAAAGGAGGGGGGAATAATGGGAAAGATCACAAGCCAAAACAGTCGGCAGCAATAGGCCGGGAAACAACCCGAACACCATATTAAGTGGCATAATTGCACAGGGGAAAGGGAAATATAAAACACATTCGACACACAAACAGAAATAATAACCATACAGCGAATTACAGCCTTGTAACTGTCAGTACAAATATGCATGTTTTTGTTTTTTAGGTCTGCATCAACAGTTGGAACTGACCATGATGATTGCTTGACATATTAACTCCTCCCCAGACTGGCACTTTAGGGTCTGGGAAATGCAGATTAGTGTTCATCCAATTATCAAGCAATGGACATAAACTGTAAGTTTGTTGACACCAGGTAGTAAGGGGCGAGTGGTGGGTAGGTGTGGGTCCCCCATTCCGCCAGTAATAATACCTTTTTATTGTATGATATTCGTGTCAGTTGATAATCGATCTATATTATACGTTCATGGACAGGCAATCCTGGAATAATGTAATAATACATTTTAAATAGACTTCATAATTATGTCCATGCGTAACATGATCAAATAACATTTTCTAAATCGGTATTATATTGTAATTGTTCATGTTAAAGATATCTTTACCAATGTAGCAACAGCCATGAAGCCCGTTCCAATAGCTTACGTATAGACTGGCCAGACACATATTTCAACAAATACTTAATTTATATCACCACCAATTACCTCTTCTGAGCACAACTCTGCAATGTACACTTACAAACAATACATTTTTTGTGAAATGCACTTATAATAACAAATGTACCTTCCAAATGATAATACTCAAATTACGGAACTGAAGTATTTAAATAAAGTACTTGCCTTAAATCGGTGCCAGTTCTCTATGTATGAAAATTGATCTTTGAAGTACGCAAACACGAACTGGCGAACGTATAACTGGATATAATCGCAAAACACGTAATTCATTGTCGCACGCGCGAACGCACCAAGACGTGATACATTTTCTTGCAAATCACTGAAAGACGTATAAAATCACGTGACAGATGACAAATGACTTTATTGTAATTTATTTTGTCAACATACTTTCGTGAGATTGAGATTTGATTATATATCCACATGCTAAGTAAATACTCTGTCCCATCAGTACGTTACTCATATTCAGAAGAACTTGAACTGTTATTTGTATGTTCTAACCAACTTCATTAAATGCTGTCTAAACATATTTATGTTATGTCCGTATATCGTTATATGATGTACCTTTGAACTTATATTTTGACATTATTTTTAAATATTTTATATAGATACATCTTTATATCATCTTATTTCGTTATGTGCATCCTATATTATATTATATTTATATTATTGTGTGTCCTAGTCTTCAAACATAGCACAGATGTACACAAATATCTTAATCTTCAAACACAGCATAATCTTCAAACTTAGCATAATCTTCAAACATAGCATAAACTTCAAACATAGCATAATCTTCAAACATAGCAAAATCTTCAAACATAGCAAACTCTTCAAACATAGCAAAATCTTCAAACATAGCATAATCTTCAAACATAGCACAGATATACACAAATGTCTTAATCTAAATCACCAACTAAATGTTGTGTTGTTAAAACATGCAAAAGTGAAATCTCTAATATTCAAACAATATCTATATTCAGTACATATGTGGACTTGCACAGAGAGACTAGAACATAACTATACATTGTATTATTTCATGTTTATATCCAACATAATTATACGATATATTCATTGCGAATTTTGGGTATTTTCATATAAAATAAGTTTCAGGTCTCAAACTGTGCGTTGTAAATGTACTGAGTATATTTAAAATGAAATACATGTTATCCATTTCAGAATAACACAAACTGCAGTTACTGTAAGCCGTTATAACAAAATAGCATTAAATTTGCTTAACTTACACTGAAAACATATGCATGTATTATATTATATAAATTGTAACTGCAATTTATGTGTATCTATCAAATTAGGTGTACTCACGTGTCTGTTGACAGTATGCCAAAATCAATCTGTTTGACCATTAGCACCAAAGAAGTCACAAAATTCAAAATAGATAATAACTGCCACAATCTTTACCAAATTCACTCGTCAACTGTCATAATCTTCAAACATTGCTCGAATGTACACAAATGTCCTAATCTTCAAGCATTGCGCGGATGTATACAACTGTCCTCATCTTCAAACATTGCATGAAAATACACAAATGTCATAATCTTCAAACATTGCACGGTCCTACAAGTATATCTTAATCTTTAATCGTTTTTCATGGGCTGATTACCTCAAAATTTGCTTATAACCGTTCGAAGGTAAATATAAATATAAAAGGACTATACTGGTCAATATTTGCCCAATATGACCACTTATAATTTATTTGTGTAACCGTTCTCTGGTAAATATACTGACTAGAAAAAAATAGGCCTCATCGAATATTGGCGTTAATTTCGTTACCAAGTTTACATTTGGGGGGAAACGTCAGAAATGTACATGTACTCTGACCGACAAATCCAATCAACCGAAACACGTACGGTTTTATTTAGCCCATTGTTACATTCATGTACCTGCTCACTATTTACTCGTGCAATCCGTGCGTGTCAACCATGTGGTTTTATCGCGTGAATTTTACACAGCTACATGTGTTAGTCGACATACAACCATATTTTCAGAGTTTGTCTGACAATTATCCAGTTTCTGATAATGCCAAGGCTACATTTTGAAGAGAGTGTCCGAGTTTTGGCCATGCTTGAATTTGGGCGAACGCAAGAACAAGTCGCGCTAGACTTTTAACGTCTCTTTCGACAATATAACGTCTCATTCGACGTGTCAGAGACACGGGAACGTTAGCGATAGGCCACGTTCAGGTAGACTGCGTGTAACGTCAGGATAATTACATATTACGTCAACGCCATCTGCGCGACTGATTTGTGAATTCGCTGTCGCAGGCCCTATCGCGGTCTAGATCTTACGCGATGTCATCGTCACCAACGTCACCGGACTGCAATCCGATTGAACACGCCTGGGATAACCTTGGACGGCGGTTACGTCAACGTCAACGGCAGCCTGCCAACGTCCAGGAACTGACAGCAGCGCTCCACCAGGAGTAGGCCAGAATCCCACGGTATATGCTACGAAAATTGTGCGGTTCCATGGGGCGAAATCTTGCTGCTGTGGTTGCCAGTAGAGGTGGCCATATGCGCTACTGATTGTGTCAGTGAAATTGCTCTGACTAATCAATTTAAATTCAAGATTTGAAGCATAATGTGACAATGAAATGCTGTCTAATTAATAATCAATTCTCTTAAAAGATCAAATTTGCGAATGGAATTGTTCTTTTCTAATTTTGAATCACAGTTAACAAAATATTGTGCAATGAGTTAAAATGAAGCGTTTCTTTTTCTCGTCAGTATATAAAAAGTCGATTCAAAATTACTTGAGGATACCATTATTGTGTGCACACACTGTTTATTGGCCAATCTTTTCCAAAACAAGTTTTCATTAGCTGACCACCTCCAAATTTGTTAACAACCGTTCTCAAGTAAGTAAAAAACGGACTATATATACGTTTAAACTACCAATGAGCGTCAATGTGTGTCGGTTAAAAGTATGTCTAGATAAGATTTACACCTCCAGCAAATCTGCACGCAGATAAACAATATCGTTTCAGAGTCAGACTATATTGCAAACCCGAATATTACTCAAATAATAACTTAAAATATGAGGATCAAATAAGATCTCGAATGACAAATTAGCGAATATTTATAAGGAAAAAAGATAATTGGCTCTTTTTTTCATAAAACTATCTCAAAAGCGAATTTCAGCTCGGCATTTTCCAATTTTTAAAACATTAAATAGAAGAAGATAAGTTAACAGACAGAAAAGATGGGAAATAGGTAACAGAATACCGCCACCAACTAAATGTGATGTTAGTATAAATGCAAAAGTGAACTCTCTAATATTCTAACAATATACAGTCGAACCTCGTTCATTCGAATTAATCAGGTTCGGAAATAATCCGGAATAATTCATGGATTCGAATAACCCATTTTCATTCGACGAATATACTAAGATACATCGGGACTTATATTTATTTAGGATAGAGGGTTGTCGAATAAACGAGGTCCGACTGAATATACAATGAAATACATGTTATCCATTTATAATAAACACAAACTGCAGTTACTGTAAGCAATTATAACAAAATAACATTACAATTGCTACAGTTGCACTAAAAACATATATATGTACGAGCATTATGCATAAATTGTAACTGGAGTTTATGTTTATCTATCAATATATGTGTACTCACGTGACTGTATGACAATATCAATCTGTCTGACCATTAGCACCAATGAAATCACTGTCCAAATATTCCAATATTGCACGTATTTACACAAATGTCCTAATCTTCAAACATTACACACATGTACACAAATGTCCTAAACTTCAAAAAAGCATTCCTCTTCCTCTGAAACTTTCTCTCGTTCTTCAACTGGCCATGTATGTAGGAGCAGTAGGTTCGATCCTCAAATTATCTGTGTATATGAATATGTATAAAATGTAGAACGACCATGTTAGTCCGCACAGTACAAATCTTATCCCAATATGCTCACACTTATTTACATAATATGTGACACGACTCATAGAATAACAGAGTTCATAGAATTGCGTTTACTGGTTCATATGTAACATAGCATTACACAGTTCATAGAATTCCGAAGTTCGCAGGCTTACGTGGCTCACGAGAGTATATCCTGAAAGTACAAACAAAATATATTTTAATATAGGTACTTGCCAGCATCACATGATTTTATATAACATATAACTGTGACATTGAACGTCACGGAACCTAAAACTGTGACATTGAACTTCACGGTACCTCAAGTGGTGCATCTTTCCTACAATAACGCCATATTTTTCTAACGCAGAGTTTTCCTTTAATCTTTGTTTATTTGATCAGTGTAAATGTATCTAACCAAAATATGTTAATAAAAAGTGGTCAATAATACAAACATTATATATTTTTAAAATTATTGTCAAAATTCTATACCTGTAGAATCGGAGTACCAGCAATAATCATACAGACGGCCATGGCGCGTTCTTTAGTGGTCATTCTCGCTATCTTTTCTGTTTTTCGTGTTGGACATACAACGTGGATTGCATTGAAATGAAATTTGCCGCATACTACACAGTGCACGAGATCCTCTTGCCAAAAGTTGATAATCGTACTCGCCGTCACGCGTGATCAACCATGGCGATATTAGGTATTTTCTTTGTGAACGTCGATTTGGTACTATGTATAATATTAGAATGCCAAATTTTAAGTCGACGTATGAAAACTTTTTCTTAAATGTGTATTTTATTACATGGACGTTTAGAAAATGTGTTCAGTGTATGTACAAGCATATGACTAATGTTTGTAGGACTTCCATTTAAATTCCTAACATATTAACATGATGGCTTATGACTGCAATATTCTTTATACAGTAAGTAAAAATCCAGGAAACATATGCGGATCCACTTGCTATTTTTATTTTATAGGTAGGGAGTATAATTTATCTTGGTTTTGGCAAATATATATTTCAATTTTGGCTGTAGTAGTTTCATTTTCTTTAGAAAAAATAAAACATTAAGACCAAGCTGAACAATTTGTAAATTTAAATGTCAAAAGTTTTCAGATTGTTTTAAGTCTTGAGTGAGATCTAACATTAACATCATGCACCCATTCTCGACAGCTCTCGCATATTTCCGTACCACTTCGTTACTCTACGAACATCCTCTAGTGTATGTCAGGCGGAGCACTATGTGGCAAAATTCAACATTTTGTGCGGTCAAACGATAGTTCTCGTAAAACGGATTTAAACTTCAATAATTCGATAAATTCACATAAGAAATGGATTATCGTTGTCACTTCTAGTTAAAAACTCACATATTCCAGTCTTCATATAGCTTAAATATATGATCCCGTTTCATCAGCACAGCGTTCACGCCGCCATATTGTTTACATGATATTCGAATGGTATTTCCGAAAGTAGTGCATTACGAACATCCGAGGCACTGTACCTAGTTGGCCGAGATTTTCGGAATGATCATGCACCATGATAAACATTCGTGGTATGCAACATAACCTTTGCACTCTAATTTTACGCAGGTTAAAAATGGTGAATGTATCAACAGTCTAAACAGACCGGAATAAAATTATTACATATATTAACATTCTAATGTTGGTGGTTATTAATGGAATAAAATTCCATGGGTTGGGTGTGTCCTAACATGAATTAAAACTCGATAGGCAGTACCCTAAATATGGCTAGTCAAGCCTTTCACCCTAGGCTTTTTCCCTACAACAGCCTTTAGTTGTATCTTGTGTGTGAGTATTAGAAATACTGAACATATGTTACATATTAAAATGTTGAATTGTTTATATATTTTATATATAAGTTGGAGTTGACAAGTTGAACCTGTACATAGATATTTGATTTGTACAACAACTTTGCATGTAATACAAAATCTGTTTGGTGTGTTGCATGTAAAATGTATAAGATCAAATAATCTACTGACTGAATGTGCAGTTTTATGTACATATATTATCGTTGTATATGCTTAATATCAACAAATAATTGAAACAGTCCTCAAGTTGATTTATTCATTTATTGTGTATGAAATAGTACAGTGACTGTAGCGTTTTATCAATGTTATGTTTAAAAAAATTCAATCAGACTCAAGGTTTCTACTCATAATTCTAATTAATTGTCACCATAGCAACGATGTTTTTTGTAGTTTTTTAGAAGATTATTGATTTATATTGTTAAGATAGGGACACTATAAATATGTTTTAGATCATGTTGGTCAGGAAGTGTAATTTGTTACATGTGAAAACAATATTAAAAACAGGTTTTTAAATTTATAAGTGTTGATGCATCACTTAATCGTCTCATCTCTATTATAGATACATAGTCATCTAGTGACCTGGTACAGGTTGATACTTGGTCAGTAGAAAGCTATTATAGAAATTTATTGACTAGGTAATATACATACCAGGTCAATAGCAATCTCATTAAAATCAACTCCAGCCGCACGGTCCTATACTATACGCTAACTGGATCTGATGACTGCACAATACAGGTCACGTTCTTGTGACCTTTGAGTAGCCAATCAAATCGTCGGCTGCAAAATGGTTTGGTATAGAGTTATGAATATTCGTCGATCTCCGACTAGCTCCGTAAATAATATTTGAGCGTAGATCACCAAGACGTTCCGATTACGTATTTTCGTCAATTTCAATATGGCTGCTCCCTTGGACACAATCGCAACTCCTTTACGGCAACATTCTTTGGTTGATCGGTGTTGTTTGTGTGGTGTTTCGTGTTTGGAGATATTAATTAGCGGAAGCGGCAGGAAGGACGTTAAAAACAGTATAAACAGAAACTCCGAATTAACGAAGAACGTCTGTACACTAACACGGTTGTGTAAGGAGGAATTTCATTGGACCACAAACGAGCACCTGGTTACGCATATCTATTTTTAGAGAGGTTATATGAACGTGAAAATAATGGAGCTATTTAAAGTTAGGGGCTGATTTCAATGAGATTGGGTCAATAGATGACTATATAATGAATTTACCCCATGATTACCATGTTTGTTTACCAATATTGACAAGGGAGACAACCCGGCAACATAGAAAATACCATCCAACATCATGCACCTGCTATTAGTGTCCCCTCTATAGACATACCATAACATTACGCAGATGTTTTTTACAGCATTTTATATTCTATGGAAACTCTGCTGTGTTTAAGTTCATCTGGTCTTTGTAGCTTTTCAGAAAAATCCTTGCTCTAAAATTTATGGGAAGTTCTGATTGTTACATATATAACACATACAATGTTTATAACACTCAAATAACACATATGGGTAATGTATAAACAAAACAGATACAATTGATTTGTTCAAATTAAAATCATATTCCTTGATAACTGTCATTATATATTAAAGCATTCTATGCGCCATCAGCTAAGTCACTGTTGTATGTTACTAGTTAAATAAATTGCATGTTTTAATTATCCATGTACTAGAGCTATATGAACCCCCCACACTAGACCACCTCATTAGACTAGTTTTCAAGGGTCCTAATGTTGGTCTTACTATTGAGGTTTTACTGTACGTTGAACAGTTCAAGTTTGGGTTAGCCCTGTTGATCAGTGTACATGTACGTATTACGCTGTATCACATTTTCCATGAAAATTTGACAAAAATGTCGATTTTCCTCCACATGTAGAGAAGTTGCCGGCTCCTTGTGGTAGGGTAAGTTAGTACTGGTTAGATTTCAGTCCAGGAAAAACTGGTTAGGTGAACCGACCGCCGTATATAACTGAAATATCGCTGAGAAACGGCGTTAAACCCGATGAAACAAACAAACTAGAGTTATATACTCAATTACCGAAATGCATATTATATTATTATCTTGATATTATGAATGAATGCACGCTGGTATTATCTTTATTTATTAAGGTACAGCAAAATGTCAATAATGCGACCACCCTTGGAACCCTTGCAAACTTCTCATTGAGGTGGACTTAATATTGAGGTTGAATAAAGTATAAAACAGTGAATATGGACTAGAAAATGGTGTTCTTAATTTTGAGGTGGTCTTATTATTGAGGTGGTCTTTAAGTGAGGTTTGACTGTCCGTTAAGCATTAACTTTTGATACCTCCCGATGTATGTCGCATTGATCGTGACATCACCAACCGCCGTACTACTTTCCTTTGTCTTTGATAAAGATGCAATTGTCGATGGGTAGAGCGCTTGACACCTGGACCGACAGTCATGTGTCCGGCATTGAGTGGATTTTGATTACGAACTCCACAATCCCGGATTATAATGGTCCTGGTACCCAGGAACCTGCCATTGAGACTCGTAATAATTTGTGATTATTTAATTTTTCGGCGCTGCCGTACTAACATGGTTTTGCTATTTGCATATTCAGTGATTTGTAAACCAATCAAATGTTACGTTAACCACCAAGGCAATTTCGCGCAATTTCTCTTCAATTTAGAAATATGTGTAACCTTGAAGCAGATTGGTTAACATTGTGTATAGTGTATTTCAAGATTTATCCAGTAAGTAGTGTTGTTATTCATCACTACGGGGAATTGTGCGGTGTCGTAATTAAGAAGACTGTCTTGGTTATATGTACCAGTCGCGAACATTTATATTGTTTTAATCAGATAAATCGCTATGTAACAAGTTGATTAACATGGAAGTGTGAGTTCGCGATTATGCAATAAGTAATGTTGAACTATGTTGAAACAGACTATACTGTGTCTATGTCTTATCACACTACGTGTTATTTATTTTGCAGTCTCATTCGGAATACCTCGGCATTATATGTTCTGCCGAATACCGCCGAGTAGTTACGATTGATGCAGTCTCATACGCAGTGATCTCCCCTTACAGGTCTCGGAGTTTCTGTAGTATAGCGTAATTGAACGACATTTAGACATTTTTTATGTTGTACAACAAATATCAACCTTCCGATTGCAACAAATTTGCAAACTTCAAGTTGCGCCGACCATCTTTTTTAAAGATATTTCTTGTTAGTTGCAGGGAATTCATTCGCTGTTGCCGTTTTAAGTACTACTTGTTCATGTTGTACATTATGTGATGTTTTGTTCAGTATTTCTTAGCGGTCATATGGTCTTCGTGGGAACGAAATAGATAGTTTATTCAGAAATATTAGGCATACTGCCGATAATTTCAAATAAACAATGCAACTATATATACAAAAATAGCGACATAGTATACATTAGTCAATGGTCATTTGATATGCAATAGTATGATTGATGAACATAATTTAAAGCTTAATCATGTGTTGCGACATGTTCATGTATTTATACGCATGTTCATTAAAGTAGTGCAAATAATATGAAGGTTGTCCTTCTATTAAGCAGAAATATATCTTCAACAACCGCATGTACCTTCTCGAGAACATCATTGGTACTAAGTGCAGGCTTCCGGTGTAAACAGAAACGCGAAATTTGAGTTCTACTTATTTATGTGATTTAGTGCAAAATTTCGATGAATTGGAATAAATTATATGGATATTTAGGATAGGAAGTGAGTAACCTACACACCATAGTATTTGAATTGAAATTTGACTAATCAGTAACGAGATATTGACAAATCTACAAATGTTCTTTGTCTAACTGTTGAAACTTTAAATGTGCAATTATAGTTCTTGACAAGTGCTCACCAAACTTCTGACCAAAAAATCGTCACGCATGATTATACTTTCGACTGCTGTCGAATTTGTCTAAATACGCACATTCCTTATCAACATTATAACGGACCATAATTACAACAGATTAACGGACCAATATCATGATGTCACAGTTATTGGATAATGACCAGACGGATCCTAAAACGATTGTTAACGCGAGCTTGCTACGGATTAAGCGAGAAAGGCGTGATTCGTCTGTTAACTCATACTGTGAAAGTGAAGTAGACGAATATGACGACGATGATTATTCTCAACCATTTCCACCACAGCGTCACATAAAAGAGTTAGATGACAACTTAAGTGTCTTACCGCGGAACGATTACATCAAAGAAATTCTACGCCTGTGCAACAATGACTATCGTCAAGTTGATGTGTACCGGAAGCGATTAGCAGAGAGGGCTCGTGCTTTACCAGGCTGTCCTCAGACGAGACTTATGAATCGAAAAAGTTCAACCGTAGCATCTCGTGCACGCAAGTGCGCAATAGATTGCTTTGCAATGCATGCATTCATCACCGGCGAACAATCGAAAGATATTAACGATGTGTTTGCGAGTAGTGCTAGCAACCCGATTGTCATAGACACAGAGAAAACTCGTGAGGAAATCACTAAACCAGACGTGCTTGCTGCGATAACGAATATACAAGCAGATATCACCAAAATATTAATTAAACAAACAAGTGATTCATTATTGATAAAAAACATTCAAACAGACGTGTCCAATATGCTGAATAGTTACAGGGTAATGAACGGAACTCTAAACAGTATTCTCGCTAGACTGCCTGCTAACACGGCAGAATCTCATTTAAATAAACTACAGTGCTATGTACAGCATCTTGGTTCGGCTATCGCAACAATTAACCAAAGACTAGTTGACTGTGAGAGCACATCCAACGTTCGAAAATCCTACGCGGAAGTTCTCAAAGAGAACAAAGACATTCGTTCAAATGACACCTCGACACTTTACCCAAGTGATCAACCAGATAACAACACCCATACGACCAGATCGCTACACATTGATGATGAGACAATAAATGTAACAGTTGAAGTCGATCTTCCTACGATAAGTTCGCCCCGTAACGACAGTGTATACACCGCGACAGATTCAGAATCACGAACCAAGGCGAAGGTTTCTACCAACACATTCACCTCAATACACGAATCCAAGATAACTGAAGACAACCATAGACGATCGTCAACAACAAAGGATAACAATATAGAATTTGTAGCTGCAAAACGACGAAGAAACGTTTCCTATTTCATAGGAAATATTGACGCCAACGTGACAGATAATGACATTTTCAACTACTTCAAGACAAATGATGCATACGTGTCATTCATTCGCATATTTCATGGTCGATACGGCTCGTCGGCTAAAATCAATATTCCAGAAGAAATGGAGCCAATTGTCGATGATCCGATGTTTTGGCCAGACGGTATTACATTCAGGAAATGGAAACCTAGAGAGGAACACGACCGTGAACGGAAATCACACCGACGACCACGCTACCGTGCTCACTTTCAGCGAAATAGTGATTCATTTGAGGATCAGCGATCTGAACCCTTCGACCAATTCAGATCCGTGAACAATAATCGTGAAGCTAAACGATACGGATATCGCAACTCATTAGACGATACCCCGTATAACAACACCTACCAGAACGAAAGGGACACGACCGAACGAACACGTGCGCATGACTCCTGGGGAATTAGACGTGACAGTGATAGTGCTTACTATTAACTGATAGTGTATTGTATATGTGATATATATTGTAAAACATTGCACGAATCATGTTAAGTAATCAAATATTGTTCTATTCTCTATGCATAATGTCATTAACACTACTATGTTGGAATTGCAGGGGTATTATGTCGTCTGCATACCCTTTAGCAAATATGTTAGATAAATATGAAGTTGACATTGCTGTAATAAGCGAACATAAACTGCTACCCAGGTCGGCTTTGTTTTTTCAAAGCATTAGTCCAGCTTATGACAGTATTGTAAATGTTGACAACAATGTTGATAATTTCGGATCCATTAAGTGTGGTAAGGCAGGAGTCGCAATTATGTATAAGAAATCATTATCATTTTGTATTAATGAACTACCATTTAATGATAATCACCGTATTCTTGGTATTGAATTTAAATGTATTGATAAAATGCCATTGTATATACTATGTGTATATATGCCTGCAAACAATGATGTTAATTATTATAAATCTGTATTGAGTGAAGTGCAGTCATTAGCATCGCATTATAGCCGGTTAGGCAATGTAGTGATAGCAGGGGATATGAATGGGCAATTTATAACAGAAACACATAACGCAAATGTGAAATCACAATTACTCACCAATTTTATGAAGGAAAACAACCTAGTCTCTGTGCAATATGAAATGGGATGTGAACATATGTGTACATTCATTCCTACAGGAAAGAGCATTGACCATATTCTAGTGGAATCAACATTCATCAATATGATCAATAGCTTCACGATCGAAGACAGCTCAAGTATCTTCACATCGGATCACCTGCCACTTATCTTAAATATGTGCGCCTCGCCCCTGAAAAGATCGAACCAACCTATTCGCACCAACATAGCTTGGAACAAATGTTCCAGTGAGCATCTGACTCTCTATAATCATGTTCTTCACGAGGAGTTGAAATGTATTCTTGATACTGACTGCAGTAAGTGTTGCCCAGACTTTATAAACAGTGTTATGATAAATGTCGTCCATAGAGCTAGTGCCGTGCTCCCTATAAGCCGCTTCAACCAAAAAGCGAAACCATACTGGTGTTCAGATGTAAAAGTAGCTCATACTAAAGCTCGACAACTTCGACGCATTTGGATTAATGAAGGCCGCCCACGGGGGCATGAAACCGATAGCTATCACGCATATAAAGAAGCAAAGCGACTATTTCGACTTATACAGCGCACAAAGCAACGAGAATACGAAGAAAAGACCATGGACGACATAGCCAAAGCAGCCGAAGTCGATTATCGACTATTTTGGAAATTACTTCGTAGACATAATGGAAAATCCTCAACAGTGTGCAACGAACTTGTCGTGAATAACAGTTCGTACAGTAATAACAATGTAATTCATGGCTTCGAAGCATATTTCTCTGAAGTGTTTAGTGACAACCAGATCACCAATGAAACGTCAGTCAGAATAGAACTTGAACACTTTCTATGTGAAAAAAATAATTATTCCGACGAATTATCACAAACCATATTGACAGAAGAAATCGAACGTGTCGTAAAATGTTTAAAAGCGAAAAAAAGTCCTGGAGTTGACAACATATTCAACGAACATGTAAAACATGGCAGCACTACTATATACAACGCGCTCACCGTGTTATTCAACGCTATTCTGTTCAACGAAAGAACACCAAACCAATGGGGAACTAGCTTGTTAATCCCGATTTATAAAGGAAAAGGAAAATCAAAGGCGGACCCTAGCAGCTACAGACCTATTTCTCTCAGCCCAACGTTCAGCAAAATTTTTGAAAAAGTGTTACTCAATAGAATAAATAACTTGATTGAAACAAAGGACATCGACTTTCCTTCTCATCAACAACAAGGATTTCGTAAACGACTAAGTTGTATTACCACTGTGTTTAATCTACAAGAAACGATATTTCAACAAGTTGAAAGTAACAACAACGTCTATGTTGCCATGTTAGACCAAAAGGCTGCGTTCGATTCCGTCTGGCACGACGGCCTGTTCTTGAAGCTTGGACGATTCGGTATTGTCGGGAAAATGTTAAGAACGATCAGGTCGTCATACACATCTTTAAACTGCATAGTGAAACATAACGGTGAACTATCGAAACCTATCTCCATAAAGAAGTCGGTCCGGCAGGGTGGAGTTCTTTCTACTTTCTTTTACCAACTTTATGTAGACCAGTTATTAAGAAACCTCGAAGAAAGTAATAAAGGATGCACAGTACTTACTACCAAGACTGGAAATCCTACGTACGCGGATGACATCAGTCTCATTGCGCTGTCTCCCTTGAATCTCCAAAGAATGATAGACATCGTCTATCGATATTGTAAACATTGGAACATTGACATTAATGTGCAAAAATCAGAAATCATCGTTTTTACAAGAAAAAAGGAAATACCAAACACCGGAATAATGTACGGGGAAAGTTTCCTTAAACAGACAAATAGTGCAAACCATCTAGGCGTACGACAAGATTCGAATATGAAATGTAAACGTAGAATTGAAGAGCGGTGTCAGAAAGGGAAAAATGCGTTTTTTGCAATGACTGCACAGGGGGTTCACCCATTTGGTCTTAATCCATTAATTTCTTGTCAACTTTATATAAATATTATTATGCCCATTATATTGTACGGCAGTGAATTGTGGAACAATTTAACTCACACTGATATCTATACTGTCAACAAAATGCAACATTTTATTGTTAAAAAAATACAAGGTCTCAACGTTCGGACCAGGTCAGACATGTGTGAATCAATGTTAGGGTTGAATAAATTGTTCTCCTCTGTTATTATCAGAAAATTACTATTTTTACATCAAATACTTAGTCTTGATACAAAATGCGTGACTAGAAACATATTTTTACGTCGATACTTTCAATTTATACAAGATAGAAATGTTGTACTCGGATTTATTCCTGATATATGTAAAATACTATGTACGTTAGATCTACGAAACTTCATCAACGACTCTTTAATGCACCCCGAATCATTACCAGCTAGAAATCATTGGAAAACTACAGTGAAACAACTTGTAACGGATAAAGAAACAACTTCATGGACACAACGAATAATTACCGACGAAGACTATAGACATTTTAGAGTGATACATCCGTCTATCTCAAAGGCAGTGATATATCAAGTGCTCGCTAAAAACTCGTACAAGCATATGAGAATACTCATATCAAAATTGTGGTGCAACATACCGGACAATAACGAACATGTGTGTGTCAAATGTGCCTTACCTACCATAAACATTAACATACATGCTGTATGTGACTGTAGCGTAAATGAATTCGATCGCTGGAATTTTGTGTCGGATGTAACCGAAATAAGTATTAGACTTACCAACGATCTACTGAATATGACCCCGGACAAATTCTATCTGACTCTTCTCGGAGCTAAATTATATTTGTCAGAAGAACATGACTGTGTAAGAGACATATTTCTGAAACGTGCTTACGAATATGTCTATAACTGTCTGAAATAACCCTGTAGAAATATTCTGCATTTTCATACTAGTATCTCTGTATTGATAAATTAATCATCCTAAGGATGATCTACTGGTACATTGTCTATTGTATATCATTATGTTGTATATAGCATTGTTAGTAACATGTAAATAATTGTACATACATGCATTGCATATCATCTCTTGAGGTGGAAATAAAGATATTGAATTGAATTGAATTGAATTGTATGTGGGATCAATCCTCGTATGTCCCCAAAAATGAAAAATAATATTTATTTTTTCATGCATATATAAAACAAGACAAGAATAAATTGGCTACACAATAGTTTATTACTCTTTAACGCATGTAAATAATTCAAAATAATTCGCCTGTATTGTCTATGTATACGTTTCGAAAGTTATTTCTTAAAGTTGATGAAAATCGCTCCACAAGCCTCGCAACATGGAGTTAAACAACAAGATAAACAAGTGTCGGTCATCTTTCTGAATACAGCACAGTTGATCTCGCAAATTCTCAACATTGGTGTGATGTACCAAATATGGTAGAAAGCTATCGTTGCGAATTCACATCCCCATTCCGCAGCTATACAAATTCCAAACAGTAGGGTAGATATCTTGTAACATATCCCAAGCCAAAAGTTAAAACAGGCGTAAGATAGTTTCCATACACAATCTATACTGTGGGCTCCTTCTGGTTCGCCAAGCACATCTTCGAATTGTACCTGATAAAAAATAAACATATGAATTACAGTATCAGATGAATAAAGACTATCGCCGTGCCAGTGTAGACTGACAGTACCCCCACCTCCCCACTCACAAGACCACCTCAATAATATGAACCCCACACACTAGACCACCTCAATAATATGGCCCCCCACACACACAAGACCACCTCAATAATAAGACCACATCAGTATTAATAACACAATTTACATGTCCATTCCGACGGTCTTCTCCTTATTCAACCTTAATATCAAGACCACCTCAATATAAAAAGTATAAATGTTTTTTTCGAGGGTTCCACTGGTGGTATGTAGAGAATATAGTTATCATACATGTCTGAAAGCACAAACTAGTCTTTGATATCTGTTAAATGTCTTCACGCTTGCAAAATATTTTATATCAACGCAATGTTCATTGACAAGGAAGCCAATCGTTATCATATATCATATATTCTTACAATCATTAATTACATTAAAATGTTAACCACACGTCAGTACCGAAATGAAACACAAGTTATAATAAACAAAAACGATGTATACTAGGTATATAACATGTTTGGGACGTTTAACACAATCCTAAATATAATGCTGTGATAATATTCATTAAACAATGTATACTTTAAACATTAATTATTTACTAAAATTCTAATATATGCGATCGAAATAAATAGTGAATTAAATTAGAATAAATCAAATTTGTAGAAATATTTTCGTTTTGATTGAAAAAAAAAACAACCTTTAAATGGTCATTAAGACCATTAGGGTCCCTGTTGACAAGATCGAGATCATTAGCTCCCATTTTTGTGGTATGAAATGACTTGAGTACGAAACGGTTACTTTCCAATGAAGTAGTTAACAATTGTCTTTGTAGTTAACAATGATTTAGGGGTCTGTATATATAAGAGATTCCGAACAGACAGTGATAGACATGTATTTTGTGTTACAAACTATAATATGAGTTAATCCTGGCAAACATTGTCACGATGTCTTGAACAAAAACCGGGTCTTTTTGTGTTTTTGTTGTATTAATTTGTTATTTTTCACACTTAATTGAAAGCCAATAACATGTTGATTATAATCCAGCACAACTTGATTTCGAAGAAATTCATTTCTGACACAAGTAAATACATGACTTTTGATTGCGAGATTGATAAATCTTAAAACAAATGTATAAGTTTGACAGTTTGTTGAGTACAAATCGAAGAAAGTGATAACATGCTTGTCTTTAAAGATTTTGTTGCAACCTTAAATAAAAATGTTTGGTGTCTATAACTTGAACTGTTCAACGTTGGTACAGTAAAACCTCACTTTAAGATTTCCTTAATAATAAGACCACCTCAAAATTAAGAACACAATGTTAAAGTCCATTTTCACTGTTTTACTCTTGATTAAACATCAATAATAAGACCACCTCAAGTTTTCAAGGGTCCTAATGTTGGTCTTATTATTGAGGTTTTACTGTACGTTGAACAGTTCAAGTTTGGGTTAGCCCTGTTGACCAGTATACATGTACGTATGTACGCTGTATTTCACGCAATGTTATACGTGCTGTAACCATATTATAACATTAGATGCTGATACGGCACGGCAACGTTTTAAATTCCTTGTTTTTCAGATCATGTATACTAAGTCATGCTCGTAGAATACGTTTTATTTGTGTGATGGCACTCTTAATATTAGCAATACAACGCAATATTTTTGGTCATGGTTACATATGTAACAGATTCAACGATTATAACATTCAAATAACACATATGGGTAATGTATAAACAAAACAGACACAATTGATTTGTTCAAATTAAAATTATATTCCTTAATTACTGTCATTATATATTATAGCATTCTCTGCGCCATCAGCTAAGTCACTGTTGTATTTGTAATTAAATTATTATGCCTCTCTATGTCATGCCACCAACAAGTAGGGCCGAAATGGAAATATGAGTCTACTCTTTGTTGTGCTATCCTAGGTGTTGGTGTGTATGGCATGGATATTATGCACATGTTATAGTTACTAGTTTAATAATCTGCATGTTTTAATTATTCATGTACTAGAGCTATATACCCAATTACCAAAATGCATATTATATTATTATCTTGATATTATGAATTAATGCACGCCGGTATTATCTTTATTTATTATGGTACAGCAAAATGTCAATAATGCGACTACCCATGGGACCCTTGCAAACTAGTCTTCTCATTGAGGTGGACTTAATATTGAAGTTGAATAAAGAGTAAAACAGTTTATATTGACTAGAAAATTGTGTTCTTAATTTTGAGGTGGTCTTATTATTGAGGTGGTATTTAAGTGAGGTATTACTGTCCGTTAGGCATTATTATAACTAAATATCATATTATTATATTAATGGTATGAATCAAGTCACGATTGTATTATCTTTACTTACTAAGGTACAGTAGAACCTCAATAATAAGACCAACATTAGGACCATTGAAAACTAGTCTTCTTATTGAGGTGGTCTTAATAATGAGGTTCAATAAAGAGTAAAGCAGTGAAAATGGACTTAAAATTGTGTTCTTAATTTTGAGGTGGTCTCATTATTGAGGTGATCTTATTATCGGGCTGGTCTTATTATTGAGATAATCTTATTATTGAGGTGGTCTTATTATTGTTGTGGTCTTATTATTGAGATGGTCTTATTATTGAGGTGGTATTGTCATTGAGGTGGTCTTTATATTGAGGTGGTCTTATTATTGAGGTGGTCTTATTATTGAATTGGTCGTACTATTGAGGTGGTCTTATTATTGAGTTGGTCTTATTATTGAGATGGTCTTATTATTGATGTGGTCTTATTATTGAGGTGGTCTTGTTATTGAGGTTGTCTTGTTATTGAGGTGGTTTTATTATCAAGGGGATCTTAAAGTGAGGTTTTACTGTACGTTGAACAGTTGAAGTTATAGACAAAAAACATATGACTTAAAATTTCTGTTTTATATTATATGTTTAAACTTGTTGGATGGTCGGGTTATCTCGGGGAAAACCCGTACGGACGCGAATTTTATTTAAGTTGCAACAAAATCTTTAAAGACACCGAAGGCAATCATGTTATCACATTGTTCAATTTGTACTCACAAACTGTCAAACATATAGATTTGTTTAAGATTTAAAAATCTCGCAATCAAAAGTCATGCATTTGCTTGTTTCAGAAATGCATTTCTTCGAAATCAAGTTGTGCTGGATTATAATCAACATGTTATTGGCATTCAATTAAGTGTGAAAAATAACAATCAAATACAACCAAAAAAACAAAAGAAACGCGGTTTTTGTTCAAGACATCGTGACAATGTTTGCCAGGATTAACTCATATTATTGTTTGTAACACAAAAAACATGTCTATCACTGTCTGTTCGGGATCTCTTATAAATACAGACCCCTACATCATGGTTAACTACAAAGACAATTTATACTACTTCATTGGAAAGTAACCGTTTCGTACTCAAGTCATTTCATATCACAAACATGGGAGCTAATGATCTCGATCTTATCAACAGGGACCCTAATGGTCTTAATGACCATTTAAAGGTATTTTATTTTGTTATTTTTATTTTCAATCAGAAAGAAAATATTTCCACAATTTTGATTTATTCTAATTTAATTCACTATTTATTTCGATCGCATATATTAGAAATTTAGTTTATAAGTAATATTCAAATTAAACATTGTTTAAGGAATACCGTCACAGCATTTTATTTAGGATTGTGTTTAACTAGTATACAACGTTTAAGATTATTATAAGTTGAGTTTTAATGTCGGTACTGACATGTGGTCAACATTTTAATGTAACTAATGTTTGTATAAATCTTTTTCACATAATTGATAACGTATGACTTCCTTGCCAATGAAAATATTGCGTTAAATTCAACATATTGTGCAAGCGAGAAGACATTTATTATCAAAGAATAGTTTTTGTGCTCTCGGACATGTATGATAACTATATTGTATACATACCACCACTGGGACCATCGAAAAATAATTTGTATATTGAGGTGGTCTTAATATTAACAAAGAGTAGAGCCCTGGACATGTAAATTGTGTTCTTAATACTGAGGTGGTCTTATTATTGATGTGGTCTTTAAGAATATGTTTATTTTTTATCAGGTACAATTCGAAGATGTGCTTGGCGAACCAGAAGGAGCCCACAGTATAGATTGTGTATGGAAACTATCTTACGCATGTTTTAACTTTTGGCTTGGGATATGTTACAAGATATCTACCCTACTGTTTGGAATCTGTATAGCTGCAGAATGGGGATGTGAATTCGCAACGATAGCTTTCTACCATATTTGGTACATCACACCAATGTTGAGAATTTGCGAGATCAACTGTGCTGTATTCCGAAAGATGACCGACACTTGTTTATCTTGTTGTTTAACTCCATGTTGCGAGGCTTGTGGAGCGATTTTCATCAACTTTAAAAAATAACTTACGAATCGTATATATAGACAATACTGATGATGGGGTTAACTACACTGATATCATTTCACTCATTCCTTGTTTCGGTGAAAAAGAAAGGATTTCACGATGGAAAATGTACGATGCTGAGAGAATCGACGATAATGTACACTTGTCACTTTCAATATCAACAATTCTACCTAGTGTGGTCGGATTTTGAAATAATTTAGACAGCAAATTGACATTAATTAATTGTTATGTTATGTTGTTTTGGTCGCAAAAATATATTGATATTTTATTTATTTAGATTATATTGTGAATTATTTACATGCACTTTATATGTAATAAACTATTTTGTAGCAAATTCATTCTTGTCTTCTTTTATGCATGTATATGCATGAAAAATTAAATATTCTTTCATTTTTGGGGACATACATCAATTGCAACCTCTCTTGAGAAATACCTCACGGAGCTGCAATCGGTGGTGGATGTTGGGATGTTCTTGAGAAGGTACATGCGGTTGTTGAAGATATAGTTCTGCTTAACGGAAGGCCAATCTTCAGAGTATATGCACTACTTTAATTAACATGCGTATACATACACACATGTTGCAACACATTATTAAGATTTTGATTATGTTCATCAATCATACTATTGCATATCAAATGACATTTGACTAATGTATAATATTTCGCTGTTTTTGTATATAGTTGCATTATTCATGTGAAATTATCGGCAGAATAAATCTATTTTGTTTCCATGAAGACTTGATCGCTCAGAAATAAATGGAACAGAAACACCACATAATGTACAAATTGTACATGTACTACTCGAAACAAAAATTAAAACGACAAGAGCGTAAGAAACCCCTGCAAGAATATATATCTATAAAGTATATACCTATAAAGTAAATAATTACATTATATTTTACATTAGCCGTGAAATTGCTCTCACAAACTATTACCAGTCTCAATGACAGATTCCTGGATACCAGGACCATTACAATCAGGGATTGTGGAGTTCGAAATCAAATTCCGCACACTGTCAGTCTAGGTGTCAAGGTGTTATTTCCTCCGCATCTAAGATTTTTCTAAGAAAACGGACACTCAAATCTCTTATTTCACACTCTGCTGAGTAAAATTGACAGCCGAGTATTAATTAATAAATGATAGGCTCTGTTCACTTGTTATCTACACCAGTACATACACTTCTATTGGTCGGAATAGATTGATAGTAAATTATCAAGGCGAATTTTCTGAAGCTGAAGAGTACCCACCGCCAATCCCATCACTTGACGCTTGTATTCTGTAATGTAAATTGATAAGGTTTTTATATCAGATTTACCTCCGACATTTGTATTGGCCCTCGGTGGTACGTTTACGAGGGAAGATAATAAAACAGACCGGACACTTACGTGATATTAGGGATTTTTGGAATGACAAATGAAAAATGACGTTAAATTTTGCATTAAAACATATAAACAAAGTCCACGTATTTTTGATTCCCTGTCGTTGGTACAGTTTGATGTAATCAACGTCAGGTGGCATACTATTCATTAAATTAAATAGTTATTTATTATCGTTTTGCAAAATCCGCAACTCGCAATAAAGGCACATCAGGTATGTTTGTGAAAACTGGGTGAAGTTTCGGGTTGATTCTCTGGAAAACTGTGTCATTATATGTCTTTAAAATATATTCATGGAACACAAATCACCCAGTTACTCAGAGTTACAATTATTTCTTTATAATCAAAATGCCCAAAATACATAAAAAATATTCCACCGATTCTGGACTGATGAAATCTGAAAAATACGAGGGGGTTTGATATTTTATACATTGTATAACTGGATCATTACATTGAAACTTATGACGTTTATACCAAAGTAAGGATCATTTTATTAGACCTGACGAGGGCGTATAGTAAGTAATAGCTAGAACACAATAACATGATTCAAAACTGAAACTGGTGTGATGAACTCAGTTCAATACAAGAGCATTCATTATGTAAGAACATAGTATAATTCGATCTATATCGCATCCAGTACATTGAAACGTATACCATTTGTACTAATATAAGGTTTATAGTTATAGTTATTTTCTATTTGATTCCTTATAGAACCGCCCTTGTAAGTCTTAATAATAAGTAAAGCATTCCAAAATTGCAAGCGGATTAAAAAGGAAAAAGAAGCAAAATTTATTTGTCATAAAATTAAACAATAAATTGGACATCAAAGGGATCTTATCCTTGGTGAGACAATATAACATAGCATGGATTACCTCCCCTTATACCTTATAATTATTGGTAGGAAAGTACGTTATAACAATTGGTGCTTGTTTCGCTTCATCAAGTACCAATTTGTCTTTTGTCAATTGTATCAAGCCGACAGCAATACAAGCACTTGTTTTCTCCTAGTACGTCCTAATATTTGATAACAATCGGCATGGGAAACTGACCATATCATAGGAATACAATTTAAATCGCCTACTAAGCTCTTAAAGAACTCGGCTATGGATCTGCTGAACCCTAATTTGTCCATTATCTACAAACAAGCAATGTAGAAAATGTATATAATTATCACAAAAACTTTATAACATACATAAAACAAATACATTGTACTATACGAGTACATCTAAACAGAAAAAATATGTTTCAATAATTCATATTAGAACTATCATGATTGCTTGTAAGATAGAAATTTATACACTGCCATTCAAAAGTTTTTTTACAATTAATATTTCGAATTTCATTACTTTTTTATGCATAATTTCAAATAAGACATGTATGACCATGAAGTAAAATTATCCATCCGACTTCTGTGATGGATAGTGAAGAATTAACAATTTGCACATCTCAGCAGCAGCATCAATCATCCATCATCCAATACCAACATTTGTATGTGTAAATGCTCTGACACAAAA
This sequence comes from Mactromeris polynyma, assembly GCA_032209605.1. Taxonomy (NCBI): domain Eukaryota; kingdom Metazoa; phylum Mollusca; class Bivalvia; order Venerida; family Mactridae; genus Mactromeris; species Mactromeris polynyma. The sequence continues at coordinate 4,498,734 of JASFXZ010000019.1, read as the reverse complement.
TATAAGACTATTTGTTTCAGTTCAAATTTATAAATACTTCTACAGAAAAGTATTGCTGTGTCAAAAAGCATTTTCAATTTATTTCATGTGACACAACTATGAAAATACATTAACTACACCGGGAAGTGTCAAAGTCTACAGGAAATTTTGGATGGCACTGTATATACGTCGTACATGTATACTGTAAGTCACCAATAATGTTACATTTCCATAGCAACAACAGCGTACATTTAGTTCATCCAATAGTCACCAAACGAGGTTTCCATAAGATCTGCGTTCGCAAGCCGTTTGAATTTTGTTACCTTCCGAACAATTTGCAAATTGATCAAAGACAAAGGAGATTAGTATGGCGGTTATATATGTCACGATCAATGCGACATATATCGGGAGGTATCAAAAGTCTCGAACTCTGCGATGACTGTTTCCAAAATTACAGTTACTAAAGACATCGGACTAACGCCTCAGTCAAAGAATAATAGAGGGTGATTCCTGAAGCTTTTAACAAACTGTGGTAAACAGTACTGTTGGGTTAGCACTGTTGACCAGTATACATACGCTGTATTTCACGCAATGTTAAATGTACTACCTAATTATATGCATAAGATGCTGATACGACACTGCAGCGCTTTGGTTACATCTGTAACACATTCAATGTTATAACATTCAAACAACCCATATGGGTAATGTATAAACAGAATAGACACAATTGATTTGTTCAAATAAAAATCAATTTCGCCTCGGGTAATAGTATTTTTTCGAATGTTGACAATATGTACTGTCACACAGGAAGCCATCTGATATATATTTATTATATCGAACAAAATATAAATGAAAACAATCAACACTACTAGCTATAACTGTCTGTTTACATATTTCAATGGACGTCCAATAAAAGCGCGGGAATGATATTGACGTTAAAATGAGTTGATGTCATTTCCTCCGATTGTAAAGATGGTGGACGTTACCAAACAAAGACAATGTAGACGCTGTAGTATTTGTTTGTTTTCCATTTCGAGGGTTAACATTATATGCTGTCACTTTCCATGGGATCTAATATTTATGTCATTATACCGAACACATATTTTGATATTAAAATATTAAACAATAAAGTCAATATGAAACAGAAACAATGAAGTGCATATCTACCATAAGTCTATTTTTAGACCCACGCGAGGGCAAACGCGTTATGTCACAGGGTTAAAACGTTATGGCACATGGTAACATTACGGATTTGCTTATAGCGTGTATATGTGAATTTTGCATGGACAAATCACGTGAGGTATAATAATATGAATTAATGCACGCGGTACTATCTTTATTCATTAAGGTACAGCAAAAAGTCGACCACTCTTGGGACCCATGCAAACTAGTGTTCTCATTGAGGTGGACATAATATTGAGGTTGAATAAAGAGTAAAATAGTTAATATTGACTAGAAAATTGTGTTCATAACAGTAAAACCTCAATAATAAGACCAACATTAGGACCCTTGAAAATTAGTCTTCTTATTGAGGTGGTCTTAATATTGAGGTTGAATAAAGAGTAAAGCAGTGAAAATGGACTTAAAAATTGTGTTCATAATTTTGAGGTGGTCTTATTATTGAGGTGGTCTTATTATTGAGGTGGTCTTATTATTGAGATGGTCTTATTATTGAGATGGTCTTATTATTGAGGTGGTCGTATTATTGAGGTGGTCGTATTATTGAGATGGTCGTATTATTGAGGTGGTCGTATTATTGAGGTGGTCTTATTATTGATTGATGTGGTCTCATTATTGATGTGGTCTTATTATTGATGTGGTCTTATTATTGAGGTGGTTTATTATTGAGGTGGTCTTACTATTGAGGTGGTCTTATTATTCATGTGGTCTTATTATTGAGGTGGTCTTATTATTGAGGTGGTCTTATTATTGAGGTGGTCTTATTATTGAGGTGGTCGTATTATTGAGGTGGTCGTATTATTGATGTGGTCTTATTATTGATTGATGTGGTCTCATTATTGATGTGGTCTTATTATTGATGTGGTCTCATTATTGATGTGGTCTTATTATTGATGTGGTCTTATTATTGAGGTGGTCTTATTATTGAGGTGGTCTTACTATTGAGGTGGTCTTATTATTCATGTGGTCTTATTATTGAGGTGGTCTTATTATTGAGGTGGTCTTATTATTGAGGTGGTCTTATTATTGAGGTGGTCGTATTATTGAGGTGGTCGTATTATTGATGTGGTCTTATTATTGATTGATGTGGTCTCATTATTGATGTGGTCTTATTATTGATGTGGTCTTATTATTGAGGTGGTCGTATTATTGAGGTGGTCGTATTATTGATGTGGTCTTATTATTGATTGATGTGGTCTCATTATTGATGTGGTCTTATTATTGAGGTGGTCGTATTATTGAGATGGTCGTATTATTGAGGTGGTCTTATTATTGATTGATGTGGTCTCATTATTGATGTAGTCTTATTATTGATGTGGTCTTATTATTGAGGTGGTCTTATTATTGATGGGTTCTTATTATTGATGGGTCTTATTATTGATGGGTTCTTATTATTGATGGGTCTTATTATTGATTGATGTGGTCTCATTATTGATGTGGTCTTATTATTGATGGGTTCTTATTATTGATGTGGTCTTATTATTGATGGGTTCTTATTATTGATGGGTTCTTATTATTGATTGATGTGGTCTCATTATTGATGTGGTCTTATTATTGATGGGTTCTTATTATTGATGTGGTCTTATTATTGATGGGTTCTTATTATTGATGGGTCTTATTATTGAGGTGGTCTTATTATTGAGGTGGTCGTATTATTGAGGTGGTCGTATTATTGATGTGGTCGTATTATTGATGTGGTCTTATTATTGAGGTGGTCGTATTATTGATGGGTTCTTATTATTGATGTGGTCTTATTATTGAGGTGGTCTTATTATTGAGGTGGTCGTATTATTGAGGTGGTCGTATTATTGATGTGGTCTTATTATTGATGTGGTCTTATTATTGAGGTGGTCTTATTATTGAGGTGGTCTTATTATTGAGGTGGTCGTATTATTGAGGTGGTCTTACTATTGAGGTGGTCTTATTATTCATGTGGTCTTATTATTGAGATGGTCTTATTATTGATGTGGTCTTATTATTGAGGTGGTCTTATTATTGAGGTGGTCGTATTATTGATGTGGTCGTATTATTGATGTGGTCTTATTATTGATTGATGTGGTCTCATTATTGATGTGGTCTTATTATTGATGTGGTCTTATTATTGAGGTGGTCTTATTATTAAGGGAATTTTAAAGTGAGGTTTTACTGTACGTTGAACAGTTGAGGTTATAGACACAAAACATGTAACTTTCTGTTTTATATATATGTTTAAACTTGTTGGATGGTCGGATTAGAATACCATAATCTCGGGGAAATCCCGTACGGACGCGAATTAATTTTTTAGTTGCAACAAAATCTTTAAAAACACCGAAAACAATCATGTGATCACATTGTTCAATTTCTACTCACAAACTGTCAAACTTAAAGATTTGTTTAAGATTTAACAATTTCGCAATCAAAAGTCATGTATTTGCTTGTATCAGAAATGAATTTCTTCGAAATCAAGTTGTGCTGGATTATAATCAACATGTTATTGGCATTCAATTAAGTGTGAAAAATAACAATCTAATACAACGAAATAAACAAAAGAAACAAAAAAACGCGGTTTTTGTTCAAGACATCGTGACAATGTTTGCCAGGATTAACTCACATTATTGTTTGTAACACAAAATACATGTCTAACCCTGTCTGTTCGGAATCTCTTATAAATACAGACCCCTAAATCAGTGTTAACTACAAAGACAATTGTTGACTACTTCATTGGAAAGTAACCGTTTCGTACTCAAGTCATACCACAAAAATGGGAGCTAATGATCTAGATCTTGTCAACAGGGACCCTAATGGTCTTAATGACCATTTAAAGGTATTTTATTATTTTTTCAATCAGAAGGAAAATATTTCAACAATTTTGATTTATTCTAATTTAATTCACTATTTATTTCGATCGCATATATTAGAAATATAGTTAATAACTATATTATACATTTTTAAGGTATATTGTCATAGCATTATACTTAGGATTGTGTTAAACGTCTCAATCAAGTTATATACCTAGTATACAACGTATTTGTTTATTATAACTTTTTTGTTTTAATTTCGGTACTGACGTGTGGTTAACATTTTAATGTAATTAATGTTTGTAAAAATCTTTTTCACATAATTGATAACGAATGACTTCCTAAAAAATGTTTGAGGTGGTCTTATTATTAATGTTTAATAAAAAGTAGGGTGGACATGCAAATTGTGTTCTTAATACTGAGGTGGTCTTATTATTGAGGTGGTCTTTAACATTATGTTTATTTTTTATCAGGTACAATTCGAAGATGTGCTTGGCGAACCAGAAGGAGCCCACAGTATAGACTGTGTATGGAAACTATCTTACGCATGTTTTAACTTTTGGCTTGGGATATGTTACAAGATATCTACCCTACTGTTTGGAATTTGTATAGCTGCGGAATGGGGATGTGAATTCGCAACGATAGCTTTCTACCATATTTGGTACATCACACCAATGTTGAGAATTTGCGAGATCAACTGTGCTGTATTCAGAAAGATGACCGACACTTGTTTATCTTGTTGTTTAACTCCGTGTTGCGAGGCTTGTGGAGCGATTTTCATCAACTTTAAGAAATAACGAAACGTATATATAGACAATACAGACTAATTATATAGAATTATTTACATGCACTTAAAGAGTAATAAACTATTTTGTAGCCAATTTATTCTTGTCTTCTTTTATATATATAATTTACGAGGGAAGATAATAAAACAGACCGGACTCTTACGTAGTTTTTTTAAGACATGAAAAATGACGTTAAATTTTGCATTAAAACATATTAACAAAGTCCATATATTTTTGATCCCCCGTCGTTGGTACAGTTTGATGTAAGAAACATTAGGTGGCATACAATTCATTAAATTAAATAATGTTTAATTATCGTTTTCCAAATCCGCAACTCGCAATAAAGGCACATAAAGGTTTGTTTGTGAAAACTGTGTGAAGTTTCGGGTTGATTCTCTGGAAAACTGTGTCTTTAAAATATATTCCTAGAACACAAAACACCCAGTTACGCTGAGTTACAAATATTTCTTCATATCCAAAATGCCCAAAATACATATAAAAATATTTCCCCGATTCTGGACTGATGGAATCTGAAAAATACGAGGGGCGTTTGATATTTGTATAACTGGATCATTACAATGAAACAAACTTGACGTGTTTACCAAAGTAAGGATCAGTTTATTACAACTGACTAGGGGCGTATAGTAAGTAATAACTAGGAAACAATAACATGATTATAAACCGAAACTGGTGTGATAAAATCAGTTAAATACGAGAAGCATTCATGTAAGAACATAGTATAACTCGATCCCTTTCTCATCCTGTACATTGAAACGTATACCATTTGTACTAACATAAGGTTTATAGTTATAGTTATTTTCTATTTGAATCCTTGTAGAATGGCCCTTGTTAATCTTAATAACAAGTAAAGCATTCCAAAATTGCAAGCGGGTTAAAAGGGAAAAAGAAGCTTTGTTTATTTGTCATAAAATTAAAATAAAAGTGTACTTCGAAGGGATCTTATCCTTGGTGAGACAAAATAACATAGCATGGATTACATCCCCTTATAACTTATTATTATAGGTAGGAAAGTACGTTATAACAATTGGTGCTTGTTTCGCTTCATAAAGTATCATTTCGTCTTTTGTCAAATGTATCCAACCGACAGCAATATAAGCAATTGTTTTCTCCCTACGTCCTAATATTTGATAACAATCCGGCATTGGAATCTGACCGTATCATTGGGATAAAATCTCTTATCGCCTACTAAACTCTTAGAAACTCGGCTATGGTTTCAAATTAAAATTGCTGAGTAAATAATATTATGTTACATAGTTTGTACACGACTAGATACGGAATATAAAATTGCTATGACCGCCTCCCAAACACCAGGCCCCGATCTCCCGAAACATCTCAAATTAAAATCATTACGAACACCCTCTAGTGTATGTCAGGCGGAGCACTATGTGGCAAAATTCAACGTGCGGTCAAAAAATAGTTCTCGTAAAACGGATTTATAACTTCAATAACTTCGATAAATTCACGTAAGAGATGGATAAGCTATTTAGAAATTAATTTATCATGAAACCGCTATATATATATAAATTGAGCAACAAGAGACTAAATACATACGCAATTTCAAGTTCAGAACATCACAAAAAATGACTGCAGAAGATAACAAACATTCATACAGTGAAGCTTGATTTATGTTTACACCTTCTAAAATCTAAAATTCTCAAGAACGAATATTCAGCTTTGATTAAACAGCAACTTAGTATCTAAATGGAAAAATATGCCAGTTTTGTCCCATACGGTAAAATAAGCCCATCATTTTATAATACATTAATATTTTTGATGATGTGGCCTCTTTATTGAGTATTTGTGCTAGTTCCTTGTTAGTAGGCGTTTCAGCAATAACATGTTGTGTGTATGATGGTTTCCAAAATACAACGGCCGTCAGATTCAAATACAAGTTAGACCCCAGTAATTCTTATTTGCTGCGATTTGACATTCCAATATATCCGGATACTGAAATGCTAAATTTACTGGAAGCTGGCATCCCAAATCATAATCAAGTGTGAATGCTTGTATCTCAAATACTACCGAGGCTGGCTTCAGAAACTTGTGGAGGCTTATTTTAATATGATTAAAGCGTATGAGGATTTTGAATTTTAATTGATAGCCGATTCGTTTATTCCAGACAGACAGGCTTGTAAGATTGACAACATCACACAACTTATTACCGTATATCAAGTTTGATTGGATGGATAGTGAATGCTTTGTTTGTCCGACTGTATGTCATCGGTTATACTTTTGACATATACATTGTGCTGTGGTAATTACATTACTGTTATTATTATATTTTGAAAAATAAAAGGATTTGTTCAGTATTCCTGTTGGGACAGGACATATTCATCAACATTACAGTTGGTTGTCTTTTTTGATGACATTTATATATTTATGTGCCTCTGTTACAAGCCCAGAGAACTGATCACACGTGACTATGTATGTGGAAACAATAAACAAGCAAACAATATTTGAATTGAATTGATCTGACATTGGTTTTTAACATTTCCAAATATTTGGGCGAAACATATAAACTATATAAATGAATTGTAGTGTCCATTAGGTGCAAACGTAAAGCAATCCTTTTATAGTGGAATACTATGAAGTGATTTGTGTTTGCATATCTGTTTTATATGCTTAATACGTACTGTGATGTTGGTCTTTTGGTGTATTTTTGTGTCTTCGTGGTCATTGATTGATATTGCGAATTACAATCTTTGGTTTTATTTCAGATCCACATTCGGTTTTATTTGCCATAGGTAAAATCACATCGTGATATTCTTGCATTTGATGTGATATTAAATTAGCAAGCATAACTAAATTGGTAAAATATCGCGTCAAATGCAAGACAATTAAGATTAACACGGGATTTCTGTGATAGTGGCTCAATTCTTATTACAAATAAGTCGATACAGTTCAGTGAGACTCAAAAGCCAGATAGTCAGGTTGTAAAATATACTATATTAGTATTAATCATCAAACTATAATCATAAAATATATATTATGTTCGTGTTATTATAAGCATTCACCGAACTACATAGTGCTTTCATTCTCATATAAATGCCATTGGGTAATACGTGTATGTTTCTAAGAATTGAACACAGCGTATTACGGTTTTAAACTATCCGAAAGATAATTCAAGTACGGTCCAGACTTAATTTTAACATAAACCACCCCAGAATG